>CM020618.1:17978791-18047655 GCA_009829735.1 Pyropia yezoensis | reverse complement strand
GGACGGTGCAGGCGGTGCCTGACGTGTGAAGCTGAGTGACTTTGCGTGAGAGCGGTACCGTGTGGTCGCTTGCATCACCCTGCCTCAATGCGTGACCGACTGCTCTTGAGGCACAGGTCATTTGCGCTGAGCCGCGTTGGCGTACGACCGTAAGTCCTGTAGGCGCCACGCTGCTACCCTCCATTCTCTCGACCAGGGCGCGCCGCTCTGCTGCCCTCCACACTTTCCACCTGGCGCGCCGCTCTTCTCTCCGCCGACGCCGACGTGTGAGCCGCCTGCCTCTGCCGCCAACGCGCAAACATCTTGGCCGTGCAACCGTTCTCCTTCCTCCTTGTCTGGGCCGACGTGCCGCCCCCGCAACTCCAGAGACCTATGTGCTGCTCTCTTCCGCGTCGAAGCGGACGTCCCACCCTCCTCACTTTTCGTCTGCACTGCCGATGAGGTGGCCGCCTGTTACGCCTATGGTACGTGTATCTCCACAGGCGTTTTATGGACGTCAATGTGTGCGCGGGATCGAGAGCAATGCGTTGCCGTCGTCGACCTAGCGCCGCGGGTTCCTTTGCTGTGAACAGGTCATTGACGCTGACATTGGACCGCTTCACGGTGTGCTGCCGCTCGTTGGTTCGGTCTCTGTCACTGCTACTGCCGTTGACAGATATGTCTGGTGGGAAGAAGCGGGCCAGGCTGCTCGTCTGCTCTGTCTGTGACTTCACGACACACAGCAAAGGCGGCTTTGTATGGCACCAGAGGTCGGCTCACGGGAGAGAAGAGGGAAACGGCATACCCAGCAGGAAGAGGGGGAGGTCGCCACCACTGGGGGATCCTCATGGCGCCTTTGAGACGGCCGGCGCTCCCTTGCGTCCCAGGGCACGAAGGCACATGGACCTCCTGATGGGCGCCGGCAGCCCCACGGTGGAGCAGCTCGTCTCGGGAGCCGACAGCACCCAGGATCCAGACGACAAGCTGATGGCAGATGAAGCGACTGTGGGTCTGGGTGCTCTCGTAGCCGACAGTACCGGCAGCTATGACGCCGCCATCCGTGCGAAGCTGTATCCTCTGCTAGAGATGACTGGGGTGTTGCGGGAAGGCGCTGCTGACTACGCTATGGATGCTGCGTACGCCTACCAGTCCATGGCGACGCGTGTCCTCAGTCTTTACGAGGTGCTCGATGACGCCGCGCGGTCCGTCCCCATTTTGCAGTGACGCAAGAGCAGCCGACCAGGGAGGTTCAACACCCGTCGTCTTCGGGCACTGCAGCAGTTTGTTCTCGGTGTGGGAGGGGCGGGATTGTCATTGAGAGAGCAGAAGCAGCTGTACGACTTCTTGGAGGTTTGGGACCGTCGCGACGCAGTGGACCGGATGGAGGTACGTGACCACCTCTCTCTGAGTGCCGTGTTTCCTACGGCTTCTACATTTACGAACGCGCTCCGCGACGACATCAGCGACGCTGTACTACGCGCGGGCTGGAAGAAACTGAAGATCCGTGAGGGCGGTGCCGTCTACGAGGTGTACTACCGGTCTGTCTTGGAGGTGGTAATGGCTCACCTGCGCAAGGGCGCAGCTGGTGTACGGTTGTGGAGCAGGGACGGTGGCCCTGCACCTCCCACCAATCTACGACAGTCTGCCATGGACGGTGACCCGTTCCGCCTCTGTGAGAAAGAGGTAGTCGGCACTCACGGCGGCTCCAGTTTTGTGCTAGGGCTGCATCTCTATAGTGACAGCAGCCAGCTTTCGTGGTCTGGAGGTACGTTGCCGCTTTCGTTCACCGTGCTAGGGCACGTGTTGATTACCGTTCAGCTGCCTTCAATGATTTGTGAGGGTGCGCTCGTCCTCAATCCCACGTGCAGAAACTGACGTCACGTCTGTTTTCTTGTCTTGCCTTGTACACTGACCTCACTGCCTTTCTCTTGCTCACCGCTGGCGCACCTCCTCAGCTCACAAACTGTACCCGGTTCGAGTTCGTCTTGTCAACGACATGACTGGTGATATCGAGTGGATGACCGTCGCGTACATCCCAATTGTGCGGACCCTAGTTGAGACGGCGGCGAAGGAACGCTCCCGACTGCGCCGCTGTGGAGTCCTTCAGCGCTTCCTGTACGTGTGCATGCGTACGGCCATGGCAGCGAGCAGATTTGGTGTGGAGGTCTGCGTGGGCGGCCGGCAGCTGATGGCCTTTCCTCGTGTGTTGCTTTATGTATGCGATCAACCGGAAAAGCGTGCTGTGTTGTGCCTGAAGGCGGGCCAGTGCCAGCGCCCGTGCTCCCAGTGTGACGTACTGGTGGGTGTCGCTGGGCCATCCGAGGCGCTGAGCGCTGCCGAACGCGACGTTGTGGAGACGCTTGAGCGCCAGTTGGAGGTTGATGGCCTCCGTCAGAGCAGTAGGCAGCGTGCGAGACAGGAGACGCTTGAGGCCTCCGACAGCTTGACTGGCTTTGTGCCGGCGTTGGCCGCAATGGAAGGTCTTTCCACATCTCCCTACTTGCTGTACAAGATGATTGGCTTCGATGCCTTGCACGTACGTTGGCTTGCCTTTGGTGTGCGTGTGCAACGGGGTGTTGTGCGTTCGCCTCCATAGAAAATCTATGGTGGAGCCGTGAGTCTGACGGTGTGCGACTTTTTGTGACCCTCTGCTTCGGGTTGCTTCGGATTTTGACGCAGGTGCTGGACCTGGGCGTGACCAGGCTGCTCGTGCAGTGGCTCGTCGAGGTCTTCCCCAAGATTTGCGACGGCGACACGCCCCTCTTAGGGACGGACGCCGCGTCGCGCCGCATTTGCAACGAGCGTCTGCAGCACCTCGGGCGCCGCAGTAAAGCTTACAAAACACCGCCAGGGTACGTTGTTGTGAAGGTCGTGCGAGGAGTGGTGGGCATGAGCATTCTCTTGGCCCCCTCTATATGCAAATTGTGGCCTCTGTGTGGACTGTGAGCGGTTGCGGATGCCGCCGCGTGGTGCCTCCATTGTCCCGCTCATGTGTGGCTTACGTCTGCTCTTGGTGTTTTGCTCAACGTGTTTTCCTTCCGCACTGTCCTGCATCTCCTACGTCATCGTGAACGCATGTATGACTCTCTGAAGATAATTGGTCAAGCACGACGAGCCGCAGTCCGTTTTCACGGGGAAGCATCAGCGGGAGGGTGCGTCAACCATGGCCTACTTGGTGGCCGGGGTCTGGCGTACACGCGGGGCTCTGCCGGTCCCCGCACCTACTGGCTCTGGGGCGGACGCATCTCTACCCGTCGGCGATGGCGTCCATGACGCTGTACCTGACCTAGCCGCACGTGTCGCGGCTCTGGGTCTGCATGATCCTGTGGATGACGGTGAGGAGAGCAACGTTCCGGCCGGTCAGGCTGGCACAGCCCAATATGACTGGCCTGCCTATCACGCTGTGTGGAAGGAGACGCCGATCGACGAGGCCATCACGGTCATGTTCGCGGAGTTCGCGGTGTTGCACGCGGAGATGTCCGGGTACACATGCTCCACCGCCCCCATGCCCCTCACCCTTGACGTCGGCAAGTGCATCGCGGACCGGGCGGAGCGCTTTGTGACCATGTACCTGACACCTATCCTAGGCGCTCAAAACTCCACGAAGGTGCACAAGCTGCTATGCCACGTCATGGAGGCCATACGCATGCATGGAAACATCAACAATGGGAATGCGGGTATCAACGAGCGTCTCCACAAGGACGACAAGCCCTACTACGCGCGCACTAACAAGGCGATAGCGGACTTCACCCGCCAGCTTGTTGTGCAGGCGCAGGGCGCACGTATCATCCTGCGGCGCAATGCTGAAGAGGACGAGTGCCTCCTCGCTGGTCTGGAGGAACTTGTCGGGGATGAGGACACTGACAGTGACGGGGCGGGCATCCTTCACGGCGAGGACCTACCTGATGACGCGCTCGGTGGAGGTGGGACGGATGGTGCGACCGACGTGGCTCCCGGTGATCAACCTCGTGCGCGAGGGCCGCCTGGTTGTCGTGCCGAGGACGCAGCTTTGCGGACACCTGCGTATCACCTGCGTCGAGTGCGTTTGTCAACCATGGCCCAGTGGCCAGGGTTGGCGGGTGTTGCGGCAGCCCTCGAGCTGCCTGTGGACGCGCGGGTGCGTATCAGCACTCGCGTCCAGTTCGAGGCTGTGCTTGAGTGCGGCTCGACGCTCACGCAGCTGCTGTACGCGTCCCCTTCTTTCCGAGGTGATCCATGGTACGACTTTGTCCTGTACTTCTCAGCTGATGACACCTCGACACTGTCGGTGGCCGAGGCTCGTGCGATCGTCCGGCAGCCTGACGGTGACGTCGCAGTTCTGGCAGACATGGCGGTCGTCCCAGGCGTAGCCAACTGCCCCTTGGTCTCCCGCGGGTGCACACGGCTGGCCTGGAGCGTACGCGACGGCGAGACGGACGTTGTCTTGAGAATATTGCCCTTGTCTGCTATTCGACGAGTGCTTCACGTGGTCCCAGACTTTGCAGACCTGGCCAGTCGCCGTGGCTTTGATGCAAAGCCTGCGCAGTGGGGTGACCCTGTGGAAGATCGTCTCGCTATGCGCTTCTTCATCAACGCATTTTATCCATGGGGGTCGTGATCTTTGCGGTGTGTCATTGACTGCTGTTTATGTCTTCGTCTTGCGCATTGACGCCTTGTCCAAAAAACTAGAACTAGAGTTATGGGGGCAGAGGTGGTTGCGGACAATACGGCGGGGCTAACGAAGAACATCTCAACGACAGCACTAAAGGTCATACCCAGCATGCGCCCGTCCACATGAAGATAGAAAATCGCCGTCCGTTGCACTCGGCAAGCCAGGTCGGCCCGTCCTTGGCGCGCGACGCATAGACACGCGCACTCACGCCCTCCAGCATGTAGCCCTCGGTTCCTGCACACAGTACATGGAAAAAATCGCGGTACCGACCGGTGTAGGTGCTGCCGTCGCCACAGCGGCCGCCGCCGCGAGGTCGGCGGACGCCGGCACAGCCGCAGCTGCCGACACCGCCACGGCCGAGGCGATTGTGTCGGCGACGGTGGCGAGCCCCGGCGGGGGGGGCGGCTGCAGCAGCTTGTGCTCGTGCCCCAAAAGCGGGGACGGAGCCGCCGTCGCCGCCGCAGCCGCCAGGTCGGCGGACGCCGCTACAGCCGCAGCGGCCGACACCGCCACGGCAGCGGCGATTGTGTCGGCGACGGTGGCGGGCCCCGGCGGGGGGGGCGGCTGCAGCAGCTTGTGCTCGTGCCCCAAAGGCGGGGACGGAGCCGCCGTCGCCGCCGCAGCCGCCAGGTCGGCCGACGCCGCCACAGCCGCAGCGGCCGACACCGCCACGGCAGCGGCGATTGTGTCGGCGACGGTGGCGGGCCCCGGCGGGGGGGGCGGCTGCAGCAGCTTGTGCTCGTGCCCCAAAGGCGGGGACGGAGCCGCCGTCGCCGCCGCAGCCGCCAGGTCGGCCGACGCCGCCACAGCCGCAGCGGCCGACACCGCCACGGCAGCGGCGATTGTGTCGGCGACGGTGGCGGGCCCCGGCGGGGGGGGCGGCTGCAGCAGCTTGTGCTCGTGCCCCAAAGGCGGGGACGGAGCCGCCGTCGCCGCCGCAGCCGCCAGGTCGGCCGACGCCGCCACAGCCGCAGCGGCCGACACCGCCACGGCAGCGGCGATTGTGTCGGCGACGGTGGCGGGCCCCGGCGGGGGGGGCGGCTGCAGCAGCTTGTGCTCGTGCCCCAAAGGCGGGGACGGAGCCGCCGTCGCCGCCGTAGCCGCCAGGTCGGCCGACGCCGCTACAGCCGCGGCTGCCGACACCGCCACGGCAGCGGCGATCGTGTCGGCGACGGTGGCGGGCCCCGGCGGGGGGGGCGGGCATTGGGGCGTCCGAAGCGACAGTGGCTGGGGAAGTGGAAGCCGGGGCGGGGACATTGGATCCGTGGAGACGGTTGCAACCGCGGTCGTGGAGCGGTTGTCGGCGAGGTGGGACGGGGGGCTGCGCATTTTTCGGGAGGTGGCTGCCTTCACCTGGGCGGGGAAAGGCGCGTCCGACCACTGTGCCTGCTTTCCCCGCGAGCTTGCTGCGACGCCACGCTGCAGTCGATCGGTCGACGGCCCGCTTCTGACAGCTGGTGCCGATCCAATGAGAGGGGCCACAGTTGGTGCTGTCTCGCAGTTGTGGAGGTGTCCTGAGACAGTGTTCACAAACGCGAGAGAAAGCCCATCGAACATTCAGAGCGCTGTTGGGCGGCGCCCCGTCAAGGGTCCCGTCGAAAGCGCGCTTTCGATGGGACTCTGGACGTGCTGGAAACGCCCATCGAAGGCGGCTCTCGATGGGTCGATGGGACTCGACGGGCTTCGATGGGCTTTCAGCGGGAGCTGACGATAGCCCCTCGCAATTCGGCGCCCCGCCGGGCCGCAGCCCACCTGCCCAGCGCGCTGCCGCCCACCTGCCCAGCGCGCTGCCGCCCAGACACCGACGGTGGGCCCGACGGGGCCCGCCGCGGGGGCCCGACGGCCCCGGTCGGCACCCCACGCCCCCCCTCTCCCTCTCGCCTGTCCCGGCCCGGCCACCCCCACCTGTGGGTGCACCCCCCCCCCCCCACCCTCCCGCCCATCCTCCTTCTCCTCCTCCTCCTCCCCCCCATCCATCCCCACCCTCGTGTGCCCCCCGGCCGCCCTCCTCCCCCCCCCTTCCCCCCTCCAACCTTACTCCCGCCGCCGCCCGTTTCCGCCACCGCCGCCGCCGCCGCCCCCACCGCCGCCGCCACACCCCTAGGTACGGCGGCTGCTCGGCAGGCGCCACCACCCCGCGCGTCGTCGCGGGCGGCGTTCAACGACACCAGGTTGGTCCCGTCTGGCCAGGCTGACTGCCGGCGACGGGGTTCCCTCTCCCCCCCCCCCCCCCCCCCCCCCCCCTACCCCCGCTACACCCCCTCCATTCCCTCCCTCCCTCCCTCCTCCCGCCATCACCCCCCCCCTCCCCCTCCCCCCTCCTCCCCCCTCCTCCCCCCCCCGCCCCCCCCGCACTCCCCCCCCCCATCCTCCCTGCCTGGCCCCCGCAGCCGCTGCCGGTGCCCCCCCACCCCACCCCGCCGCGGGCCACCGCCGCGACGTGCGGCCGCCGGGAGCGGTGGCCGCCGGCGGCACGCCGCTGGCCAGCGGGGGGCCGACGCTTCCCCCCCCCCCCCTCTCTCTCTCTCTCCCCGCCCTTTACACTGCACAGGTACCTCTCCCTCCACCACCACCCCCCCCCCCCCCCTCCCTCTTTGTACTATCGGACGTGGCGGCGGTGGCGGTGCGTCGCGTGCTGACGGTGGGCGGTGCGGTGTGGTTTCCCTTGCCCACCCCCCCTGCCCCCCCCGCCCCCGCCTGCTCCGCCTCCCCTCAACTCCCCAGGGGGCGTCGGCCATGGGCGCGACGACCCCCCCCCCTCGCCACGACGGCGGCAGCGGCAGCGGCAGCGGCAGCCACTGCACCTACCGCCGCCGCCGCCGCCCGCGGCGGCCGCCGGCGGTCACGGCGGCCCTGACGGCAGCAGCCGTGGCGGTGGCGGTGGCGGCGGCGGCCGCGTCCGCCCCGCGGCCCGCCGCCGCCACCCCCCCCTACCGGCCGCTGTCGTTGGTGGCGGTGGCGGCGGCGCTGCGGGACCTGGCCGCCGCCCACCCTGACCGCCTGGCGCTCACCCCCGCGTCGGCCTACGTGCCCCCCGCCCCCGGCTGCGCCGCCGACGACCCCGGCGGGGATGACCCCGACGGCGACGGCCTCGTCGGCGACGGCGCCGACGGCGCCGACGGCGACGGCGGCGGCAGCGGCGGCGGCCGTCGGCGGCGGCTCCACCCCCTCCGCCGCCCCCGCCCGGGGTGTGCGGCGCCGCTGGTCGCGACGGTCGGCTGGGCGCTGCCGCCGTCGACGCCGACGGTGCTGGTGGTGGGGGGCCTGTGGGGTGACGACGCCGCGTCGGTCGCGTCGGCGGTGGCGGTGGTGTCCACGCTGGTGGCGGGGGGGGAGGAGGGGGGCGGCGAGGGGGGGGCGTGGCTCGCCTCCCTCGCCGCCTCCCGGCGAGTCGTCGTCGTCCCCGCCGCCAGTGCCGCCGCGTACGCGGCGGGGGAGCGGTGGGAGCGGGGGGAGGGGGGGGCGCCCGTGGACCCCTACACGGACTTCCCGCCGCTCGGGGGGGGGGGGGGGGGGGGGGGGGGGGGGGTGGTGGTGGCGCCGCGACCTCCCCCGGCTGCTTTCGTGGCCGTGCGTCGCGGCTGCTCAACGCCCTCTTCCAGCGCCACCTGTTTATGACCGTCGTGGTGTTTCACGGGGCGGGGGAGGTGGTGGCCTACCCGTGGGGGGACGCCGCCCACTGTGGGGTGGTGGCCGACGCGGCGGCTGGCGCCGCCGCCGCGACGGGGGCGGGGCCCGACAGGGGACGGCGGCGGCTGCTGGGGGTGGAGGAAGGGGGGGGGGGGGGGAGCCGCCGTCGCTGCCACCGCCATCGCCACCCCTACCGCCACCGCCGCGATTGCCGCCGCCGCCGCTGTCGCCGCCGCCGCCGCTGTCGCCGCCGCCGTCGCCGCCGTCGCGGCCATCTCGGCCAGCCGTGGCCGTGGGCCGTCCCGCCACGGTGGCGTCGCCAGACCCGGCCACGGGGACGGCACGGCCGCTGCGCGGCGCCACCACGGCGGGGGTGGCCCCGTCCGTGCGGGCGGCGGCCGCCTCATCGGGTGGTGCCGCAGCGTCGGCGGCGACGGGGGGCCGTCGCGACGCTGCCGCGCCGTCGCCGGGGCGAGCCGCCGCGCCGCCGCCGCCGGCTGCCGCGGCCGGCCGGCTGGGGCCCCCCACCACGCGCTTCCTCTCCCCACCCGCCGCTGGCGTTACGGCCGCCGCTGCCGCCGTCGCCGCCGCCGCTGCTACCGTCCCGCTGGGGGCGTCTGCGGGGGTGGTCCGGCCTCCCCCCCCTCCCCCCCCCCCCCCCCCACCCCCCCCCCCCCCTGCGCGGCGTCGGCGGCGGTGTCGCCCGACCACGCGGCGGTGTCATCCATCGCGGCGTTGATGGCCACCTTTGGTGGCCCCGTCCGGGGGCGGTCGCCCGTGGCGGCGCCCCTCAACGCGCTGCCCCCGCTCGCCGACGATGAGGCCGACGCGGGCGGCACCGCCCCGCCGGGGGCGCCCCCGCCCCCCGCGGGGTCGGCCTACCCGCTCACCGCCACCCGGGGGGGGCTTGCAGACTGGGCGTACGGCGCGTCGGTGGCGTCGGCCGCCGCGGCGGGCGGCGACGGCGGCGGCGGTGGCGGGCCACTGTGCGCGCCGCGACCTGCCGCCACGGCGGCGGGCTTTGACGTTGCCGCCGCGAGTACGTATGGCAACGCCTCCCACCGGGCGGCGGTGTTTGTGATTGGCACTCCACGCCGGGTGGCCGCCGCCACCCCCGGCGGCGGCGGCGGCAGCAGCAGCAGCGGCAGCAGCGGCGGCGGCGGCGGCGGCGGTGGGTTGGCGGGCGCGCCCCCCGCCTCGCCGCCCCCGCGACGGGTGCCGGCGAGCCTCGCGCTGGGCGCCCCTTCCGGCTTGTACGGCGGCCCCACCGACGGGCTCATCCCCCGCAACGTGCGGATGGCGCTGCTCGCCCTCGACGCGACCGCTCCCTACGCCTTTTTTGTGCCCGACGACCCCGACGACGGGCCCGAGGGGGGGGTGGCGCTGTCGCGCACCGGCCGCCTGACCGGCCGCTGGTCGGCGGGGGGGGGGGTGCGGGTGGCCGCGACGCGCCTCGAGGTGGACGTCCACCCGGCGGCGGGGAGGGGCGGCCGCCGTCTCGGTAGAGGGGTGGCCGCCGCGGCCGCGGGGGGGGGGGAGTGGCGGCGGCTGGGCTCCCTGGTCGCCGCCTCCCGTGACGGTGGCCGTGTCAGCGCCAGCGACGGCGACGGCGACGGTGCCGACGGCGACGGCGACGGAGACGGCGACGGCGACGGCGACGGCCGTCCGCAGCGGCTGGTCACCCCCGTCCGGGCGGGCGGTGGCATGTGGGCCCCCCACGACGGCGTGGACGGGTACGCGTCGCGCTACGCCGCCGCCGGCGGGGTGCTCCTCGGCGGGGGCACCCGCGCGGCGAGCCTCCGCTGGGCATTCCGCGACAGCCTCCGCCTGTTTCCGCTGCTCAGTGGCCGCGCGCGCGCCCGGGGGGGGGTCCTCCGCGTCCGCGCGGCGGTGGTGATGGACGGGGGGGGGGGGGGGGGGGGGGGGGGCTCGGGCCCGATGCGTTTGGGGCGCTCGACTGGGGCGCCGCGGCGGCGGCGGCCAACGGGAGCGGCCCCGCCGCGGCCGCCGCCGCCGCCTCGGCCGACACGGCGTCGGCGGCAGCGGCGGCTGCGGGGGTGGTCCGCCCGTCGGCCAAGGACGCGGCCGGCCCGGCGGCGGCGGCGGGGACGGCGGTGGCTGCGGGCGTGCTGCCGCACCGGGTGGCACACGAGGTGCCGTGGACCCCTCCCCATACCCCCGCAACGGCGGGGGTGGTGGTCGCGGGGGCGGCGCCGCGCCGCCCTCCCCTCCCCCCAGGGGCCCCCCCTCCGCCCCTCCCCCCCATGACGCACCTCGTCGCCGCCCGTACCATTGGCGGTTACGCCGCGGTCGCCGCCGGCGGTCGCGGCGGCAGCGGCGGCGGTGGTGGTGGTGGTGGTGGCATCGCCGCTGGGGACGGCGACGTCATCCCCCCCCTGGTGGTGGTCTACACCCCGTGGGTGACGGTGCGGCTGCCGCCCGCCTCGTGGCTGCGCTCCTGGCTGCACTATGCGTGGGGGCTGCTGACGCTGGCGGTGGCCGCGTGCTGCCTCCCGCCGGGGCTGCTGCTCGGCCGCGCCCTGTGGGCACGGGGGGGGCGCGGGGGGGGCGCCGGCGGGGGGGCGGGGGGGGGGGGGCTCGGCGGCGACGGCGGCGACGACGACTCGCCCCGGTGGGGGGGGCGCTGGGGGAGGGGGGGGGGGAGGGCGTTGCGCTCCGCACCGGCCGCCGGTTGCGGCGGACGCTGCGCGCCTTTTCGCGGGGCGACCTCCGCGCAGAGGTGCGGGACCTCCGCGCCGCGTCGGGCCGGGGGGGGGGGGGTCGGGCTGGCGGGCGCTCAAGCGCTGAGCGCCGCCGTTGGCCGAGCAGAGGGGGGCGGGCGCTGGGGGGGGGGGGGGGGGGGGGCGGACGTTGGGGCGGGGCGGCGGACCTACCTGCCCCACCCGCAGAGCAAGCGCGCCCGTCGCGCCACTCGCCCGTCGCCCTCCTTTCACGAGCCGCCATCCTCGTTGGCCGTTGTGCGGCGGCGGCCGTGGCGGCAGGCAGCTGGCGGCAGCAGCAGCAGCGGTGGTGGCGGCACCACCGCTGGGCTCCCCTCCTCTCCTCCCATGCGGCGGTGGCACCGCCGCTGCGCTCTCCTCCCCCACCTGGGACTGAGCCGCGCCGGCGGAGGCCGCCCCGCTGGCGGTGGGGTGCGACCGGCCGGCCGGCCCTCCGCCTTTGCTCTTTGCCGCCCTGAATAGTGACCACCGCGGCGGCGGGGAGACGTTGGCGGGCTGGCGGCGTGGGCCGTCTCCCTCCTACTCCGCCCCCCTTTTTGCGTAGTCGCCGCTGCACGCGCCGCCGCAGCACCCGCGGCGGCAGGTAGAACCTGCCGGCGCCCGGGGGAGCGGGCAGGTCTGCGCACCAGAAGAAATACAGGTACTCACGGCTTTGCCACCAGCCCCATTGGGTTTGAACGTGTGCCTGCTGCGTGGGGGGAGCAAGAAGAGATAAAAGGAGCGAGGTGGCTGGCTTGCCAACGCATCCGTCGTTCACGCGCCAGCCCTCCCCGCCCCGGCGCGGGTGACGGGCCGCGCCGCCGCCACCACGGTCCGCGTCTGCCCTGTGTGCATTGCATGTATGTACTGTACATACACACGCTGTACTATACTGTACGTACAGTACAGCCCCATCGTGTCGTTTCGAGATGGCAGGGCGAGCACATGGTGGGGGGGCGTGTTCCAGCGGCCACTCGTCCGGGGTCCGTATGGATAGCGCGCTGTACGAAAAGTCGTGGCTGTGTACGTACTATAGTTGTACGGTACGGTGTATACGGTACAGTATGTACAGTACTGTTTGTACATGGACGACCTCACGCGTGACAATGAGTGATCCGGGCGACAGCGGCCGACAGCCACCCATGGGGCGGGGTATGGAAGGCGCCGGTTGGCCCAGCGAACCCCCTCCCGCCCTGCAGCAAGGCAGGGGGGCCGACGCTGCCTCTGGCTGAGACCGGCCCCAGTTCACCGAGAGCGAGACGCCCGGGGGGGCGGCCAACGGCGGTGCCACCTGCCCCCCCCCCCCCTTGCAATGGAAGGCCAATGGACGGGGGAGTAGAAACACCGTGCCCTGTGTCCTGCTGCTGTTGCGACCATGGCGGCGCGGGGGCGGGTGCGAGGCGCCTCTGCGCGCCGGCGGCGCGGCCAGGGGGGGACGGGCGCGGGTGCCGACCACGGGCGGCCCTGCCCCTCTACTTGATGTCCCCCCCCCCCCGGCGGGCGGGAGGGGCGGTACGGACGCTGCCTCCCCCACCATCGACCGCCTCCTCTCCCACCTCAACCCCAACCCGGTGACACGACTGCCGTCCTCCGCGCCTTCCCGTCATCCTCCCCGCCCTCCTCGGATGTCCACGCTCCCCGCGGCCGGCACCCGCGACCTCTCGCTGCTCGGCAGCCTCCTCTCCGCCCCCCCTCTCCCCTCCCCCTCTGTGCCAGTCATGGCGACGGCGACGGCGACGGCGACGGCGACGCCCCCCCCGCCGGGCAAGGTGCCCCCCGGCCCAGACGTCAAGTTCCGCTGCACCAACCAGCAGGGGTGGTCCAACCCGACGGGCCAGGTGCTGCGGCCGCTCGCAGAGCGGGTGTGGGTGGCGGAGCGCGCCTTTATGCCTGGTACGTTCCGCTTTTTTTTTTTTATAGATGGGGTGGCGGGGAGGGGGAGCGGAAGGGCGGGAGGGGTGTGGGGGGGGGTACTCCAGAGGGGGGGGTGTGGTCCCCGTCGTCGCTCTGCTGGGTGGTGGCTGGGTGGCCTCCATGTGGTGGCATGCTTGTGGAGGGAGCATATCGGGAACCTGGCCGCCGACGACTATGGCGCTCCCCTTCTGAAACGGCACCTGCTAACACCCTTTGACCCTTGCGTGGTGCCGTGTTGGTGTTGTTTGTCAACTGGCACGTTCCCTTCACCCCCCCGCCTTCTCTCTTTCGCCGTGCAGCTCCGTCTGCGCCTGATATCGGCGGAAAGACCACCGTCATCAAGCTCTCCTCTGGCACCCTGTTTGTGCACAACCCACTGCTGCTGACGGAAGACCTCGCCGCCGCGCTTGCCGCGCTTGGCCCAGTCTCGCACGTGGTCTCGGCGAGCATGGCCCACCACGGCTACGTCGCCCAGTGGCTGGCCGCCTACCCCAACGCGACCGGCCTGGCGCCCCCCGGCCTGGCCGCCAAGTGCCCCTCCATCCCCCTGTCGGCCGAGCTGGGCGACACCCCGCCCACCGACCTGGCTGCCGACTTTGACCAGGTCTACGTGTCGTCCGTGCCCGCCTTCTCCGAGGTTGCCTTCTTTCACCGCCCGTCGGGCACCCTCCTCCTCACCGACCTGCTGATGCGTATTGGCGGCAAGGCCGACGGCGTCAGCGTTGGCACCCGCCTCATGGGCGCCGTCTTCCGGGGGCCCGTTCGGCTGGCCACCCGGACGGTGTTGGCCAAGGACAAGGCCGCGTTCCGCGAGCAGGTCCGCCGCATCGCTGCGTGGGATTCCAAGCGGATGGTCATGGCGCACGGGACGGTCGTGGAGGGCAACGTGCAGGCGGCACTGCGCGAGTGGTTCCCGTTCCTGTGAGCGTCTGGTCAATGGGGAGCGAAGTGGACAGTCGAACATGAGAGAAAGGGGGGCGGGGTGGCAAACGTGCTCGGACTTACAGTAGGGTTCGGGAGGGAGGGGCTTTAGACGATGCCGACGTAGTGGGGAACGCGGGGCTGCTTGATGTCGGTAGCGGGGGTAGCGGGGTCTTTGTAAAGAGTTGTGGCGGAGTTGAAGGACAAGGGGCTGCGCTCGCTGTAGACCTGCAGCTCCCTGAGTTCGGCAATAGCGAGCCACAGCAAACGGGGGGACCCATGGCGTGGATGGTGGCCACGCCAGCCTGGACACGCGTCCACGTGGCCGTGCTGCAGGTTGCGCTGGGCACGCCAAGAGGGGCAGCGGTCAAACAGCCGCCGTGAGTGGACTGCTGTGACTGCCCCTCTCGCCCTCGGTGTCAATAGGAGAGAGAGGAGGGGGCTGCTCTGTGCGGCGGCGGCCCAGGTGCAAGGGGTGGGCATGGCGGTCGATTGTAACCGGAGCTGTACGTTGAGCGCCGTACTGCGTGCCTTTAGGGTGATGGTGCAATTTCGCGCGGGCCCAGGGAGCTCCCCATCGCCCTTCAATCTGATACCCTGACTGGTTCCCATCCCTGACCCTCTCTCTGGCTGACGCAACATTGGCGGCCCGTCGCCCCGATGTGTCTGCCAAAGCGTCACCTCGCCCACATACATTCTTCACGGTTGCCATCGAGGAGGAGGTGCTCATCTCACTATGGCGTTCCCAAAGCCCACAACACCATCAACTCGCACTCAGGCGCTCGCCAACACCCTCACCCCTCGCCCAAAGATTCACAAACCCCGCACACCCGCTCCCCATCCCTCACGAAGTTCCCCTCGCCAAGCAAGCACAACACACGACCACACTGCCCACAACAACCAGTACCACGCGCCCCCCAACACGCAGACAAGAACAGCACGCAAATCAAAAGAAAAAAAAGAACAAACAAAAAACCACCGCGCATCGCCCGGACCGCCTCGGGCCCTCGCCCGCGGCGTGGCGCTCCCCCATCTTGTGCAACTTGCCCGTCTCCTGCCGCTTGCCCGCCTCCTGCCACTCACCTGCCTCGTGCTGCTCACCTGACTGGTGTTGCACGCCAACCACGTGCTGCTCGCCCGCCTCGTGATGCTCGCCCGCCTCGTGATGCTCGCCCGCCTCGTGATGCTCGCCCGCCTCGTGATGCTCGCCCACCTTGTGTCGCTCGCCCACCTTGTTCCGCTCCGACTTGAGCCGCTTGCCCGCCGCCTCGCGTCGCCAACGATGCCGCTGCCATACCTCCCGCACCGTCCGCACCGCCCGCACCGCCCGCACCGCCCGCACCGCGTCTCAGCAACCGCTCCACCACCAACGCCACCCCCTCGGACACTCCAACGACACAACCGCAACAAGACACCCACCCCCTCAGACGCTCCAACAGCTCAACAGGACGTCCTCCCCCTCGGGTCACTCCACCCCCCGGCTGGCCGCCCAGCCTCATGGACCGCCCTCCACCCCCCCAGCCGGCCCCCACCCCTCCTCCCCTCCGCACCAAACCTCATCCCCTGGCGGTCCCGCAGCCGCGCCCCCCCGACCAGCCTCTTGTCCTCCGCCCTGACCAGTCTTATCTACCCGCTCCCCTCAACCCCTGGCAGCCTGATCTGCCCCACATCCCGGCCAGCCTCGCATCCCCACCCCCCCCCCGGCTGGCCTCTCCCACCCCCCCCCCCCCGCCCACCCCCCTCTTCCTCGGCAGCCTCTACTGCCCTCTCCCGGCCAGCCTCTCTTACCACCACTCCCCGGCTGGCCTCCCGCTCATGTCATCCCGCACCAGTCCCCCAACACCCAAGCAGGCCGCCCCGCCGCCCCCGCCCACACGCCGTCACCAAGGCATGCGAGGTTCCCGACGGTACAGGGACAGCAGAGTGTGGTTTGTGGTGGTGGTAGTGTGGTGGTGGTGGTGGTGCGGTGGTGGTGGCAGTGCGGTGGTGGTGGCAGTGTGGTGGTGATGGTGTAGTGGTGGTGGGGCGGCGGTGTTGGGTGTGGGATGGGGTGGTCAGTCGGGGTGGGGGCGACCGGCTGTGGCAGTTAAATAGCGCCGCCGGCAGCCCGAGAGAAGTGCGTCGCGGTCGTGCGCATGGTGGCGGCGGTGTCCTTCCCCCCCGCGAGCACCCCCCCCCCCCCCCTACGGCGACGCGCACGCACCGGAAGTGTACAAACGCCACCGCTGTCGAGCGGTCAACAACGGGGGGGGGGTGCGATGGCGGCAGGGGGCAGCCCGCCCGTGGGAGCCCGTCGGCTGCCCTTGGCCGCCGCTCTCCACCGTCATTGCGGCGTGCCGGTGGGGGGACCCGCGCGCGCGCCCGCGGGAGCAAGTGGGGAGGCCGCGCGTGCGCCCGACGCCGCCGCTTGTGCGACATTTGGCATCCGCTTGGGCGCGCGCGGGGGTGCTGCGGCGCAGACCAGAGCCGTCGTTGCCGTCCGCCGGCGCCGCTTGGCGGCGGGGTACAAGACGGGGCAGTGCCTGAGGGGATGAGGGAGAGTTGGATGGCTGCAGAGATGATGGTTGAAATCGGGGGATGGCGTCAGGTAGGCCGCCTCAACAGACCGCAGGCGCGCTTGCGTAACCGCACTGTGGTTGTCCTCGAGCGCCCCAGACTTGAGTATTGGAGACTCGGGCGAAGCCTCGGGTGCTGCTTGGCACGGACCCACAAGAGCCCCGCTCCCGCGCCCACCCACCCCCCCCCCATCCGCCCCCTCGCCACGCCACCCGCCACCCCCTCCCTCCCCGCCCCTCCGACATACCTCACGTCATAGCAGTGCGTTGAGGTGGCGGCGTACTCGTTTGGCCATCCCCACGCTCCGCGGGGGTGGTGAGACGGGCACGCGGTAGAGTCCCCCCCCACCAATGCAATCAAGGAGGGGGGGGCGCCCGCCCAAGGGTCTGTCACCGGCACACCGACACCCCCTTTTGCAGTGGAAAGAGAGGGAAGAGGGTGGAGTCGGTGCCAGGGCGACGTGACCGACGAGCGTCCCGCGAAAATGGGGGCGGCTGCGGGCGTGGGGAGGAGGGGGACGACGATTTCCCGCGTCTGTGCCGACCGATCATGGGCGGGCTCCGCCCCGCCGTCGTCTGTGCGCTGTGCGCAGCCCCCCACCGGCCCGGCTGGCTCACAGTGGAAATGGCGGGAATGCCTGCCCGTTGCGGTTGCCGGCCAGGGGCGTGACTGGGGGAGGGGGTGGGGGCGGCCGCAGCGGACCCGCGTTGACCCGCTGGCACCCGTCCTGGCTTTAGCTGGTCGGGGGTGGCGAGCCGCCAGGGTCGCCGGCACTCTGGTGTCACCGGCTGCCGAGTGACGGGGGGGGGGGCGGGGAGGGCGGGCCCGCGTGGTCCAACAGATCTGAGGGGGGGTGGTGGGGGGGTGCCAGACCCCCCCTTTGTCGGACCCTCTGGTCCGTCTCGTCCAATGAGCGGGTGGGCAGCAGGGGAGGGCACCCGCGGATCGAACAACGACAATTGCGAGAGACAGTCAATAGCCGTTCCAAGTCCGACCACCCAACACGCTGACGCACAGCCGAGCGGATTTGAAAGGACGGCGGGGGTGGGCCGCCCGCGCCCCTACACGTGGGGCGCTTCCCCAACCGGCCATAGCCCCCCAAGACAGGATCCACGGTCGGAAGCGCTGAAGATCTTTTTTCAAAAGTGACAGCGCATTCAACGTGCAAGGGGGTGCATGCATCTCCTGGGCGCGTGGGGAGTCTCGTCAGCGCCTCTGAACGGTTCCAGCCCGCGGCGCCATCCATCCCACTCGTGCAAGGTGTCGCGGCGCGGGTTCCTGTGTGCAAAGATACATGCAGAAAGCATCTGTCACGCCGTGGGGGCGGCGGGCTGGACATCCACGCTGTAGTCCTCTCAGTGCTACCAACACTCGAGGCTCACATGGACGCTTCGGCACTGGCAGAGGGGGGGGAGGATCCAACAGACTTTCTGCTGCCATGCATCTTTGTGTTTCTGCATCCCCCCGTGCGCGCGTCGCTATGTATCGACGGCTGCAGGGTGGTTTAGCGGCCAGCAATGCCAAGCGGCAATGGCGAGAAGCCAGGGTGGATCAACAGAGCAGCCTGCCCCCTCCCCCCGCCCTCCCCGGCAGTGCAATCTCCCTCGCTGGCCAACGCCGTTTGCCCGACCCTCTGGGGGGGACGGGAAGCGACGTTGCTCATGCCCCCCCCCCCCCGGCGATGCTATCTCCCGCTTCGACCAACATTGTTCCCCAGTGTCCCCCGGGAAAGACTGGGGGAAAACATTGGGCGCAGAGCGTCGCCGCCGGCTGAGAAGCTGCCGCCGCGCAGGCGACGAGGAGCGGGCCCTTCTCACAGCTGCTGCGTTACCGGTTGAGCGACGCCGCCGTCGGGGAAGGCAGGCCGGCGGCAAGGGCCCTTGTGGACTACCCCCATGTGGGTGGCGCGGGCAAAAACGGTTGCAAGGGCGGGGGGGAGGAAGTGGGCGGGAGAGGGGTACACTCCCAAGCGGTTCTCCCGTCCCACTGTCTGGGGCGCACGCAGATCATATTCAAGGACAAGCGCGCCCAGGGCCTTCTCAGGCGGCCTCCCTAATGCCCTCTCTCGATTCGGAACTGACCCCACGCAGGCATCCAGCTCTCCCCCATCCCCTCAGGCACTGCCCCGTCTTGTACCCCGCCGCCAAGCGGCGCCGGCGGACGGCAACGACGGCTCTGGTCTGCGCCGCAGCACCCCCGCGCGCGCCCAAGCGGATGCCAAATGTCGCACAAGCGGCGGCGTCGGGCGCACGCGCGGCCTCCCCACTTGCTCCCGCGGGCGCGCGCGCGGGTCCCCCCACCGGCACGCCGCAATGACGGTGGAGAGCGGCGGCCAAGGGCAGCCGACGGGCTCCCACGGGCGGGCTGCCCCCTGCCGCCATCGCACCCCCCCCCCGTTGTTGACCGCTCGACAGCGGTGGCGTTTGTACACTTCCGGTGCGTGCGCGTCGCCGTAGGGGGGGGGGGGGGGTGCTCGCGGGGGGGAAGGACACCGCCGCCACCATGCGCACGACCGCGACGCACTTCTCTCGGGCTGCCGGCGGCGCTATTTAACTGCCACAGCCGGTCGCCCCCACCCCGACTGACCACCCCATCCCACACCCAACACCGCCGCCCCACCACCACTACACCATCACCACCACACTGCCACCACCACCGCACTGCCACCACCACCGCACCACCACCACCACCACACTACCACCACCACAAACCACACTCTGCTGTCCCTGTACCGTCGGGAACCTCGCATGCCTTGGTGACGGCGTGTGGGCGGGGGCGGCGGGGCGGCCTGCTTGGGTGTTGGGGGACTGGTGCGGGATGACATGAGCGGGAGGCCAGCCGGGGAGTGGTGGTAAGAGAGGCTGGCCGGGAGAGGGCAGTAGAGGCTGCCGAGGAAGAGGAGGGTGGGCGCGGGGGGGGGGGTCGGAGAGGCCAGCCGGGGGGGGGTGGGGATGCGAGGCTGGCCGGGATGTGGGGCAGATCAGGCTGCCAGGGGTTGAGGGGAGCGGGTAGATAAGACTGGTCAGGGCGGAGGACAAGAGGCTGGTCGGGGGGGCGCGGCTGCGGGACCGCCAGGGGATGAGGTTTGGTGCGGAGGGGAGGAGGGGTGGGGGCCGGCTGGGGGGGTGGAGGGCGGTCCATGAGGCTGGGCGGCCAGCCGGGGGGTGGAGTGACCCGAGGGGGAGGACGTCCTGTTGAGCTGTTGGAGCGTCTGAGGGGGTGGGTGTCTTGTTGCGGTTGTGTCGTTGGAGTGTCCGAGGGGGTGGTGTTGGTGGTAGAGCGGTTGCTGAGACGCGGTGCGGGCGGTGCGGGCGGTGCGGGCGGTGCGGGCGGTGCGGGCGGTGTGGCAGCGGCATCGTTGGCGACGCGAGGCGGCGGGCAAGCGGCTCAAGTCGGAGCGGAACAAGGTGGGCGAGCGACACAAGGTGGGCGAGCATCACGAGGCGGGCGAGCATCACGAGGCGGGCGAGCATCACGAGGCGGGCGAGCATCACGAGGCGGGCGAGCAGCACGTGGTTGGCGTGCAACACCAGTCAGGTGAGCAGCACGAGGCAGGCGAGTGGCAGGAGGCGGGCAAGCGGCAGGAGACGGGCAAGTTGCACAAGGTGGGTGAGTGCCACGTTGCGTGCGAGGGCCCGAGACGGTCCGGGCAATGCGCGTTGGTGTTTTTTCCTCCATTCTATTGAGCTGTGTACTGTTCTTGTTTGGGTGTTGTGAGGTGTGTGGTGCAGGTTGTTGAGGGAAGTGTGGGCGTGTGTTGTGCATGCTTGGCGAGAGGAGCTTGGTGAGGGATGGGGTTCGGTTGAGCGGGGTTTGTGACTTTCGGGGGCGGGGGCTGAGGGTGTTGGCGAGCGCGTGAGTGCGAGCAAGTGGCGTAGTGGGACTTGAGAACGGCATGGTGAGAGAAACACCCCCTTCTCGATGGCAACTTGATGTCTCCATGATGGCAACTGTGATGTCTGGGTGTGGGGAACGTGACGCTTGTTCAGACCGAAAGGTACGAGTGACCGATAACTCGTTGGCTCGAAGGCGGTTTGCGCAGTGAGAGATATGCATGTTTGCGGTGATGCGTCAACCCTGACAACCCCTTAGGTACAGCGCTCCGTCATGGGCAGCAGTTACCCCACGCATGATGTTCCAGCCGTGGTGGCAGCCACAGTCGGCGGGGGAAGGAGCGACCGGGTGGACGCCGGACGCTGTTCGGGGGCGTGGAGACGACCTCCCAGCATGGCCCGCAGCCCGTGGGCGCTGCGGATGAAGTGGGCTGTCCCCGTACGCAAAACTGCTTGTGTACTGCAAAAGAACGTGGCAGGTTTTAGCTTTTTTTTTTTTGCTTCGCTCTTTGAGACGTTTTCCCTGCCTGGGCACGAAGGTGATTGGCTGGAGCGGCGGCTTGCTCTCTCGAGCGCGGCCAAAGCACGGAACAAAAAGACGAATGAAATTTATACTTTTATTAGAGGGTTTCGGCAAACTACTGTTCGGTTACTTGTGGAGTGGGTTTCCCCCAATTTATCCCGAATTGAATCCATTTTAGCGTTTCAACCCACAAGCGGCACTCCACATGTGGGTTCCGAGGCTCTGTTCCCCACGACCCGTATGTTCCAAATGAGGGCAAATGAGGGCAAATGTGGGTGGGCTACAACCAATCGAAGGCAGTTTTTGCCTCCACGCCTGTCGATTTGAGCGACAATCAGTGAGGAGGCGGAACGGCCCAGTCGAGAAAGACATGGCGTGCTGCGACGCCGCGCTAGGGGCTGCATAATAACTTAAATCGAACCCATATGTTACAAAGTTGCCGAAGACGTCGTGGGTTCGTTGTGGCTTTGTCACTTGTGGCATGAATATGTCGAATTTGCCACATATGACAATCCCACGACCCGAGTGGCCGAAGCTCTCTATTGTACGCCATAAACGTGTTACAAACAGATCCCATTTATTCGTCTTTGAACTACCTGAAGAAGTTCACATATGTACAGAAACTCGATTCATGACGGAGTAGCTTTGTTTTTCTTGACAGAACAACCGTTGCAGCTAGGGCTGTGGAAAGCGCCTCAGGCGCTTTTGGGGGGCGCTAATTGGGCGCTGCTAAATAAGGCGCGAATAGGGCGCGATGGCCCCAGACTCGCTCAGGCTCTTAAGGACCAATTTGGGCGCAATCAATCAGTTGTAATGTGATTTTAACAAGCTGAGAGTTTCTTCTTGTCGAAGCGGTCAGTCAGGGATCAGGAGGCCCAACGAATGAAGAAATGACGCGTTTTTTTTTTAAATTAAACGTCTATCTCATATATTAAGGCACACGAAGTATATGTTTCCCCCGGCCGTACGCCTGCGGCTCCTCGGTGGAAGGTCTATCGTACTCCCACTTGTGCAGCAGCGATGAGAAAAATGTGAAAGTGTCCCTGGAAGCCCCCGCGCGAAAGCGAAGAGAGCTCGAAAGAAGCGCACGCTATAGTGTTCAAATTGGCTTCAGGCCGACGCTCCGCTTTCCGACATTCTATATATGAACTCGTGCACGCCTTCTTTCGTTCGTTTTTTGTGACCCTGCTTGAAACGCATGCAAAACGAGATCTTCTCGCGCGAACAAGTCGCAGACGGCTCTCTCCCTTTGTCCGTGAGAACACAAAAAAGTCTGAGAAGCCCTCAAAAACTGGACCTAATACTTTTGGCTACAGCCATGACGTTGTCGAGGATGACCCTGATGAACAGTGTCTTGACTCCAAAGAACAGTACGTGAGCTGCTCTCTCTTCTGCAGCAGTGTTTTCCTCACTGGCGTCCGTGGTTTCGAAAGTACGCGTTAGATAAGATGGACCTCAGTCATGTGCCTTATTAAATGAGATAGCCCTTTAGTTAGGTACTACGACCTCCAAAGTTTTTACATAACCACTTGGCGGAGGGCTAAAAGGGCGCTCTCTGAGAGCGTCCTCTATGACGGATCCTAGGGACGCTATCAAGGCGCATTTTGGCGCCTCCACCCCGCTCCCTGGCATAGAAAGGTCGCGATGCACAGCCCTAGTTGCAGCTGGTCGAGCGATTTCTTATCGTTGCTCTTTAATCTCACTCCGATCACTCTACACGGCTGAGTTTTAGTAGAAACTCTTAATGGTGGTCTCTTAATTACGTGCATACTGTTCTGCGGAAGCAGCACGCGAGGCACAGAGCTTGGCTCAAAACTTAAGCATTGGTACAAGCCCCGCTGTGCTCGTTTTATGAAAAGCTCGACAGAATCGGCTTGTGCCTGATTCTTGAGAAAAAATCCGATAGGCGCTCGGTACAGTCTCTCTCCGTTCTTGTTCCTGTCTTGGGCGCGGTTTCTGTCAGCGTGTATGAGGCCTGCTCCCATTTCTTCTTCGTGTGGCGCCCACTATGCAATTGTTCTCTCTCATTGGCCTACGACCGCCACAGTGGGCTACTATGCGCGCCAGACGTGCACACGAGAAGGAATGTACGCGAGTGGGCCGCGTACGTTGCTTCATGTGCGCACTTTGTTGGGGACGTGGCCTGGGATCGCCTGACGGACCTTAGATGTTGAGCAACCAATGAGGAGCCTTCTCGTGTGGTCCTGGGACGAGCAGCGGACGCGGTCATTCCCACGTCCGGGCGATTCCCCACATTGTGGGCGCCACACGACCAGGAAGTGGGAACGGACCTGAGGCGGCTGACCTCTGCGGTGCGCTCACCGCGTGTGTCAAAATTCGATGTTTGTATCCGTCCAATTAGCTGGCTCGTCTGATTCGCGACAGCACGGCTTCGTTGTGGCAGCTTTCGGCTGCCACAACGGATGCTTCAGAATTGCGAGACTGTGTCACGAACAAGTGCAATGCCATGTTGCCCTTCTATTTAGGTCCTACGGTTCTGGAACTCTCCACACGTCAGTTTGAACACACTTGAAAGACATTTTGCCGATGAAGGTCACGAAGGGGCAGCTCAACATGGAAAAAGAACTGAATTGACACGAAAACGACCAGCAATACAGTATGGACCCCGCGTAGCCTGATGTAGGACAAGAAGATAGCACCCGTTCTTGGACACGATCCATAGCGTCGATCGACAAGGTTTGGGATCGGTGGCTGAGAATATTGACATCTGGACGAGGGCCCATGTTCGTGCAGTTTGTTGTCTCCCAGATTGACCAGGCTCGCGCCGCTGCGGTCGACAAACGTACGGCCGGTTTGTGGTGACCGCGACGCCGAAGACGTTGCCTGAGTTCGCAAGATGTGCCCATCTCCTCTCCCGTTGGCTATTGACCAAGGTCGCCGTGCTCACACATGGAGGGAGACAGTCAAGTAGCAGCCTGTGCCATAGAGTACTTACTCAATGCCTCACCGAGAATGGTACCCCAGGACAAGTTGATCGTCGACACAAAGGGGCTCCATGACTCGCAGGTGTCCCCGCGGTCATTCTTCGAGTTCGGCCTTCTCCGGGGCAATACTGTAGCTCCATGCGCTATGACAACTATTACAAGGAAAAAAAGTTGATTGCGTAATAAAGTGATGCTTCAATAGCTTCAATAGCAAACCGAATTTCACTATACGCCAAATTCTGTCAGTTGCAAGCAGACACAGATATGGTCGACTACCTGGCGCTCCTGCTGGCTCCAACTCACAATCAGAGTCAATAACAGCAAATCCAACTCCTAAAATGGCTAGTGAGAGGTCTCATCAGGTTTCCTCGAGAATAGCAGGTTTCCTTTGATGCCTCGAATCTGCTCGACTCCGGGCGTGCCCCATCTGCCTTGACATGTCTAGACCCTAAAAAAAGCTGATGTTTTTATGTGCGATTGTAGTCCCTGGGGGCACATTGGTCGCAGCGTAGATCTACTATGCTCTTCTCATTGGTCAACGGGCACCGCTCTGTGGCTGTGCCCGCGGTTTAATGACAGACTTTGGCAAAGCGAACGATAAGCACACAGAACGCACGTAATAAACTACAAGACGTGCGCATAAGTGTTCCATTAACACAACACATAACAGTTGTTTTTCACGATGGTTGATTCTGGTATTCCTGACTGAACATCACGGTAGTTGATTCATAGGGGCAACGATTCGATAAGTATGCTAATGAGAGTGGGATAGAGCCCATTGGGTTATTTTTTCAGCAAGGCTTAGACGCATTGAAAGAGCTCAAAACGCGTGTTAGCGCTGCTTGTCCATGAACGGCTGCACACCGTCTTCTAAAATATTTCTGACGGGAAACAGGACTCAGCTAAATATTCATGAACTGCCCATAACAAGCAATAGCTGGGGCGTGCTTCCGACCAGTCCTGATCTATGTGAGTACTACTGAAAAAGAATCCTTTGGCAGCAACTTAGCAACCATGGATCACGTATTTTTTTGCCCATTTTATGTCATAAAGTGTACTTCTTCGAAAAAGTATTTTATGTAGATAGCTGGACAATAAGAACAAGTGCGACTCTCATGACCAATACTCCGAAAAGGTCTGAGGACGGTCTCAAATGTTTCTTGAATATCTTTTGCAGTTATCAAGATAGCCATACATAATGTTATCAGCTGTCTCAGAAAATCACTCGATGCGCACTAACACGGTCTCACTTGGAAGGATTGTTGCTTCTCATCGATAAAACTGTCGTGCAAAGTACCGCATCTTACGGTCACTAAAGTTGTCGACAGTTGTACCTCAGGAAAGACACGGACATTTGCGTCATACCGTGCTGAGTCGGGAACATCTGCGCTGGTATAGCGCGGAGGAGGAGGCCGGATTATGGAATTTTTCTCTTCATACAGACCCATGGTCATGTGGTCGCTGAGGTTGTCGGAAACGTAGCCGTGCGCTGCGTCAGGAATGGAACGATTTGATTTATTGTTCAATCGCTTATGGAGTCCATGGTAAAGCTGTAGAAAGCGCCAAGGGTGCTTTTGGAGAGTATTATCCACTTATGTTGGCCTTGCTCTGGCGCCAATAGGCCCCGGTATGTAAATATACTGGCCCAGACTGTGAAGGCGCAATTTGGGTGCGATCAAATGCTCACAGTGTAAATTGGATAAGCTGGAAGCTTCTTCAAACCGTAGGAATGTGCAGGGGACCAGCACGCAATCAAGAGCCGTCTAAGACTGTGAAGAAGTGCTTTTGAAGTCAGTCGGGGGGGTTACGGTTCCAAATTCGTGTTTTGATTCCACTTCGTGGGGGGCAACAAGAGCGCGCCGAGGGCGCGGCGGCTAATATCAGGGGCGGAAAATTGGCGCGATTTAGCGCCCCCGCCCCGCGTCCTGGCAAAAAAAGGGCGCGAAGCACATTCCTGGTGCATGGAACGGTTCCTGAAGAACTTCCAAGAAAGTACGGGTTCTACTGACACTCTTTTTGAAATTGTTTTTCGCAAAACCAGGGGGCGAGCGTTGAACGGTCCCGGAAATGTACTTTAGCGAGTGATCTGAACAATGACGCGTATCGCTCGAGGGCGACCACAGACCTTTTCTGAAGCGATTCTGTGTTGATCATGAACCAGACTCGAGTGAAGCATGGGACACTATCGAAAACTATCCTGAGGACTATTCCCTATCGCCCGATACCAATCTCCAGGAAGCGGGTAAAATCGCTGTGAGGCTAGTGACGTCAAGTTCGCAGCTTTGTAGGAAAAAGGCGACAAGCTTCCGTTCTGCACGCACAGGGGCCGTGAGGGACGTTTTTTTGGAAGAGAATTTTTCTTTTTCGTTCAACTCGAGACCAGCCACGTGGGACTCCCTACTCCGTCCCATTAGATGACGCACTGCGCAGCAGTGCTTGTGGCAGGGTCCACTACAAGAGCGTTCTGGGCCGAGAACCCTTTTCGTGCATCGCGAACTGCCCACCACATGCCGCCAGCACGACCACGTATTGCAGTTCCTCGAGTTTTGTCTCATGGAGACAAGAGCAACAGCGTGACAACAAGGCCATGAGCCAACCGCGTGCTGGGAGCTCACAGCGGATCAATAGCGTGCTGTGGGGCTGTCCTTTTGATCAGGCGATGATAGGCTGGAGTCGCGGCGGATGTTGTACCGAACGCTGGTTGGTCAGATAGCTGTTGTCTTCTCTCACGATCTTGGCGGATTTCCCTCTATCTGGGCTCGATCCACTCAAGAACACTGGGAGTGCTCGCAGCTGGTTCCTGCGATGCCTGTTCCCTCTTCGATGAGGGCGGAAATCTCGAGAAAGTCTCAGATCGCACTGTTTCCACACTATAGCGGAGCACTCATTGGCCAGTTGTGCGCCATCTGAGGCATACCATTGGCCTGTTGTGGGCCTGTTGTTGTTATTGTCGCCATGAGACAAAATTCGGGGTACTGCAATATCTGTGGCTGATTTCATCGTATCTACTGCGTGCTTGCGGCCGCGGCTATGGATTGCCAGGTGCTGGCCAATTATTGCGCGGGATTGCACGACACCTGTGATTGCGTATCACACGGGTGGTTGATTGGCGCCTTCGGGGGCGAGATTCTCTGCGTTGCTGTTCAACTCGAGACCAGCCACGTGGGACTCCCTACTCCGTCCCATTAGATGACGCACTGCGCAGCAGTGCTTGTGGCAGGGTCCACTACAAGAGCGTTCTGGGCCGAGAACCCTTTTCGTGCATCGCGAACTGCCCACCACATGCCGCCAGCACAACCACGTATTGCAGTTCCTCGAGTTTTGTCTCATGGAGACAAGAGCAACAGCGTGACAACAAGGCCATGAGCCAACCGCGTGCTGGGAGCTCACAGCGGATCAATAGCGTGCTGTGGGGCTGTCCTTTTGATCAGGCGATGATAGGCTGGAGTCGCGGCGGATGTTGTACCGAACGCTGGTTGGTCAGATAGCTGTTGTCTTCTCTCACGATCTTGGCGGATTTCCCTCTATCTGGGCTCGATCCACTCAAGAACACTGGGAGTGCTCGCAGCTGGTTCCTGCGATGCCTGTTCCCTCTTCGATGAGGGCGGAAATCTCGAGAAAGTCTCAGATCGCACTGTTTCCACACTATAGCGGAGCACTCATTGGCCAGTTGTGCGCCATCTGAGGCATACCATTGGCCTGTTGTGGGCCTGTTGTTGTTATTGTCGCCATGAGACAAAATTCGGGGTACTGCAATATCTGTGGCTGATTTCATCGTATCTACTGCGTGCTTGCGGCCGCGGCTATGGATTGCCAGGTGCTGGCCAATTATTGCGCGGGATTGCACGACACCTGTGATTGCGTATCACACGGGTGGTTGATTGGCGCCTTCGGGGGCGAGATTCTCTGCGTTGCTGTTCAACTCGAGACCAGCCACGTGGGACTCCCTACTCCGTCCCATTAGATGACGCACTGCGCAGCAGTGCTTGTGGCAGGGTCCACTACAAGAGCGTTCTGGGCCGAGAACCCTTTTCGTGCATCGCGAACTGCCCACCACATGCCGCCAGCACGACCACGTATTGCAGTTCCTCGAGTTTTGTCTCATGGAGACAAGAGCAACAGCGTGACAACAAGGCCATGAGCCAACCGCGTGCTGGGAGCTCACAGCGGATCAATAGCGTGCTGTGGGGCTGTCCTTTTGATCAGGCGATGATAGGCTGGAGTCGCGGCGGATGTTGTACCGAACGCTGGTTGGTCAGATAGCTGTTGTCTTCTCTCACGATCTTGGCGGATTTCCCTCTATCTGGGCTCGATCCACTCAAGAACACTGGGAGTGCTCGCAGCTGGTTCCTGCGATGCCTGTTCCCTCTTCGATGAGGGCGGAAATCTCGAGAAAGTCTCAGATCGCACTGTTTCCACACTATAGCGGAGCACTCATTGGCCAGTTGTGCGCCATCTGAGGCATACCATTGGCCTGTTGTGGGCCTGTTGTTGTTATTGTCGCCATGAGACAAAATTCGGGGTACTGCAATATCTGTGGCTGATTTCATCGTATCTACTGCGTGCTTGCGGCCGCGGCTATGGATTGCCAGGTGCTGGCCAATTATTGCGCGGGATTGCACGACACCTGTGATTGCGTATCACACGGGTGGTTGATTGGCGCCTTCGGGGGCGAGATTCTCTGCGTTGCCTGCGTGCTGGCGGCGCCCTGCTGGCCTGTCGGCGACCTGTGTGGCAGGCGCTGCTCGTGCGTACCCCTGGCTCGTGTGAGTGCACCTGTATTTTTTGTGCGTGCACGAGGGGGGGGCTTGGCCCGGCGTGTGTGGGCGCGCCTGCATGCCTGTAGGGGGGGATGCCCGTGCGGGCTCGTGTGCGTGCCCTGACGTGGGCGGCTGCGCCGGCTCTACATGAGGGCGGGCACAGCGCGCCGAGGGGACGATTGCGAGGGGAGAGACATTGAACGACGAAGAAGAAGGACTCTTGGATTGCTGTGTCTGGGGCGTGCACGGACGTCGGCTGCCCCATCTACACAGATCCGCGGTCGGTAGCAGGCCGTGAGTCTGATACGATTTCTGCCAATACTGCCACATTCGCGAATCACCTGTACTGGCGAGAGAGAGAGAGAGAGAGAGAGAGAACCGGTGCGTGAGCGGGCGACTGCCTAGTGTTTGTCTCTATCCTGTTTCTCCACGCAGGTCCCCCAGGGGACTTGAACTAAGGGGGGTACCGAGTCGTGAAGCCGTGGGGGCCTGGGGTCGGAAGGCCTGTCTAGAAACCCACGGGGGAGCGTACGAGGACGTACCACAAGGTCTACGTCACGACCCCTCCTGGGTAACACCGGAGCGCCGGGTAGGCTTGGGTACGGACGCCCGCAACCCTGACAGGGTGTCTCGGGGGATTAGCGTGGTGAGGCAGGGTGAAGGCAGGCGCTGGGTGGACCAACCAGCGTTCGTTGCGAGAGCAGTTGTGGCCATAGCCAATCATCAGGTTCTTCCGACAGACGTGTTGCAGCACGCCATTTGTAAGCCCTCTGCTGCCAGCATGCGATTGGCCCTTGCTCTTGTACACTTGCTCTTGCTCTTGTCCCCATGGGACAAAATTCGGAAGACTGCAATACCCGAAACACCTTTCTGCCCAAGAAGGTCACGAAGTAAAAGCCAAGAATAGCACAAGGACTGAATTGTAAAAGAGCGCCCATAAGTAGCTCGAGCATGTACAACGATACGTATGAGAACCAAAACAGATTGCGTGACAAATTGAATACGTCATTTCCGTCCATAGTCAACAGCTGGTTGTAACTGTGACTATGCGCACAAAACATTTCATTCGCACCGTCATGGACCACGCCATTTCTGAAGGAACATCAAGCGGGTGTATTCATGATGGCACTACTTAAAGTGGTCATTGCTACGCCGGATTTGAGCGGGTGTACGCGCCCTGGGCTGTTGTGATAGCAAAGGTAATTTGCGTTGAGGGCGATCCTGCTGGTCCGCATGACAATGAATGGATTGCGGTCGAAGAGTGCGCCCATGATTCATGCTTAAGAGTAGAGGGATAGACCAGAAAGCATGTGTTTGATTAAATCTGTAGATGAAACATGTTTCTTGGAGAGGAAAAACAAACGATATGTCATGCATGGTCCGGGGTGTGTTCAAGAACTCAATGGGCGATTTCGGGCTTGTACGTGTGCAGATGCCTCTCTATGGGCTTTGCCCTTCGCCACATCCAACAGTATTGGAAATGTTCGTCGGGGGTGGCTTCATCGACAACTTGTTCTGCACTCTATTACTTCTTTTGGTACCCAATGCCGAACAAAATGAAAGTGCGTCAATGTTAATAGTGATGCTGTCAAGAGTCACAAGAAGACGAGGCAACCCCTCGAGTGCCTCGCCCACCGCCCACGCTTAGTCGTCCGACTCGTCGTCGTCATCGTCGTCGTCATCGTCGTCGTCATCGTCGCCTTCGTTGTAAGTGCAGCTCACCGTCTTGCGGCACATTTTGGGGACAGAGGCCGTGGCCTTGCCGCCCGTGTAGCACGTGCACTTGTACCACTTCTTCAGCTCTCCATCGTCCACGTAGTTGATAGCAGTCTTTGAGCAGTCGTCCGCGTCGTCTTCCTCCTTCTTGAAGCAGTTGTACGGCACCGCATCCTTGACCCACGTGGACGCCTGGGTGCTTCCGCAGCGGTTGAACTGCACGCACGTACCCTGGCGACGTGCGTTGAACCGGGGGGCAAAGGACGGGGAGTCATCATCGTCATCGTCGTCGTCATCGTCGTCGTCATCGTCATCGTCATCGTCCCCGTCGTTGTCGTCGTCGTTGTCGTCGTCGTTGTCGTTGTCATCATCATCGTCGTCATCGTCGTCATCATCATCACCGTCCTCCTCGTGCACGGTCGCCTTCAGCTGCGAGGCGGCGGCGGCCACGTCAGCGGTGGCAACCGCATTGGCCGAGAGCGCCGGCAGCGCCGACCCGTCGGCCTGGACGGCCAGGGTGGCCGCCAGAGTGGCCATTACCACGGCGAGCATCGCTTGACACGTCCGCACCATGGTGAGAGGAGGGGGAAGGGGCACGAGGAGTTGGGAGGCAGGGAAAGTGGGAGATGAGAGAAGCTAGGGCTGAGGGATGGCGTGAGCGGGTGGGGTGGCTGCCTGTGGATGGAAGACGCGCCGAGTCGCATCCATCACCATCGCAGGCTACACCTGGCCTTAAGAGGAGGATGTGAAACACCCGTTACAGGACCACGGCCGCGTTGCTCGCGTCCAAGACGCACTCCACATGCCCGCGAAGGGTGGTACCGGTGGCGCAGCGGGTGGGAGTGCGGGCGCACCGAACGGGCAAAACCCCGTGGGCAACAATGCGCACCGGCGCTCCTGGTGCGCCTCGGCAGTGGGTCATCGCCCATGGGGAGTGAGAGGGCGAGCCGCGGCAGTGGGCTACGTACTGTCGACGGGTCGGGGGCACGACACCTGACCTCCCACACCCACTCCGACTGGTACCAGTGGCGCCGCCGAGGGCGTCAGAAAGGTGAGCATGCAAACAGAGGGGAGCAGCGATTGCCCTCCTCCCCCGTCCCCCGACCCGCCGCACGTGAACGTGGGTGAACCGCCTGCATGGGTAAACAGCTACCTTCGTGTCACCCAGCAGGGAAGGGGCGGGAAAGGACAGGGGGACAAGGAAAGGGGGGCAGGAAAGGGGGGGGGGGGGGGTGGGAGACGTAAGAAGACCATCGAGCGTGTCACTCGACTGGTAAAGTTGGGGGGGGTGAGCTCGCTCACCGTTTTGCATCCGCTGCTGAGGTGCAGCGCCCAAAGCGCCCGTGGCGCCGGCTCTGTCCCGCACTGCAATCATTGGGGGACCAGCGCGCGTTCGTGTGCAGAAGCCGGCAAAGATTCGGACCAGAGTGATTGAACAACTGCTCTGGCTCTTCCCAGTGTGAGAGGTGCCGAGAAGTGCCGAGAAGTGTCGAGACGTGCCGAGAGGTGCCCAGAGGTGCCGAGACGTGCCGAGACGTGCCGAGACGTGCCAAGAAGTGCCGAGAAATACGAGCGATGGAGTGGTGTGGCGGATTGCGCCGGTGGGGGTGCAACTCCCTTCCGTCCCCGATCGGGACCCCTCCCCTCCACGTTGGCACGCGCGTTTGGGGACGAGCACCCGTCACCTTGTGTCCCGCCCCCCTAATCCGGTAGCCGGCTTGTCTGGAGGGGGAGCCCCCCCCCCCCCTCCGCGCAAACCGCCACCACCCATTGTCCTCGGAGGCAAGCGTGGAAGAGGACCATGCCGCCCGCCCCGCCTTCCCCCCCCCTTGATCCGCTGTTTGTCTCTCTCCACCCCAGATACCACACCATACAGACGCGCACTGCACGTGCACCCAAGCCTCCGCCGCACGACGATACTGGCCACGTGCCCAACAGATCTTCTTAGCACATAACGTGCCGGTGCCCGACAGGAGAGGGAGGGACCCGTGGGCAGCATGTGTAAGTGGCGGCGTCATCATCCTGCCCCGCGTGGGCGGAATGGGCGGGATGAGGTCGGCAGATCTGTGGATAGCAGGGGCGGACAATGCCGGCCGTCCGCCGAGTTCTCTTGTTGTCTTCTTCTTGAATCTATCGGTACGACCCAGCCGGCGGCCGGCTCGCAGGCACCCAGCTGGCTGCTGGGATTTGCACCCCGCCACGCTCGCGTCTCCCCTGCTGGATGTGTCTGTCGCCGGCTGGGTCGCGACGGCTTTTGGTTGTTGCGTGCGTCACCCCAGCCGTGCGCGCCGCCGTTGAAGGGACACCCACCACCCATCGAACTGCACGCTTGTGATCTATGCGGCTCTCACATCTCCTGTACCCCGATCTCCCTCACTTGAGGCTCGGGTGGATCACCCAGCAGGAATCAATTGACTCTTATAATTCCTAAAGCATGGGGGGGGGGCGGTATGTACAGTACATACTGTACTGAACTGCTGTGTGGTTACAGACACGTGCACGCTCCACCATCTGCCATCCGACCAATCATGTGATGTCTGACCTTTGAGCGGGACGGCGGGGTGACTGCGCGGGAAAAGCACGAGAAGAAAAACGGTCTCAGCATCGCCGCGTTGACCGCTGACCGCCCCCCCCCACGTCATCCCCGCCCCGTGCGGGTGCGCACTCTCCTCGCGCTGGCGCGCGGAGATGCGCCGTGGTGGGCCGCTTGGCACGGTTCGCGTCGCCCCGACCCCCCCGCCGGGCCGCCGGTGCCGTCGGTGCCAGACGGCGCGCCCGTGGGTGCCCCCTCGCCACGCCGTTCTCCCGCCCCGCCAGGTCACCATCGCGTCGCTGCGCCGCCTCTGACGGGGGGTGGGGTTGACGCCCAGTACGATGTGGCTGGGGGAGGTGGGCGCGTGCCTGCCCCTCCCCCCCCTTCTCCGACGCCGCGGCGGCGGCGGCCGACGGAGGACGACAAGCGGCGGCTGTACCCACGGCGGTGAGCGCCACCTCGCTCGGTGGGGTGTGCCAATACGACCCCGTCCGAGGGGGTGGGCGGACGTGTGCTGTACGCAAAACCTTTTTTGCACCATCCGACCCACGGCCGCGGTGGGCGGGGAGAGGCACACAGAGGAGGGTGGGTGGAGCAACGCGGTATGTATGTAGCGGGGTTGGCGTGTGTGCCTTGTGCACAGATGCGGGGTGTTCCCCATCGCGGGGTCTGCCGTCCAGGCGGTGGAGACGTCGGACGGCGGGCGCCACCTGGCAGCTGCGCTCACCCCGCCTCCCCCCCCCCCCCTCCCGCGACTGCGGTGAAAACGCCCGTGTGGGGCGAGGTATGCAATGTGATGGGGGGGGGGTGGGGCGGGGGAGCCCCGCCCGCCGCGGCGGCGGACGCTTGGGGGCGGCCCTGCCACCCCCGGTGTGGATGCGCGTCCGCGACGCTGCCAGCGGTGTGCGGGAGGGGGCGGGGGAGGGTGTGTCCCAGACTGCTGTGGCGGGGGAGGTTGTGTCCCAGACTGCTGTGGCGGGGGCGCTTGGGCGGTGCCACGCCCTGTGTACGCCAACCGGCTGCCGGTGGCGGTGTGCGGGAGGGGGTCGGAAGCCATCCGCGCGGGGGGGCCACGCGGGTGCTCACCACCCGACCAACCTAGGGGGGGGGGGGCGCGTGGGAGAGCACACAGACGGGGGTGAGTCGGGGGTGGTGCCCCGCTCCCACCTGCTGCTGCGTGCTCTGTCCGTCGCGCCGCTTGATAAGCGCGGCCGGCACGGCGGCGCGCGGAGGGGCGTGCGCACCTCCGTCTCCCATCGTCGTGCAACCCGTTGACGGGTGCAGTCAATATATTGGTGGCGACCGTTCCCCTTCTTCCTGCTCCCTCCCCCCCCTTCCCCGGTGACGGTGGTGGCGGTGGGTGTGGTGGCGGCGGCAGGGCCATCATCGACACGCACGGCTCGCTCCACCCGCCCCCCTCCCCCCCCCCCGTCACTACCCCCTACCTCGGCCTTGAGAACCGGCGACGCCCCTGCGCGTCGCCTCCCTCCCCCCCCCCACTCCCAAGGACCCTCTTCCATCCTATTCCGCTCCCCCCCTCCTCGTGGCTCCGATTTGCCCGCCACACCTGACTGCTGCCATGGCGGCGCCCATGGGGCGGCGACGGCGCTCCGCCGCCGCCGCCACCGCCGCTTCCACCACTCCCTCCTCCGCCCTCAAGCTGCTGCTGCTGCTGGTCGTGGCGGCGGTCGTAGCGGCCGGTGCGTCTGCCAGCGACCCGCCCAGTCGGTCGTGCATGGCAGACGGCCGCTGCACCCTCCGCGACTGTGGGTGCCGGGAGCGCCTGTGCGTGCCGGCTGGGTGCTTTCAGCCGCGGCCCATCCCGTCGGCTTGTACAAAGACGGTGGTGACCTGCTTGGGCGACCGCGACTGCCGCCTCCACCGCTCGTGCACCCGCCTGGCGTGTGGCTGTGCGGACAAGAACTGCAGGCCCAACCACTGTGGCGGCGGCGAGAGTGGCGGTGGGGGGGGCGGCGGGGGGGGCGGCGGCGGCGGGGGAGGACGCCCCCATCCGACGCAGCGGCCGCGGCCGACGCCCAAGCCGACGCCCAAGCCGACAGAGGTGCCCAAGTGCCCGCCCTCTCTGGGCCTTGACCCAGACGACGACGACGACGACGCGCGCGGCCGGTGCAAGACGCTTGGCGACTGCTTTGTGGGTGCCACCTGCTGCCGGATGACGGTCCGGGAGCGCCACCTGGCGTGCCCCGACTGGGGCGTCTGCTCCCGCAGCCGGACGGTGTGCGCCTCGTTTGGCGCCTTTGCCGCCACCGCGGTGGTCGTCAACACGGACAACGTGCGCCTGTCGGGGGGGGCCATTGCGGGGATTGTCATTGGGTGTGTGGTGGGCCTGGCGCTGCTCATCGGGCTGCTGCTGCTGGGGCTGCTCGCCATCCGGCGGCGGCGCGAGGCGGAGCCGGTGGCCGCGCCAGTGCCGGTGGCCGCCGTCCCCGTGTGCCCGCCGCCGCATGCGCGCCACGGCGGGCACGGGCATCACCACCACCACTCCTCCCGCCGGCCAGCACCGTGCAGCTGTGGGGGGCACGCGCGCGTGGCGTGCCCAGTGCACCCGCGTGGCAGATGTTAAGGGCCGAATGCGAGGTTGGGGAGGGGGAGGGAGAGGGGAGGGAGGGGACTGGGAGGGGGGGTGGATGGGAAAGGAGGGATGGGCCGGGGGCAGGGTGGTGGGTTTTCGCAAACTTGGGGGAGAGCTGTGTCATAGGAGGGGATTGCAGTTTTTTTTTTTTTCTCTTCTTGTCCACGCCTCAAGTTCTGTTGACTCTGCTAGGGAGGCAAGAACCGGGCGGCGCGCTCCACCGCGCTGACCGCAGCGCGAGGTCAGCAGCAGCTGCGGTGCCTGCCCGGCGGCACGCGTGCTATCCGGCGCCGACAACGGCTGCGCATGGAACACAGCCTTCAAAGGCTTGGCGCCAGCAGGGTGCACCTCCCATGTGCGGAAGGAGAGCCCCGCGAGCGGCAAAGCCGGCAACGGACGAGACGCAGGCCCCACCAAAAAGAAGAAAAATAAAGAACCGCAAAGCAAAGCAAAGTCAAAGGGGGGATGGGGGAGAGCCACGCAGAAAAAAAGTAGAGGCGCACCCGGAACAGGGATCCGTCACGCAGCGTCGTCAAGGAATTCGTGCGCACCGGACGACCGTAGTACGCTCAGGAAGCTCAGTGGCCCGTCCTTGAAAACAAAAAAGGTGGCGTACCAGCCCATCAAGGCGATGGTGTAAACCACAAAGACGATGAACGCCCACTTGTAGTCTGGCGTGGGCGTCACGGGAGGGGTCGGGTAGTAACGGGGAAAGAGCGGGCATGCCACGCCACCAGAGCGGCACGTGAACAAGGATGAGAGAAGGACGAACGTTGCACGCGGGCACGTCCATGAACCAAAAGAGGGAGGAGGGCCAAGCGCGGGCCGCAGGGGCGGTGCATTCATGTTGAAAACAGAACGCCATGGAAAGAACAGGACACACATCGTAAGGTCAGCAGGTATGCCAACCTGGAACGACACGCGCTGGCACAACGCCATACCGGACGACAGGGAAGAGTGCCAGACCCCAGCACTGGGTCCACGAGAGACCTGTGCCGCAGCCACATCCACTCGCCCTCCCGCTTCCGCACCTCAGGCCCTGCCTGCATCCCTCCCGACGCCCCCACAACGTACAGGACTTGATGATGGGGGACGCTTCCTCATCCCGGTACTCCTTCCAAAAATACATGAGCATCATCGCGAGGAGCCAGGGGAGCCCCACGCAGCCGGCGTAAAACATGCGTCGGGCGACCAGCTCCAGCTCCTTTTCAACCTCTGCTGCCCGGTCGCCCTCCCGCGCCCGCCGCGCGTCGGCCGCCGCGGCTTCCCGCTCGGCGTCGCGCTCCGTCGCCCGGACCGCCTGTTCCCGCTCGATGAGGGCGGCGACCTTGCGCTCCAGCAGCGCCGACGTCGAGAGCGACTCATTGTCGGTAAGGCCCTCCACCTGGTACACCCCATCCTCAGGGGGGGGGGCAATCCGCGGGCGCCGCCGGCTGCCCCCGCCGCCGCCGCTGCCGCCACCCCCTCCATCGCCAGCCCCCGCCGCACCACCGCCGCTAAACCCACCACTGCCACGGCCACCCCCACCGTCACCGCCCCCACCATCGTCACTCGAGTCTGACCGCCCTTCCCGGCCGGCGGTGTTGTTCATCCACGGGGAGGGTCCCAGTGGGCGCTCCGCCGTGGCGCCGCCGCCTCCACCCCCGTGGGGGGGGGGAGGCGGTTGCGGCGACAGCGCTGACGACAGCGCCGCAATGTCCGCCCGCGCCTTTGCAGACGCATCCATGGCGGCACGTCCGCCGGGGACTTGCAAAATGTCAGGCCAGAGGAGGAGGCAGAGACCCACGACGAAGGCGTGCGTGACACCAAACAGCAGAGCGGCCGTGAAAAAAGAACCACACTGGACAGCGGGCACCAGCAAGGAGCAACCCAGGAGTGAAGAGCGTCACACCAAGCACCAGGTTGATACTGCTTCGTAGGTTCGGTCAGAGGCTGGTGTGGGGACGAAAAATAGAAACCGGAAGGCCACGGGTGCAGGGGCAGACACGGAAGTAGGATGCACCTGTTGGGTGGCGGGGTTGTGAGACCGACATGACCACGGGTCCACGAAAAGTGGCCACCCGACGACTCGAAACGATCAAGTGCCCACACGGCCTGGAATGGCGGCCAATCCGGGCCACAGAGGGCCTTCGGCTCGCTAGATCCGCACGATAGTTCCGTGCCACGAGTGCGTTAAATAGAGAGCTTCGGCAAGTGCGTCGTGGGTACCAAACGTGGGTAAAATGTGGGTCGGCGACCCACGTGGACCGACCCATATTCGTACCCACGCCGAGCTTCGGCACGTACTCAAATATCGATTGGGACGTTGCGCGAGCTCTCGCCCTCGGCATAAGAAAATTCTTCCCACTCGCGCATGCCGCCGTTTCTCCCACGTATTTACGGGCGCGTAAATGCTGTGCGCGCGGCGGAGACAGCTGACCGACGCTGGGAGCGCTCTCTGGTGTCCCTGGGAGGGACGCCGTCGTGGCCTCGTGGGATGGGGGCGCCGCCCTGGCTGCGCGGGGGCAGGGCGCCGCCCTGGCCGCGCGCGAGGGGCGGACGCCGTTGTGGCCGCGCGGGTGGGCGCCGCCGAGAGCTGGGGGAGGGGAGGAGCTCCTCTCCCCCAGCCCGCACCAGACGTGACACCTTCGCGCGACTTTCTTAGCGCAGGAAGAGAGAACCCCGCCGCAGGCGGCGCCGCGCCTCTCAGGGCTGGCATCGAGGTTGGCTTTGCCGTCGAGGGAGGCCCTCGTGGAGGGAGGCTCGAGCTGGTAGGGGGAGGAAACAGGGGGGGCGGGGGTGGGAAGGGGGGTGGAAACATAAGGGAGTAAGGGGGAATGGAGGCGGGGTCGGCGGCGTTGCGGGGGTCATTAGTCTAGACTGCTGAAGTTGAGCCGCAGGGTCGTCGGTCACGTCGCCAGCCACGTGAAGCACGTGGCGTCCTTAATGCCGATTATTGTGCGTCCCGTAAAAAGTGGACGTGCACGGGTCGTGCAGTGTGGGTTTGATTGGTCCAGTGGCCGACTTTTGACATGATCACGACACGTGCACGTCCACTTTTTACGGGACGCACTATAGGAGGGGCGTGACGTTCACGTGGTGCACGTGGCGGGGCGATGCATCCACGTGGCGCACGTGGCTTGTCCGGCGTGCGAGACCGTGCAATGTGTGCCTTACAGCATGTCTTTCATCCGCGTTTGGTCCGTGAGCTTGAGGTCAGATGCTTGGCCCCGGGGGCTGCGCACCGACGGTGCCGCAGATGAAGGCGGGAGGGGGGAGGACGGTTGGCCGTCGCCTTCTGGCGGCAGGCCGCCCGCAACGCCGCCGGTGGACCGTGGCTCAAGGAACTGCACGTCTGGCGGCGGCGACGGTGGCGGTGGCAGCCGTGACCGCGGCGGCGGTGGCAGACCCGACGGTGGCGGGGCGGCCCGCCTGCCGCCGCCGCAGCCACGGCGAGCCGCCGGCCAGCCGCCCGGCCCGTCATCACGGCGGCCGCCTCTGGGCCCACCAACAGGCCGGTCTCCGTCACGCCGGCGCGGGAGGCCATCAAAACGGGGCCCCCCATGGCGCTACCGCCGCTGCCGTCGCCGCCGCCGCCGCCGCCGCGCCTGACGACAGCGACCGCTCTCACGGCTCTTTCCGCGGAGGCCGGGACACCTACGCCCCCCCGAACATGCACGCGCCCCCGCAAGGGCACCCCCCACGCTGGAATGGAGGGGGGAAGGGGCGGGTGAGGACGGGCGGTGGCGGCGGCGGCGGGGTGGCGGCCGCCGCCGCCGCCGGCGCTGCGGGGTCTGCCGCCTGTGGCAGCGGCAGTGGCACAGGGATGAAGGGGGCGCGACCGACGTCCCCCCCCCGCCCGCCCGCCGTTCCCGCGGAACCGGGCACCGGGCTTCCGCGCGCCGCCACGAGCCCTCCTCCTCCCCCCCCCCCCCTTCCCCTGCGCGGGCCGACCGTCCTTCCCCCCGCCGTCTGCCAGCAGGCAGAGCAGCGGGGAGCGCTCGCAAAAAGGCCCACGACGAGCCGCCGGGGGGTGGCCGCGTAGGCGTAGGGCGGAGGCGCCTGTGGTAGGGTCCCCGCGCGGCGGGGGCGGGACGGGGCGGCCGCGCCGTCGCGGGGTCCCCAGCGCGGCCGCCCCGCCCGTTGGCGGCGGGGACGGGCGCGCGCGACCACGGCGCCGGGCGCGCCGGGCGGGGGGGCACGCAGCACCCAAGCGCACAGCACCAGCACCAGCCGTGGTGCTCTTTCAAAGCCAAGCCGATGGTCGTCGGGCGGGGGGGGGGGGCGGGGGGGGCAGGGGCGGCGCGGCCGACGCCCCCGCCGCCGCTCCCCCGCCGTGTTCGCCCACTGCCGCTGCCGCGGCCGCCGGTTGCCGGCGGCGGCGGCGGCGGCGGCAGGGGCGTCCCGCGCGGGGCAGGGTCGGCGCCGCCCCTCCCCGCGGGCCGACCACCCGCCCCCGCGGCGCGCCGCGGCGCACCGCCGTCGCCACCGCGGTTGCCGCCTGGCCAGCAGCGGCGGGCAGGTGGCGCCAACGGCCAGTAGCGGCGGCGCGGCTTTGCGGCCACCCCGCCGGCGGGTCGGGGGCAGCGGCAGCTCCGCGGCGCCCGCGCGGGCCCGACGGCGGCTGGGGCGTCCACCGTGGGAATAGAAAAAAAAAAAAAGTGCGGGTGCTACCACAAGCGCCGGTGGCGCAAGGAGGGCCACGCCCAGACGGGGGTGCTGTGGGACGAGTCCTTTGGGGGCATCCCCCACTGGTCGTCGATGGGCGTTTCGGGGGGGGGGGGGTGGCTTATAAGTGCGTGCCGCGGTTTAGCCGGTGCGTGCACCGGGTGCGCAAGAACTGCTGCCGCGTCACCACCATACGGGCGCCGCCGGCACAGCCGGGGCCGTGCCTCGAGCCGGGCCACCGGGACACGTGCGGCTCCCGCATGTTTGATTGCTAGGCGGGGGGGGGTGGGTGGGGGGGGGGACGGGCGGCAGGGGGGACCGCTGCTCGGGCCGGCGCCGGAACGAGCAGCCCGTGGGCGCCGGGGGGGAGCGCTTCTATACACAGACACTAAAAAGAGGGCGCTTGCTCAGCCATAACCGCCGCCAAAGCCGCCATTGCGCGGGGGGACGATTGGGGAGGACGCGGGCGTGGTCGTGGCGTGCCAGCAGCATCTGCGGTGCTGCGGGACCGCCCTGCAGAGGTGTTAGATAGCGGTGGCGCTGGGATCCACGCCGTCGCTGCTGCTTCAGGCGCATCGCCGGCAGCGTCCCTGCCGCTGCTCCGGCCGCCCACGGGAGGCCCCGCCGCAGCAGTGCCCTGTATCCCGCCAGCACCCCCCAGCCACCCACCAGCGCCCGCCAGCAGCCCCCCCGGAACTCCCCCGATCGCGCAGCCCGCGCACCGCATTCCAGTCGCGACGCCTCTCCCCTCCGGGCGCCCTGCTTCTGAGCGCTTCCTTACCAGCGGCGGGGCGGCGTCGCCAACCCCCCCCCCCTACGCAGCCATGGTTTGCCTTTGACGGCGCCACCGCTGGCGCCGCCCCCGTCGCTGCCCCTTGCGGCAGTTTTCATATCAGCGGCGGCGGCGGCGGCAGCCCGCCGACGGCGTCGTACTGGCGCCCCCCGCCCCCCCACCCACATGGCACAGCTCCGGCACCGCACAGGGGTGTCCCGCTCACGTACGCAAAATGCACGCGGGTTCGTATCGAATACTGCGCTCAAAAATCGAGCGGTCGTCTGTCGTATGTTTGTAGATAGTAGACACTGTCAGCCGGTACGGATCCTTTAGGTAGCTCTGCTCCACATTTGATACCCAGATCCGTACCGAGAACACGTTCAGCAGGTAGAAACCTCAGTAGAAAATCTCGAGGGCTGGATGGGCACACTTTCCTTGCCGGATCTGGTCGGAGGCCGCACGTGGTAAACGTATCACGCCATGTGCCCACAACTTAAGCAGCGTGCTTCCTGTAAAAAATAAAATGGATATTGACGGTACAGTCTTTCTCCAGTACTATCACCCCCTTTCGTCGATCGTCGCTCGCGAGAGCGGCGAAAGTGCGCTGCGGTCGATCCACGTTGTGGGCCACTTGTCCTCAGAAAGGTGTCCGTCTCTCGCGGGTCCTCTGTGAAAAGATGCCAATCGACCCAGTGTCAAAGCGATCAAGACGCGGACTTCAAAGCCTTGGAATACTTACGATTGACACATCGCGCAAAATTGAAGGCGACAAGCAAGATAATTCCGGGATGCTCTGCACGTCAGCACCAGTGGTGTGGCATTCAGCGGCGCTCGACCACATGTGGAAGGCGCGTCTGGACCCGGGAATGGACGATTGACTTGGTGCGAAACGAGTGCCTCCACCCCTCCTGGCCTTTCGCTTGGCCATTCGCTCCACAGACGCACGCCGGCGCTCTGAACGCTGCCCACCGCCCTCCCACCCGACCGCAACTCGGCACTCTGCCCGGTCCGCCTGCACCACAACAGCGGTCCGGGAGCCCCCCCCCAACCTTCATGATACACTCGGCCCTCCGCCCCGACCACCTGACCCACCGTTGCGGTCTGGGCGCCGCCCCCCCCCCCTCCCAACATATGTTCGACGCCTCGCCCCGCCCACCTGCACTGCTACGGCGGTCTGGGCGTCGCCCCCCACCCTCCCAACCATTATTTGGCGTCTCGCCCCGCCCCCCTGCACCACTGTAGCGGTCTTGGCGTCGCCCCCCTCCAACCCAGTCGTTATCTGGCGCCTCGTCCCACCAACCAGCACTACCACGGCGGTCTGGGTGTCGACCTCCTACCGTCCCAACCATTGTCTGGCGCGTCGCCCCGCCCACGAGCACTACCACGGCGGTTTGAATATCGCCCCCACACCCTCCCGAAAACTATTGGGCGCCTCGCCCCGCCCGCCTGCACCACTGTAGCGGTCTGGGTGCTGTCCCACTCCCGCCCGACTATTATCTGGCGCCTGTGCCCGCCCACCTGCACCAATGAAGCGGTCTGGGCGTCGCACCCCTCCCTCCCACCTACTATCTGTCGCCTCGCCCCACCAACCAGCACTACCACGGCGGTCTGGGTATCGCCCCCCTACCGTCCCAACAACTATTTGGTGTCTGAATTGTCCATAATCAGCACACACTTCTCACCACCGTGGTGTGTCCGCACAGCCGGCGAAAATACGTCTTCCCACCACCGCTTGTAAACATGCCTGTCCATCCATGCTTTCTTTTGTGAAAAGTATGGCAGCGGGCAGGCGTTCCCCTCCCCCCTGAAGCTCAGGGGTACCGCAGCCGTCCCAATCATCGTCACGGGCAGCTTGAGCGTGGCTGTTGCGTTGGTGCAGAGCACCAGCGTCACGCGGTCCATGTCCCGCATTGCCTTCGTGCCACGCGCGCGAGTGCGGTCCCGGCGGGGGATGTAGGAACGGGAGGGCAGGCACCGGTAAAGCAATCCTGTTTCGTCCATGTTGTATATGCGATCGGGAGGGTAGCTCTCCAGGCGACGTCTGATGTCCGCGATGGCGGCAGCGGCGGCAGCGAGGTGGCCCGCTCCCGCCTGGCCATGCATTGCCACGTTGCATATGTTGTGACGCTTCAAAAGGCTGCACACAAAGCCGTGGCTGGCGGCAAAGTCAGTGATGGATAGGTCGGTCGCAATCACGCTTGCCGCCTCCTGCAGCATCGCCGTGGTGATGGGAATTCGGCGGTGGCCAAGGCAATAGAGGGCAATGTACCAATCGTACAGCCGAGTATCCAGCTCGGGCCACTTGTTCCCTTGGCTGTTCACTCGTGCCAGAGTGTGGGCGTCATCCTGCATATGGCGATATCCCTGAGCATGGCGCATGATGCCTTTGCCAGTAGATTTCGTGACCGGCGTGGAGAGCTGTTGCAAGACGACGGCCCACGGCACATTGGCGTCCCGTAGCCGAACAATTTGCTTCTTGACCCCCATTGGTGTTTGTTGGCAGTGCCGAGGCCGCCGCTGCCCGGCAACCATCATGGCTGGCTGTGGCCCGTAGGCCTCCTCGGCGTTGTAGGCTCGCGTAGGGTCCTCGTTCCGGCAGCCATCAGACCTTCACAGGTCGCAGCCGCCGCTCTCGCTGCTACCCGGACAGCATGGGGCCACTCATGCGGCAATACTGGTACAGCCCTCTCAATCGCAGCCTCGACGGTCGCCGCAATCACGACGCCTGGGGATGTCAACGGGGGTGCCGGTGGTTGTGGCGTGGTCATTGTGGGGGACGCACAGTGCCAACCGCGGAAGAAGGCGGGGGGGGCGGGGGCTCGTCGGGGTCGGTGGGGGCAACAGCTGTGTGTGCGATGACGGTAGGCGCGACGAGGATGGGTGCGAAGACGGTGGGCGCGGCGTGGGAGGGTGCGACGACGGTGGGTGCCCTGCGTCACATGCCAGCCGCAGGCTGGCATATCGAGCGATAGTAAATTGATCTAGCCAGTAACTCGTTTCTCATTTCTCATGCAATCGATCGCTGCATCTGGCCCCGACCGTCGGTCGACCTACTTTGGATACTATCACCCGGTGACAAAGGAAGGGACAAGAATGGAGAATGACTGTACGTGAAGGTGCCGATCCGTTGGCCCAGACAGCGACTTTGTTCACCTTCACGTATGTACCGACAACATCCACTTTTTACAGGAAGCACAGTACATACATACTTACCCAGATCCTATCTGCGGAAAGTCTCTGAATTTAGTGGCTGCAATAGCCACAGGCCATAGAGCAAGGGCCAATGGACTGCAGTCTACTGGCCTTTGCCAGCTGGCTCGCACACCGAGTCGGTATCCATCTCTCGCCACCCTATGCCCTCAATCTGCGTGGCAAAGCCACGCGACGAGGTCTTGCATGGCGAGGTCGGACCCCCCCCCCCTGTGGAGAGGCCGTGCAGGGGCCTTCGACACGGATTCCGTGCCGATCAAGCGTGCCGAACGTATGGGCACTTCATTGTCGTTTACGTGCCGGCGAGTGGCCACAGTTCCTATCACGACCACGACGTAAGACACTCCGCGCCAAGGATCAACAAATTAAGAGGCCGTGAGATCTTGCCTGCGGAAACAAGAGTATTTACATGGCGAACTGGTCTCGTCGTGAACGGACCTACATCAAGCACATGAAATTCCTTCGAGAGACCTAATTTGAGAGGCGGATGGCCACGTCACAGAGACTGTTTATCGACGTCCCTGCCTGTCCCTGCCGCGCTCTGGCCGAGCGTCTCTCATCTGGAAGGGGTGATTGTAGGGCTGGGGTTGCCCTCTCCTTGGCGATGTGTGTGCGCGTGTCCGCTCACGGGGGCATGGTCGTGACGTGCGACACAGCCGACTGATGGCCGTGGTGGTACTGTGTTACTCACCGGATGAAGTCGGGTCTGCGGTCTATTGTGCCTTGGCAGCATGTGCCGTCCGAGGCGGGCGCCTTACCCGTTGAGCCTGCTGACGGGGCTTCTTTATAGCTAGAGGCAGAGGTTCGTCCCGCTGGTCGGTAGTGGTGACGTGGCCGGGCCGAATTTCATCTCTCGGGGCGGCAGCGAACGTGGTTGCACCGCCTGCCCCCCCCATCCTCCCCCTACCCCTCGGCTCAGTGTGGCGGTCCACCCCCAATGCCCAGAGGCGGCCTTGCACGTGCATCACTGGTATTGGGCGTCTGTGCGGCCGTTTCATGGGTTCCGTGGCGGGCGCGTGACGTTCGGTGCGGCGTTTCTGGGTGCCTGGTCTGGTGGGTCCTCCTCAGACCTACAACCAGGCGCCGCCCACTGCCCCGTCGCTTTCCTCTTGCCCCGCGAGCACGTACACCGCCGTGGTGGTTCTTCCCCTTCGTAGCGTTCGCATGCCGGCCAGGGCGTTGCACGTGGGGGTGCGACTGCACTGCCGCACCGCTCTGACCTCAGGGTCGGTGGCATGCTGCATGGTGCCGCCGTCCAAGACGCCGACAGGGACGCAGGTGTGGACAGTGGCTATGACCTGGCCGCCCTGTTTTTGATGGACCCTCCCAAGCCGGAGGCTCCCGCCGCCTGTTCTCCGAAGGGGTGGCCTGGTGAAGTCGATGTTCGTGGTGGTGCCGGTGACGGATGTGGTTGCAGTGGTGCCGGTGATGGCGGTGATGGCGGTGATGGCGGTGATGGCGGTGATGGCGGTGGTGGCGGCGATGCTATTGGCGGCATCGTTGACGTCACGGCCTCTTTGGTGGCCACTAGCGCTGTCCCCGATGTCGTGTCCTCTCTCTTGCCGGCGTCACCGCCAGTTGCAACCGGCGAGCTTGTGGGCCGGGGCCTTCCTGCAGAGGCCGCCGGTCGAGTTCTTCTTGTGCGCGGCGCGCCGCCGGTGTCGTCATCCAAGCAGTGCCGGGGGCCTCCCCTCCCCTCTGCGCCGCGTAGCGCTCACCCTCCCGATGCCACCGTGCGGCTTTTGTCTCCACCAGTTGCGGACGTGGCTGTAGCGGACCCTGTCGTCAGTAGCGGCGCGGCAATTCCACCCTATCCAAGTGGCTTACCGCCACAAGACGAGCCGGGAAGCGTCGTCGAGCGAGCTGCGATCCGGTCAGCGGCCGGGCGAGCGCGGAGCCTGCGAACACGGCGTCGCAACGCCCTTCGGGTGTCCAACATGATGCAGGCGATTGAGTACCTTGAGGTGGCGAACGGGCGCCTTCGTATCGCAGTAACCAGTGCCGTTGCTGCAGCGGGGTCGTCGCGGGAAGCGGGGGAGCGGGCTCGGGTGGTTGCGGGATTGCGGGACGCGCTGGGGTCTAGCACTGGAGCAGGGGTCATGCTGTTTTTGCACGGCTTGCTACTGGGCCTGGACGGGCAGGGCGGCTGACGCCAGCTGGGCCATTTTGGGTCGGGGTCTGTTGCTGTTGTTTTGTGATGGGGGCAGTCCACCGAGGTTCTTTTGTGCCTGCAGCATTTCTCTGGCTGTGGATGTAACTGGAGGGCTTGAACGGGTTTGCGGGGGTGGCTGGTGGTACATGGTACAAACTCTCCTGAGCGTGTGAACAGCCATTGATCGATGTAGGCCACTTCACCTCAGCACTTGTTGTGCTACCTGCACAGCGTCTTTTGCGGTCAAGCTCTCGACGACGCTTTTCCCCCGGTCGTGAGGCGTGGTAATTCTGCACGAGGTGTGGATATTGGTGCTTGAGAGTCTTGGGAGTGTGGACAACCCTTTTGACGCGTCGAATGGACAGAGTACATACGCACGGTCATGCTCGCTTCAACTCTGCACGACAGCAAAGAGAGCGTTCAAGCCCGTAGCGGTTGAGCAGTAAGGCACTCGCGCTGCCAAGGAGTCCACAGGATGCACATTATGCGGACGCACTGGCTCAGACCATATGCGCTCAGGTTGACCCTATTCGCAGGTCATCGGCGGCGAGGAGAGCCCAAGGGGCATGGACAGTCAAGGCCGCGGCGGATCGATGCATGACGCCGCATGCCGAGCCCAACTCTCTAACGCCCGGGGGGGGCACAAGAGATATCAGGGCAGTGACTGTCGCTCACGACCGGCGGTGACGCCGCACCAGTGCTGCTTGCTGCGCGCGGAGCGTCTTGACGACCTCTGCAATGGCTTGCGCGTTGATGCCTGCCTCGGTGAGCGTCAAAATCATGGCCACATCGTTCCGGGAGAGGCCGGTTGACAACGCGCAGGATAGCTCAAAAGCATCTGTGCGATACGCCACCACGAGTCGACGCAACAGAACGAAGCAGCAAATACAGTCGAGCAATAGAGGCATAGCAATAGGAAACGTGGAGGCCGCAGCCACACGCGCGACAAAACATGCAGGCGTATGAGCGACTCACCAGCAGCAACTCAGGCAGCGATACGTCCAATCAAGAACGAAGCTAGGCGGGCAGAAAGCGCCTTAGTACAACTGGCGTGCTTAGAGCACGCGCCGACGCAGAGAATGCAAGAGGTCAAGGCCAACAGCGCGTATCCGTACCTTCCAACGCTCGCAACTCTGCTTCATCATCACGTCCGTTGCTCATTGCGGCTGGTACAAAAATAGTCGTCACGACACCACGGGGAATGATAAGGATCCAGCGGCCTCTGCCGGGGCAGCCTGCGGTGTGGCGAGCGCGCCCATGCAAAGACCAGCGATGACCTGGCGCGCGCGCTCATTTTTTCTTTGCGAAAGCGGGAAAACTCAATACAGACTGAAAACCCTTAAAAGTTGTGGGAAATATGCTGTTGACTTGGCAGTGGCATTGAGCGATGACAGAACCTGACGGCTGGTCGCTCGTCTTCGGCTCGTCGCCACATGGACCGCGATGCGTCAAGGTACATCAGTCTATCTCGCATGGCCAGTGTCGTCGTCACTCCCGCTCAAGTTCCTCAAGATTCCAACCGATAGTACGCTACGATGCAGGAACGCTGATTGCAAGAAGTCGACACGAGGCAAAGTGGTCCCTGCGAGACAAGGAGAGCGAGAGCACCACGTCGAATATCAAAACAAAAAGCGACGTCCTATCAACCTCCCCCACCGCCCCCAAGAAAAAAACCCTTTAAAAAAACCAATGCCGTCCCGCCGTCCTCATGCGTGAGGACGACCAGTCTTAGATGAGGTTGGAGAGCCCCTTGGGCGAAAGCAGCACAAACAGGTTGTCCTTATTCCCCCTGCTGACCCGCACCTCGTCGTCCAAATAAGTGACATCCAAGAAACCCTTCGCCGACGCCGGCGCCTTGACCGACAGTGGCCCAAACTGGAAGCGCTGGAACTGCACCTGCACCCGCATGGGAGGCTTCACGCCAAACGTCGCGTGAACCTTGTTTGTCAAGAGCCCCCCAGCCAGCTGCTCGCTGTTGGTGACCGTTCCTGCGTCCAGGTCCACCACCTGGAAAATCTCATCGTTGGGCCGCAGAGGTGGCGGCCGGCTGGTGCCAAGGATGGAAGCGGACGTGGTGTATACCAGCTTCCACACCGCGCCCAGGTCCGCCGACTCGACCGGCACGGCGTTGGGGTTAAGGGCCTCCAAACGACGCACAATGGCATCAATCTTCTCCTGCGCTCGGCGGTCCGACGCCACCGCCCGGCCGAGGCGGGTGGGCGCAATCGCGGCCATCAGCTCCGCCTTGACCGCTGCCACGGGCGACGCAGCTGAAAACACCATGGTGGGAGCAGCCACAGACGGGGGGGCGGGAGCAGCGCTGACCCGTCGCCGCTGGGGGAGCGTATGTCCGACAGTGGATGCTGGGCGGCGGAGAGAGACCTGGTCAGCCGCAGAGACAGACGACGAAGACCGAGCGGTGACCCCAACTAGGGAGACAGCCGGAATGAACGCCATTGGAGGTGAATGCGGGGGAGGGCGTGAGGAGGGGTGAGCGTATACGGAGGTGGAACGGCAGGTGTCTCAAGAAAGCCGAGGAAGAAATGGCACAGGCAACAGCGGAGGCCGTCTGCAACAACAAGGTCGCCGATGGACGTCTCGAGGGGCTGTCGCCGCCTGTACAGGCATGCTGCGCGTCGACCAGGGGGTTCCAATAGCGGCAGGCGAGGTGCGCCTGGCCCAACGCAACAATCGTGGAACCCAATGGCCCAACACGAACAATCCATGACGAGTGGAGCGTCGGGCTCCACGTCGGTGAAGGGTAGCCACCAATGCGGATCCACTCAACGATGGGAACAAACCATCGGGGAGCCTGGTCCAGAAGTCAGATGACGAGCGGCGGATACTCACCCAGCAGGGGACACAGTTCGAGTCTGCTGCCGCCCATATGTGTTTAAGTAGCACCAGACAAGTACAGTAGTTTCGACTGCAGAACTTATTTTGTCATGGCGGCGCCAGCCTTCGCGCTAGTGTCTATTCGCCCGAACGGAGCATAATACGAATTGATTATCCTTTCTTGGTCATAATAAGGATGGTAATGTGATATGATCCTGACCATAATATCGCGTTAAAAATCGAATGACATATTCCGAGAGGATGGAAATGTAATATGATCCGGATCATCATATTACTATGTATGACAATGTAATATGATCCGGATCATAATGATAAATAATATTATTATTATCCGGATCATATTACATTGCCGTCCTTCTCGGAATATATCATTCGATTTTTTAACGTGATACGCTGAAAAAACCGCTTGTTCCACACCGATTCTGACACCAGAAAAGGACAGCGCCGTTCCTACACTCTTCGGACGTAGTCGCTGGCTGTAGAAATGCGTAGTTTTCCGGCTGTACCTTGTGGCAGACCGACGCTCCGAGTCTGCTAGACGTCGTGCTACCGGCCAGCCCCCGAGACCGCTGTGACCACCAAACAAGCATGGAGCGCTACGCGGGGGGGGGGGGGGGGGTCCCGTAGCGACCGCCCCGAGCCCGGCGTCCTTAGCGACACCAGCCGCAGCCACCGCAGCCGCCTCCCCTCCCACTGGAGCGGCGTGGACAGGCCGGGGGTACGGTCTGCGTCCCGGCCGCCACTGCGCCCCCGGTCCAGCGCAGTTCAGTGCCTTTTCAAATGTTTCCAATGTACTGTCGCGCGAACGGCTCTAGAGCTTGTACCAGAGAGAAGCTTTCAAGGAAGGCTATTCCAATCGAGAATAGAACGGAAGATGCTTTAGTGACTTGGCCTCCTCGCTAAGCTCTTCGCAGCCGCCGCAGTCCACATGAAGAGCAACCAACGAGACGTCGGTGCTTGCGTCGTCCCCGCATCTTCGGGATTGGAACGGTGTATTCTGCAGAAGCGTCTATCGGAGCGACGATGGAACACAGGGCGTTCGATACGTGACCGTTGACACCTTGATCAGTCGGCATTGGGGGAAGTGTCAGTGGTGGTTTTTTCACGAAAAGGGCCCACGGGAACCCGACAGAACGTGTCATATTGGCAACAGTGAAAGCGGCGTGGAGCAAGCCCGTTGACAACTGAAGGGACGTGGGTCACACCCGTAGCTCAAGCGGCTAGGGGGTGAAACGCGAACGGCGTATGCGACTTTCGTGGTGGGCGACAAAGACGTTCGTTCGGGGGAGCACGGTCGAAGAGCGCTCGTCAGCACAGCAGTGCTTGGTGCGAGGTCTTCACGTCGGGCTTGGGTTGGAGGCTCCACGCAGTTGTGGCCTGCTCCTCACTCTGTCCAGCTTTGGCTGGTCTGACGCCCCCTGGTGCCTATCCACCACCGCCAAGCGGCCTTTGGTCTCGCCATCTCCTCCGCGCCTGAACCGTCTGACCTCTGTCCCCCCCGCCGCCCGCGGCTACGCGGGCGTTGCCAAGGACGTCCGTGACAGCCTCGCGGGCGCCACGGACGTCACTGCCGGCGTTGGGCGGCCGCCCGCTGACGCAGAGGGGCGGTGTCTGACCGTCCACCTGCCGGGAGGCCGGTCGGCGGTGGTGGGGGTGAACGCGCCCAACGCGGGGGTGGGGCTCAAGCGGCTGGCGTTTCAGGTCGAGTGGGACGCGGCGCTCGTCGCGCTTGTGTCCTACTGAGGCTTGCTCTCGTGCGTTGTCCTGTGGCTTGTTCCCATGTGTCGCAGACTTACGGTGGCTCGTTCCCATGGGTCTTGCTCTACAGCAGCGTCAGTTTGCCCCCCGGCATAACAGAAAAACTCGATATGGGCCTGGACGTGTGGGACGGGCGTAAAGAGGGGCGGCTGAATGCCGGGGAGCGGGCGGTCTTTGCGGCACTCCTCGCGGGGGGAGGCTCCTGCAGTGGGATGGGCAATGGTCGCTCCGACGGCACCGACGGCACCGACGACGGCGGCGGCGGTGGCAGCGGCGGTGGCGGCTATGGGCCTCGTCGGCGCCTACCGCACGCTATGGCCCGGCGGGTCGGTCTAGACGCAGCGGGGCTACGGGTGCGCCTACCAGCCTGGCACCGGGGGCGACAGCACCACCCGTGGAGGGGTGGCGGCGGGACAATGCGCTGGTCGATGAGCGACTGTGGGCGGCGGGGCGCGCCGCCGCGGACCTTGTGTCCCTGCGGGCAGCGCCGCCGCCGCCGCCGCCGCCGCCGGCCAGCCCGGGCGTCGTGGGCGCGCAGCAGCCCCAGCCGGTGGGGGAGCGGGCGCGACCCCCCCCCCGCCGCAGGCAGCGTCCACCTTAAGGGGCACGCGAGAGGATGGAGGTTAAAGAAGAAAGAAGGGCGCCTGCCTCGCCCCGTGGGGGGGTGCCTCTTTGGACGGAGGGGCGGGGGCGGGGGAGGGAAGGGACGCCAGCTCCCGACCACTGGCTGCAAAGTCGCCGGGGTGAGGCGGCGCGATGACCACCGCCCGCCCCCCCCTCCCTACCCCTGCTATCCCCCGCCCTCCCGCCTCCGCCTCTCCTCGGCCTCCCCCGCCCCCCCACCCCCTTCCTCCTCCCCCTCAACCACCCCCGCCCCCCCCTCCTCCACTCCCTACCAATACTGACAGCAGCGCACGCCCGGCGCGGGCGTTACGCTTGCAGCTCACAGCTGGGCAGGACAGTGTACCTGTTTCGACAGCTGTCGAGGAGCAAGCCCACCACCGCCGCCAAAAAGCTCAGCCCACTTTGCACGCATCCGCGTACGTGCACACCTGGGGGGCCCGGGGGGGCGCGACCGCCCCCGCCGGCGGCGGCGGCACCACCAGTGACGCCGGTGGCGCCGTCGGCACCGCCGCGGCCACCGGCGGCGCGGGCGCCGGCGTCTCGGGCGCCGCCGCCCCACCCCCACCTTCGGCCCCACAGCCAGCAGCGCCGGCCCCCATGCGCCGGGCGACGGTGCCTGCGTCAGCTTCGGCGGTGGCGCCGCCGCCACCGTCGGCAGCGCCACCAGCGGCGCCGCCGACGGCGGCGGCGTGCGGGGGGCAGGGAGGCCAACGTCGGGCTGGCCGGCGGGGCTGAGCCCACCGTCGGGGGTGACCGCCCACAGGGCGTCGCAGCTGTCGGGCAGCAGCCCCCCCGCGGGGGCGCTGAGGGGCTCCCCGTAGCACGCGTCCGCGTAGGTGCACTCGGGGGGTGCCGGCTGGGTCGACGCAGAGACCACGACGGCGGCCACCAGCGCCGCCGTCAGGACCACCCGGGTGGCCATTGTGGAGGGAAGAGGCGGGAGGGGGGGGCACGAGGAGACGGGGGCGGCCCGGTGGGGGCGGGTGGGAAGGAAAGCACACGAAAGGACAAGTGGGGGGGACGAGAGGCTCTAGGCGTGGTGGTGGCGGGGGGGGGGGGGGGGGAAGTCGGGAGGAATGGCGGATGACGGACATGGACGCTACCTGGTCCCGTCTGGCCGCGCCCCCACCCACCCGCCGTCGGGGAGCACCAGCGTGCCCCTCCCGGGCGGGGACGCACCCCCCCCCCCCCACCCCCTGTGCCCGCCGCCCCCAATGCCGCCACCGGCAGAGAGGGGGGGACATCCGCCAGCGTCCTGCCCGGCTGCAACGGTGGCGGTCGCCGGCAACGGCGGCGGCGGCGGACCGGCGCGCGCCCTTCTGCAGCGCGCGCGCCCTGACCAGCGCGTCGCTGCCGCCGGCCGCTGGGGAAGGTGCCCCCGCCCTCCCTCCCGGCGCCCCATCCTTCCCCAAGGTGGGAGGGGGGGGGGGGGGAAGTCATAGGCCCACACCCCACTCCCGCATCGGTGGGCGGAGCCTCCTCGGCGGGGTCGGGTGGTCAGAGAGCCGCCATTGCTGGCAGAGTGCGGGGGGGGAGCGTCGCCTCACCCGCTGACCTTGACTTGCTCCCCGCCCCCTGCGCCGCCATCGTGAGGGTAAAATACGGCAGCGGACACTCTGGCGTCCTTTCCCACGCGCCCGTCCATGGCTGCCCGTCGACGGAGGGCCCCTCTTCTGTTAGCCACTTGTGAAGGGGGAGGAGAAGCTGCCCCCCCCTCCAAAAGAAGCTGGCGCTTTCGCGCCCTCCCACCCACACCCACCCCGCGCAGCATCGTCACCCGACGGGAAGAGGAGAGGGCTGTTGGCTACAGTAGCGCGGCTGGCCCCCGCCCCCCCCAGCCGCTTGCGCACGCGCGAGAGTGAGATGGCAACGGCGGGTGGGCGAGGAGACGTGCGCCCGCTGGCTGAGGCGGTGCCCCCCGACGCTCACCACCGCAGCGGCGAAAAGGGATCCCCCCCCGCCGTTTGACCACCCGCCGCGACGCCGCCAGCAAGAGACAGGGGCTGCCTGCCGCCACAGCCTTCCCGGCATCCGCTGCCGCCGCCGCCTCCGCTACCAGCCCGCCAGCGGCAGCCACGGGCACGCCGGCCGCCGCGGCCGCCGCCGCCGCAGCCCACCGTGGGGGACCGCCGGCACAACCAGGGAGGCGGGGGGGGGGGAGGGGGGGGGGGGGGGGGAGGGTGCAGCGTCCGCGTAAGGAAAAAAGTGCTCAGCATGGCGGGGTGCCGCTGCACGACCACGAAACCGGCTCGTGCCTCCTTCCTTCGCCCCGCTGCCCACCCCCCCCCTTCTTCCTTCCCCTCCCCCTCCGTCTTGCCCCATCTCGCTCCATGTCCGCGGCACCAACCGCCCATCCTGGAGGGGTGACCACGCCATGTCCCCCCGCCCGTCTGGCGCTTTCCCCTCAACCGCATGGGTGGGGGGGCCCAGGCGGGGCCGCCCCCCCCGCGGGCGCCCGCACACACACGCGCCCGCTCCATGCCCGCGGAGGATGGCGACTGCGAGGGCGTGCGCGGCGCAGCGCACCCAGCTCCTCGCGCCGGCCCGCAGCCGCGGCGGTGGCACTCGAGTGTCCGTGCCCGTGGGCAGCTGGCTCGGTTTGTCAGTGGCGCCGGTGCGTGGTGCCGGCCCGCCGCGATGCGTCGGCGGGCGGGCCAAGGCGGATGGCGGCCGACGGTCGGCGTGCCGAGCGGGCGCTCCGCCGCCGAGGAGGGGAGCGGGTGCCGCGGCGGGCCCCCGGCGGCGTCGCACCCGCCCTCTCCTTGCCCTGAGGGGGGGTGGGGGACGCGCATGCCGCGCGTGCCGGCGGGGTGCCCGTCGATGTACGTGCACACATGGTGGGCGTGCCCCCCCCCCCTCGCGGAGCGTCTGCCATTTACGTAAACCCCCCCCGCGTCACCGTCATTCCCTTCTCTCCGTGGCCGCCAAAGCCCACGCCGACCTCGAGGCTCGCTGCGGCGGCAGCGGCGGCGCTGGCGCGGCCGCCGCCCCAGTTCCGGCTGCGACGGGCGGTGGCCTTGGCCGGGGGAGGGGGTGGGTGGGGGCTCAACGCTGCGTGCCGCCGTCGGGTATGCTGTCCCCTGCGAGGGTTGGCGGCAAGCACGCCGCTGCTGCGGGCTGAGAAGGGGGCCCGGCAATGCCTCTCGCCGTGGGGGGCTCCCTACTCGACGGCCCGCGTGCTGCCGCCGCCGCCGCTGTCTGCACGTTTGGTGGTTTGATTGCGGGGGGTGGGCTGACCGCCTCCCCCTACCGTTGGTGGTAGTGGTGTTTGCTGCGGCTGCCGCCCCGCCGCTGCGTCGTCTGTCCGCCAGTCGGTGTGGAAACGCGACGGAGGGGTGGGCGCGTTGGGTGTGGGCAGGGGATACACTATGCATCGCGCCCGGCCGACCTCTTTGCTCCAGCCGTGCACGGGGGTTGCAAGTGGGACAGTGAAGTTGAGGTTGACAACAGTTTGTAGCTCCAACACATTTTCCACGCCTCGGGCGTGGAACCACGCTGCCACACAACCCTCAGCGGATGAGGCCCCGGTGCTTCCGCGAGCGCGCCGGCGGCCGCTCTTCCTCGTCCGCCGGCTGCGCCCCCCCCCCCCGGAGGGCCAGGCGCACAAACGGCCGCGGCCCAAAACCCGTCGGCGCTCCGCGCAATGTGGCGGCACAGCTGCCGGGTACTCCAGCGGGCCACCCAGCCGACGCGCACGCCGGCGGTCAGGAAGCAGAGCACCATCGCCCGAAAGTCTGGCAGCTTGTTGCACACCCACCAGGGCACGCAAGCCACGTCCTCCACGCCGCCCGCCTGGCCCTGTGGCACCAGGCTGCCGGCGGCGGCACGGCGGAGGCGGCGGCCAACATGCTTCCGGGCCGCCGCCCTCGTGCAGACGGATTCCGCGTCGCGCACCGCGCCCTCCAACCAGGCCACCGCCACGTGGAACGGGGTGTCGTTGTCCTCGTTGCGCGCGTGCACGTCCCCACCGAGGGATACCAGCGCCTTCACAGAGGTCGCCCTCATGGAGCTGGCGGCAATGTGCAGCGGGGTGTTGCGAGTCTCATCGGCGGTGTTCACGTAGCGACGCAGCTGGGGCTTGGCAAACAGCGCCACCCGCCCGTGCTTGCCGGCGCCATGCAGCGGCGTGCTCACCGCCCTCGCCGGCTGGTCGGCGCTCAGCTGGTCCACAATGGCCCCGTGGCCGAGCGATGCGGCAGCAAACAGGGGCGTCTGGCCCATGTGGTCCATCACCACAGAGTGGGCACCGTGGCCAAGAAGCAGGCTCACGACAGCTGTGTGACTTCTAGAGGCGGCGTAGTGGACCGGCGTCCGGGCATCGTTGTCAGCCGCGTCCACGCCGACAGTCGGTGGCTCGGCCACATGGTAAGAAGCTTCAATGTAAAGACAAAGGCCCGGCGCATCGCCTCGGTCCTGTGCACCCTGTGCCTTGCGTAAACACAGGAGGAGAGCGGCGACTATTGCTGGCCGGCCTCCCTCCGCGGCAATATGCAACGGAGTCCGTCCTCGACTGTCCCGAGCTGCCAAGCTGGCACCTGCACCATAGAGTGCTACCAAGGCTCCGCGAGACCTGGCGCGAGCGGCATTGTGCATCGCCGTGCACCCGACCTCGTCCACGGCAGCCACGCCCGCCCCCGCATCGAGCAGTGTCTGCACCGTCGAGGCGCTTTCACTCCAACCCGCCTCATGGAGCGCCGTGCGACCGTACTTATTCACGGTAGCCACGTCCGCCCCCGCATCGAGCAGGGTCCGCACCGCCGCGGCATTTCCTTGACAACCCGCCGCGTGAAGCGCAGTCCACCCGTACTTGCCCACGGCAGCCACATGTGCCCCGGCATCAAGCAGTGTCTGCACCGCCGTGGCGCTGCCACTCCACCCCGCCCAGTGGAGCGCAGTCCACCCGTTCTTGTTGACGGCAGCCACGTCCGTCCCCGCATCGAGCAGAGTCTGCACAGCCGCGGCGCTGCCACTCTGCCCCGCCTGGTGGAGCGCCGTGCGCCCACTCCTGTCAATGGCAGCCACATCCGCCCCCGCATCGAGCAGAGCTTGCAGCGCCACGGCGCTTCCACTCCGCCCCGCTCCGTGGAGCGCCGTGCACCCGTCTTTGTCGGCGGCAGCCACATCCGCCCCCGCATCGAGCAGAGTCTGGACCGCAGAGGTGCTGCCACTCAACCCCGCCCTGTGGAGCGCCGTGCGCCCACTCCTGTCATTGGCAGCCACATCCGCCCCCGCATCGAGCAGAGCCTGCACCGCCGCGGCGCTGCCACTCTGCCCCGCCTTGTGGAGCGCCGTGCGCCCCCCATTCCTGTCGACGGCAGCCACATCCGCCCCCGCATCGAGCAGAGTGTGCACCGTCACGATGCTGCCACTCCACGCTGCCAAGTACAGCGCTGTCATCCCGTCTTCAGTCGCAGACTCAATGCGATCATCCACGTTCAGGAGAGCCTGAACAATCGCATCGTTGCCTCTTGCGGCAGGCATATGAAGAGGCGTGACGCCTGAAGCAAAAAAAGTCGGAAGGAGGCTGCGACGGTCAAACGACTCCAGCAATGGTAAGAACGGCCACTCATCAAAAATAAAGGGCCAGGAAGTCGCAGTCACGCGGGCGCCCGCGACCAACAAAACCCGCACAGCTTCATCGCCGTCACCCCCGCCCACCAGGTGAAGAGCCGTCAGCCCTGCTGAGGAGCGTGCGTTCACATTGGCGCCAGCAGACAGCAAAGATTGCACAGCCGCCGCACTTCCACTGTACTGTACGCCGCGCAATGCAGTGGCGTTTTACCGAAGTCGGTGACGGCGCCGAAAAGCCGCTTTCCCTACTCCCAAGAATACCCCGGCCTCTGTCTGATACAGTGGTCACGCACGTGCCTGCTGCTGCCAGAACACCCACCGAAGCAACATCCCCCGCGGCTGACGCCCAGTGCAAAGCCGTATCGCCCGTGTGGTTGGCCTCCCCGGCGTTCGCGCCGGATTCGAGGAGGGCCCGCACGGCAGCCACCCCTCCGCTCCAGGCGGCCTCGTGCAGCGGCGGCAGCGGGCGCTCTTGCGTCGCCCACCGCGGGGGCTTTCGGGTACCGCGCGCCGGGGTCCCCGCTGGCGGCTCGGACACACGCGGCGGCGGCACCACCGTCTGGGTGGTCGCCATGGGCCCCGTGCGCCTACACTCCCACACGCCCGCAACGCCAAGGGCCGGGCACCTCTGCCCTCACAGGCCGGTCGCCTGCGTGCAGCGGGCTAGGGCACGTGGGACAAGTGGGGAAGACACTGCAGAAGAGACGACGCGTTGCTGCGCCGGTTGGCAGCAGTCGCACCCACGCGCAAAGAGGGTTCGCCTTTGACCTGGTTGGGACGTAGCACACCATAGGGGGAGGCGGACACGCCAAACGAGCCGTCAGACGCACCTGCCACAGAAGTAGGACTTGAAGGACATAGACAAAAGGCGGAACGGGGTGGGAGGGGGGGATGAGGATGTCCAAAGCGAGAGAGACGCGGTCGCTGGCAAGTCGGTCATCTGTGCGCTGGCAGGCCGTCCCCGCGCTGGACTCCTATCCTTGATGCACGGACCCGTCCCTCTCTGCGCTGGCTGGGCGGCCCTGCAGCAGCCCACGCGTGACTGTCTCGAAAGGTGACATTGACAATGTCATTGGATGAACCCGAGAAAAAGTAAAACCAACTGCCTCACCTTGGTCGTCGAAGACCTCCCGCCCCCCCCGTCCCCGCCCGCCCTTCCCGCTCGGACAGACCACCCGCCTCCCACCCCCCCACCGTCTGAGCTCGGGCATGCAAAAATGCACACGGCCATAGGTACGGTATGGCAAGGTGCTTGCGGGCTTGGCGGCAACGGCCAGTTTACGCGCCTCCCGAAAGCGCACCAGGGAAAGACACAGATAGCCCGCACACACCACTGCACGCGGCACGCCGAGGCGACACGCCCATGACCATCAGACTGGGCCCCCCGCCTCCGTATCTCGCCGCGCCCGCCCTGCGTTCCACACGCCGTGCTCTCATTCCGTCGACCGCCTTCATCCCTCTGGATGAAAGTGGTTGTAGATGCTCCTGGCCAACGCGGGCCCCACCCCCGCCGCCGCGGTCAGCTGCTCCTCCGTCGCCGCGGCGACCGCCTCTGGGGAGCCCCCAAAGTGCGCCAGCAGCGCCCCGCGCTTGGCAGGCCCAACGCCGGGCACGCCGGCAAGGGCCGATGACGTCGCATCGCGGCCGCGCAGGGCGCGGTGGCCCTTGACCGCGTGCCGGTGCGCCTCGTCCCGGAGGCGCATCAGCAGCAGCAGGGCCGGGGAGGAGGCGGGCGGGGGGGGGGAGGGGCTGCCGTCGCCCCCCGCCCCCGTCGCTGCTGCCTCGACCGCACCGGCTGCGGCAGCTGCCGACGCCGCGGTTGCTGTCCCCACGCTCGAGCCAGACAGTACCGGGGCAGACTGGTCGGGCACAAACACCTCCTCCTCGCGCTTGGCCAAGGACAAGACCCGAAACGGCGGCGCCGCGCCGTCCACCTCAATGTCGAGGGCCGTCAGCGCGCCGACGGCGGCGGAGAGCTGGCCCTTGCCGCCGTCAATGAGCACCACATCGGGCCAGGCGTCGCCGCCGGTGGAGCGGGAAAACCGGCGGGCCAACACCTCCGCCATAGACGCAAAGTCGTTGGGAGCTCCGAGGGATGAGGAGCCCTCCTCCCGCAGGTGGTACCGCCGGTACAGCGACGGCACCGGCACGCCGTCGATAAACACCACCCGCGACGCCACCGCCGCTGTCCCAGACGTGTGGCTAATGTCGTACGCCTCGAGGCGGCCGACAGCGGGCGGGGAGGGGTCCGCGTCGGGAAACGCAGCGGCAAGGACGTTGGCCAGGTCCGTCAGCACCACGTCCGCGTCGGCGTGGCGACGGGCGGCAAACTCTACCTCCATCGTCGCGTTCCGAAAGGCAAGGCCAGCCAGTGCCGCGTTGGCCCGCCGCGCCACCGACACGCGCACAGGGCGCCGGGCCTTTTCGGTGAGGAACGCCGCCAGGGCGGGGCCGTCGGGCAGTGGCAGAGCGGTGATCAGCTCGTCTGGCAGCTCCGCGGCCTGCAGGTCGGGCTGGGAGTAGTGCTGCTCAAGGGCGGCCTGCAACGCCACCGCCTGGGCGGTGGTATCTGCTTTGGGCGTCCCCGCGCGGATGACCTCAGACGCTGTCACGCGGTGGGTCGACGGCAGGCTGGCGGGCTGAGTGCCGGTAACGACCGCCGCCACCGCATCGTCATGACTACCGTCTCCACCGCCGTCGCTGCCATCGCCGCTGCCGTCGCCACCATCACCAACAGTCCGGCCACCACCCCCACCGTCCCCGCCACGTGCGTCAGCCTGCAACGAGAACGCAAATCGGTTGACCACCTGCCCCGACCGGCACTGAAACAGAAGCACCGACGCCAGGCCAGCAGCCGAAGAGTGGGATGGCGCCACCGCCACCGCCGCAACGTCCCGGGAGGTGACGTCCTCCTCAACCGCCTGCCCCCCCGCCGACCCGCGGCTGCCGCTGCGGCCGCCACTGCCGCTGTCGGCCCCACCCTCCACCGCCGCCCACGCCGCGGCAGAGGACGCGTCAGCGACTAAGCGCGCCACGTCTGTCGTCGCAAACGCCGACCGCAGCGTGCGGATGCGGTCGCGCAGGGTGGCCGCCTCGTCGTAGCGCTCAGCGTCGGAGGCGGCCCACATGTCCACTTCCAGGGTGGTAAGGAGCTCGGGCGTGCGACCTTGCAGCACCATCTCTGCCTGTGTCACCGTGTCCGCATACGCGCGGGGGGTGATGAGCTCCTGGCATACCCCGGGGCAGCGGCCAATATCGTAATTGATACACGGCCGCGACGAGTGCAGGGGCGTTGGTCGCTGACGCAGGGGGAAGGCCCGCTGGATGGCGTTGAGGACCTTGCGCAGGTCACCTGCGTCCATAAACGGGCCATACACACGGTCGCGACGGACAGGCGACGGGGCCTGGGTTGTGGACACGCCCTCGGCTGCGGCCGCAGCCACCCCGCTGTCCACCCGCGCCGCCTTGCCCGCCGCGACCACCCGGCCTCGCCTGCGGTTGCGGGAGAAGAGGATGCGCGGGTAGGCCTCGGACCAGGTGACCGCCACGTACGGGTACCGCCGGTCGTCCTTGAGCAGCACATTGTACGGTGGCATGTGGGTGCGCACGAGGTTGGCCTCGAGCGCCAACGCCGCCGCCTCGGTGCCCGTCAGCACGTACTCCACGCTCCGCGCGCGGGAGACCATGGCGCGGATGCGCGGGGAGAGGCCCGAAGCGGCCGGCAGGTGCGTCGGCGGCGCGGGGGGCTTGACACCGCCCCCCTCCCCCCCCCCCGCCGCGGGCGGGGGGGGGGAGAGGTCCCCAAAATAGGAGCGCACCCGGGCGGAGAGGGACTTGGACTTGCCCACGTACAGCAGGCTGTTGGCGTCGTCGCGAAAGAGGTAGACCCCCGCCTCGGCAGGAGCCGCCAACACCGACGACCGCAGCGCGTCGAGGGCGGGGCTCCACGACGCTGGCAGGGCGCCCGCCGCCAAACCGCGGGGGCGGCCCCGGGAGCGGGACGCTGGTGGCTGCTTGGTAGCCACCCCAGGCACCTGCCCCGCCGCCGCCGCCGCCGCCGCCGCCGCTGCCACACCAGGGCGTTGCCGCCGCCTTGTCGGTGGGCGCCCCCCCGCCTTGTCACCCCCCCCTCCCGCGGTCGAAGCGGACGCACGGGCGGCAGCCGCCCCGGCCGCCGCCGCCGCCGCCGCCGCGTGCGCGGCGCGCAGCGGGCGGCCGCGGCAGGCGGCGGCCGCCAGGAGCGTGCCATGGGCGGCGAGCAGCCCGCCTGGCGGCACGCCGGCCAGGCGCACCGGCCGGTACGCCGGCGCCGCCGAGGCGGCAAACGCCACGGGGGTGGCAGCGGCGGCAGCGGCCGCGGCAGCGGCAAAGGCGGCAGCGGCGACAGCGGCGGCAGCGGCGGCAGCGGCGGGGAGCGCCGTGGAAGTGGGGGACAGGCGGGACATGGCACCCGCCGCGGCGGGAAGAAGGGGGGGGGAGGCGGGAGGAGCACAAAGGGATGGACCCGCCGCCAGGCGGGAGGCAGGACAGCGGGGGCGGGGTGGTCTCCCCAGGCATCCGTCACGGTGACGTCGCGGCACGCCAAGAGCGCGCGGCCATCCCCGTCGCGGTCGTCGCGGGACGCTGTGGCTCCACGCGGTGGGGATGCGGTCGTCGGCGTCGCGGCGGAGCCAGCCGCTGTAGGCTTGGGTATCACGCGCCCAAAACCCGCGCGTGACGTGCGATCACGCCCGATCACGCCCGATCACGGCGTAGTCACGCCCTTTTGAGAGCGTGTCACGCACAAAGTAGCACACCTATATTTCAATTTCAATGCATTGAAACACCCACTGTTATACATTGGATCACGCCTCGAGCTCCACTCCATACTTGCTGATCGCGTCTCGCAGGTACCACGAGGAGTCGAAGACCTTGCACAGCAGCACAACTGGCGCCGCCGTCCGCGCGTCTCCAACGCCATTTGCCGCCCCTGGCACGCCTCTGCCGCTGGGCGACGGCACTGCGGGTCCACCGGTCGACCCCTGTGAGCCGCAGCGACGCAGCAGCTCGCTGTACCTTGCCATTGCAACCTCGTCCGAGAACTCCCGCTCCGCGCCACCGCCGTCAACGTCTTGGGCGTCGAGCTCGTCGGGCGTAGGATGACCCGTCCGACTGCACAGAGCTAACTCCTCGTCCAGCTCTTCCCGCAGGGACCGGCCCGTCTCCCGCAGCTCGTCAAAGTCATTCACGCGAGCCACCTCAGGCGTGGAGCCGTCCGGGGGCGCCTGAGAACGAGCATGGCTGGAACGTACGCCGTCCGTGTCAGCGACGGCGATGTCCTCCTCGTCCTCCATCAGACAGCCGGGCGTAAACGCCTCCCTTGCACTCTTGTCCTTGGCGTGCTCCGCGCGCAGGTGCAGCATCACACGAGTCATGCTTGTCAGGCGGGCCACGTCGAGCCGGGAGCGCGCCGGCGTGTTGGCAAGGCCCATCCCCGACCATACGCGCTCCATCTCCGCCGCGTGGCAGCACACCGACAGGAGCCGCTGCGCCACCTGCTGGAGCGCCGTTCCGTTGAACTCGGAGCACATGGCCCACATCACCACCGCGGGAATACGGGCAGTAGTGCCGTTGGGGTTGAACAACAAGAGGGAGTCGGGCCCGTCAGCGAGATACTTCACCAAGGCCGCAATGGCCCTCCGCGTGACCGCCGCCGACTGCTCACCCTGCAGCGTCCCGAAGCGCGCGGCCAAGCGCACAAAGTGCTCGACCACGTTGTCCACAGCCGCAAAGCACCCGTGCTGCGTACACAGGCCTGTCAGAGCCCGCTCAGGGTCCAGCACGTGCGCGAGCACCAGCTCACTGACGTTGTAGTATCGCGTGAAGCGCCACTGCAAGATCTTGAGGGTCGCGCCGCTGAGCTGGTGGATGATGGCGCGTACGGAAGGGTCGGCAGCGAGCACAAACGGGGGGGCCAAGGTGCCAGACCCATCAGCCGCCAGCGTTGCCGTTTCCGAACGAAGCTTGAGGAAGTAGGCGTGCAGGCGGCCAAATGAGGAGGCCACGTCCGCCAGGTTGGCGTTGCGGCGCTCGGCCATCCCAATCTCCTTGACGATCGGCAGCAGCATCTTGCACAGGACACGCACCATGGACCAAAAGCGGCGGCTACGCAGCTCGTCAATGACCGCGCCGCCATTCATGGTAGCCAGCAGCGCCGCATCGTCGCAGTACTTCGTGGAGAACAGGTCGAGCGCCGGCTTCAGCTCCAGCAGCCGGTGCGCCATGCCGTAATGAGAGTACCAGCGTGTCTCCCCCTTGGTCACGAACGCCAGGCGCTTCACCATCAGGGCCTCAAGCAGGCCCATGAACTTAGTAGAGTTCCTGAACCAGCCGACGACCATGACCATCTTAGCGACGATGGGGGCCAACGACTCGTGGTTCAGGATGCCGCCCGTCATGAGGTTCAGCTGGTGCGGGAAGCAGGCGACGATGATCAGGGACTCGTTGGCAGAGGCGAGCATCTTCTTGGCCAGGACATTCGAGCTCGCCGAGTCACTGACCAGACCCACCACCATCGACGGGCACGTGGCCAGACGCTCTCCGGTGGGCTGCGGGAGGGCAAACTCGCCCGCCGCCCCAGCCTTTTGCACCTCCTCCTCCACAGCGCCTTTCACCAGCTCCGCCGTCTCCGGGACGCCAGTGATGTCGACCGTCCCGCGGAAGTCCGATGACACCACCCCGTCAGTCATGCCCACGTTGGTGCACACCAGCCCCAGCAGCTTGCGGGCGGCCCGACTCTTCCACCCGTCAAAGGAGATGGTAACGTAGGCTCCCTTGAAGTAGATCTTCATAAAGGCGTCGATAACCGCCTGCAGCAGACGACGCAGGACGGGGCCACGCATGGTCTTGCGGTCGGGAAGCGCCTTGAGTCCGCGCATCCACTTGGAAAAAAGGTGGCGCCAGGCAGGAGCGTCCAGCACATTGAACGGGATGGATGAGAAGAGGAGGGCGGCCAGAAGGTCGTCCTGGAACTCCCTGGTCATGCTGGGGGTCCACGCTCGCGTCAGATGGGAATCCATGGGACCGCCGGTGCTTGTCCCGCTGCCGCTTGATGCCGATGCGTTGAGCTTACGTTGCTTGCGAGACGGGGAAGAAGAGTCGTCCTCGGCCGCGTCCAGTCTTGCTCGACGCGTCGCAAAGTTGCACTTGGTAGCCAGGTGCGTGGCCATCACGTCAGCCCTGCCGTTGATGGGTGTCCTGCTCTTCTTGGCGCGCACGCAGAAGAGGCAAAACACCTCCTTAGTCCTAGATGTGGGACTGTAGTCCTTGGTGCCTTGCTCAAAGTACCCCCACACCTTTCGCACCTTGTCCCTTGTGCGCTTGCTCCCAGAGGCTGGGTTGGCGGCTGTCGTGGCGTCCGTAGACTGGGAGTTGGGCCTTGGTGCCTCGTCGCCGCCGGCCGCAGCCGGCGCGCCCGCCGCAACCGCGGCACCCACCGCTCCCGCCGCACCCGCCACACCGTCCGCAGCTGTCGCGTTAGGCGCTTGCGGTCGGTCCGACTCGCCTGCCACACCAGCCGCCGTCTCGCCTGCCGTTGCCGCCGTGGTTGGCGCCCCCGCCCCTGCCGTTGACGCCGGAGCTGTCTCCCCCGCCCTTGCCGCCGCCGCCGTGGATGGTTCCCTCGCCCTTGCCGCCGCCGCCGTGGATGGCTCCCTCGCCCTTGCCGCCGCCGCCGTGGGTGCCGCGCCCAACCTTGCCGCCAACGCCATCCTTGCCGCCATCGCCGCCGCCGTCCTTGTCGTGTCGTCTGCACCGCCGTCGAAAGTGTAGTAATCGTCCTCGTCCGTCGCGCGTGTCACCACACGAGCCGCAGCCAATGCCGCCGCCACGGCGGCGTTCTCGTCGTTTAGCATCGACGGAGGCGGGGGTGTGGGGTGAGTGTGGGAGTGGGTGTGGGGGGCAGGGGGAGTGAGAGGGGGCGGGGGAATAGGTGGGTGTGGGAGTAGGTGGGGGGGGCATGTGGGAGATTGGGCCGGAATTCGGTACCAATACTTTGAAGATTCGGGTCAAGTGGACCTGACCGGAAGTCGAAATTCACCCGACCCACGATGGTGAAACTTCTGACTTCTGGACGGAAATTCGACTAGGACTTCCGACATACTAGAGCAGGGTAATGCTGCTGGTATTTGTTTCTTGGGATTTTTGCACGGGAGCCAGACGGATTTCTACGCTTTGAGTTCTTTGCATGTGGAGTGATATGATTGGTTTGTTTGAGGGTTCATTTTCTGAGTGTTTTGAGGGGTTGCGTGAGCGTGTGAGGAGGGTTGATAAGGAGGGACAGCAAGGCGGGGAGGGCCCACCTTGGCTGGCCAAGCAAGAAAACACCGTCTGGCTCCGACACATCTTGTTCGTGCCTTGGTGAGTGGACCCGCTCACCACACGCAAGTTCCGTGTTCGGCTGTGTGGAGGTGCTTGCTTCCGGTGTCCCAAGTTGGGATATCGGCAATACTCCTCTTCCTTCCCTGACTCGGGGTTGGTGCTTGGGAGTACTGCTACAGTTGGTGGATCAGCGGGGGAGAGGATATCGACTTTGGTACCTCCCTTGACCGGAGACGGGACCAAGTTGGCCCCTCTCCCCCTTCGGCACCGAGACTTCCGGTGACACGATCGACTCGCCTACGTTCCGAGCGTTCGCTGGGCGACGAGGTTGGCCACCGTGAGTCTTGGTGGGAGACCCGGAGTTTCGGGAAACCTCACCGCCTTCCTTGAGGCAGGTGGAGGGGTGGAACGTGCTCTAGGAACTCCCTAGCTGACGATCCCCGACTCTGGACACCGTTTGGTCGTTTTGGTTGACTCCACGTGACTCTTGTGGAGATGGCTGGTGAGGGAGACCCCCCCATTGCGCCGAGTGTACCTGGGGAGGGGGAGCGTAGTCCTCCCCCGACGGGCGGAGTACCACCCAGGCCGGGCAGTGCGGATGTGGTGGGTCCAGAGGTTGGACCCCGACGGCGATCGGCCAGGTTCCTTCCCAGGCCGTCACAGGAAGAGACGGGCGGAGTTCGCCCTTCTCCGGTGGGAGCGCCGAGCCAGCGTCAGGCTCCGGCAACCTCTTCGGGGAGTGACGACACTCACTTCGGCATGGGACCGCCGACCGGCAGAGGTGACGGGACAGGGAGTTCTGTACCCCGGGTTGGTGGGTCCGCGCCACGACTGGTGCCGGAAGGACCGGGTGGGAGCTCGAGTCAAGCTCCACCTGGATCATCCGGTATCGTGGATAACTCGGTGATGACTGCCATCGCACAAGTCGTGCGAGAGGAGGTGGGGAAGGCGTTGAAGGGGAGCACCCCTCCGCCTGAGCAGGCCTCGAGGCGTCAGAAGCGACGGGAGATTCGACGTACTCTCCGTCGTGAGGTGGACTCGGAGTCTGAGTCCTCTGCAAGTGGCAAGTCGGGTGAAGAAGATCTTACTCGACATGGTCGTGTGACTCACACGGACCGTCTTGGGACTAGAGTCGTCCCAGGAAAGATCGTGGTGAATAATCCATTGTTCAAGGATGTCTTCGACTGTGAGACATATGGGTTGGTCAACAAGTCGTTGACCTACTCAAATAGCCAGGCCCGTACCCTGGGCCGGCGCAAGAAACACGTTGCGCAATCCTTCGGGGTCCGTTCAGAATGGGACGGGACTCCACCCCTGAAGGTCTTCCAGTTTTTGCGGAAGTTCGCAAAAGCCTGCGATGACAATGATGTCTCTGAAGCTGAAGCGTTTTTCATGCTTCAGGACTTCACCAAGGAGCCACTCCGCTCCGAGGTGATGAACGTCATGCCAAGTCGGCATGGTGGGAATCCGGGTGAGGTGACCTCCTACCTGGAGTTGGTTAATTGGATCCTTCGTCTTCACGCAGACGAGGCTTCCTTGGCTGTGCAGGTTGAAGAGTTCAACCGCGCCACCCAGAGTAAGGGTGAAGAGGAACGGGAGTTCGCTGAACGACTCCGTCAGCTGAACGTCCTCTGTGGATTCCTATATCCCCAAGGAGTCATTAAGGGACGCTTTGTGGAGGGTGTCCACCGAGCAGCTCGAGCGACTGTGCGAGAGCGTAATACTCCGACCATGACTCTGGCGGAGTTGGCACGCATCGCCCAGACTAAGGGTGATGAGTACCGCTGGCTCGTGTCTGAGCAGCGGAAGGAACGAGAGAAAGAAGTTAAGGGAATGGAAGCAAGTCGCTTCCGCAGAACTGCAAGGATGCCTTCCTACACGCGGACGTACCCTGCAGTACCTTCGTCCTCAACTCGAGAGACGGAAGGTATGGTGGCCGCCATCCCTGATAAGTCACAGGGAAAAGCGGGGCCATCGGCGTCGATGAGTGATCGGCCGTGTTGGCAGTGTTCCAAGTCGGGACACTGGGCAGCCCAATGCCCCACTCTGGACGTTCGTTTGAGAGCCCTGTTGGCTCGTATTGGGAAGCTCGGTATTCCGAGGACTGATTCGGATACCCGGCCACACACCACACGTGTGACGGCCATGACTCAACCTAAGTCAGAGGATGAGTCCACGCTTGAGAAGGGGGAAACCTCTTCCCCCAGCTCAAGTGGCAAGGATACTCCATCATCCGAGTCGGATGAGGGAAACGCCTAGCCGCTGGGACTAAGACTGACCCAAAGGCTCCAGCGGTAATGAAGCGGGTTGCTTCACGCTCACCGACCCATGGGAGAGTGAAGGTCCTGACTCGACCTCGAGGGGTGAGACCTAGGGACAAGGCCCCTCCTCAGAAGCACGACCCGAGTCGGATTGTGTCAGTGCTGGTAGGGAGTAACTACCAGGTCGCAGCTCGACTCTGGCTGCAGGATGGATATGAGTTTACCTCTCGTGTCATAGTCGACACAGGCTCTGCTGCTCTCTCATTAGGCAAGACTTATTGCCAGAGGGGACAGATGTGAGCCCCGCCGGCTCACCCGAGTGGCGTATGTTTGATGTCAATGGGGGACTCCTCCCCATTGTTGGGTCTATTGCATTGACTGTTTGCATTGGGTTCTACCAGACGCAGGTGAACTTTGGAGTAGTCTCCAATATGTCAGTCCCCGTACTCCTGGGAACTGACTATCTGGACCTCCATGTCCCGGCCGTCTGTGGACCGGAAGGGATAATCCGAATGCGTAATGGAGAGACTGTCCCCATATTGCGTAAAGGGAGGACTGTTTCCCCTACGACTCATCAACCTAGGGAAAACTCTCCCAAGGGTGGAGGCTCTACGACCATGTACGAGTATGTAAGGGTACGGTAGTCCCGCCCCGATCAAGGACCTTTGTGCGAGTACGCACACGGTTTCGAGGGAATGGACTTGTTTCCCCGTGGACCGAGTCTATTATACTCACCAAGTGCAAGTTGCTTGGGCCCCATGACTTGTGGGGATGACCAAACCTGGTGGGTGGAGGTCCTCAACACGTCGGAGGAACCTCGACGACTTCCCGGAGGCATGAAGATTGCGTCGATCTCTACCTTTGAGGGAATGTCGTTGCTGTGACTCAACAGCAATGGAAGGATATTGGAATGGCAGGCTCTGCCGACCAATCGAGTTCATCGACGGCTAAGTCGCCGACGGTACATCGGGAGAACATCCCGGAGTGTTTACATGGACGACTGGATGAGTTAATCCAGAAGCATCACAAGTTGTGGAATGGTGACCTTGGGCTCATCAAGGCCACCGACACAGAATCGTGTTGAAGCCAGGGGCTAGGCCAGTTCGCCTGAGTCCCTACCGTATGGGACCAGACTCACGGGAACTCACCGAGAGCAGGTCCAACGGATGCAAGACATGGGTGTCATTGAGCCTTGCTCAAGTGAGTGGGCCAGTCCCATAGTCTTGGTGCCCAATCAGACGGCACGATGCGGTTCTGCATCGATTATCGTAAGCTAACGAGCGGACGGTAAGGGATAGTTACCCCTTACCCGTATGGACGATTGCCTTGACTCACTCGGTGAGGCACAGTACTTTTCCACGTTGGACTGCAACGCGGG
>CM020618.1:17743684-17978291 GCA_009829735.1 Pyropia yezoensis | reverse complement strand
GCCGCGCTGCTCGGCTACCCCCCCGCCCCCACGGCGGTGCTCGCCACCACCGCGCAGCTGCTCTACCACCGCCACGCCGCGCGGGCGCCGGGCCACCCGCCCGTCCGCACCGCGGGGGCGTGCCTGCTGCTCGCGTCGCAGGTGGCGCCGCCCCCGCGACGCCGCCGTCGGGCGGGGGCAGTGGCGGCGGGGGGGCGGGGGGCGGCGTGTGCCGCCGCTGCCGCCCCGCCGCCGGTGCGGCTGTCGACGATTGCGACGGTGCTGGCGCACCGGCTGGCGGTGCGGGGGGCGCCCCCGAGGGGTGGCCACCGAGCCCCTGTCGCCGCCGTCGGTGCGCGCGTGGGTGGCCGCGCTCGCCGCCGCGAGCGGCGGGTGCTGGCCACCGCGGGGTGTGACGTGGCGGTGGAGCTCCCGCATGGGGTGCTGGCGGTGGCGGTCAACGCGGCACGGTCGGCGGCCGAGGCAGAGGCGGCGACGGCGGCGGGCGGCGGCGGCGGCGGCGGTGGGGGTGGGGGGTGGGGGTGGGGTGGGGGTGGCGGTGGGGGTGGGGGGCGGTGGGTGGGCGGCCCCCACCGACGAGGGTGGCTGGCGGGCGCTGCTGCAACTCGCGTGGGCCTACTGCACCGACGCGTGCCTGTGCGGGGGTGGAGGCGGTCGCCCCCGAGGCGGTTGCCGCCGCCGCCCTCCGCCGCGCCGCCGCGGCGCTGGGCGGCGGGGGTGGGGGTGTGCCGCCGGCCGTTGCCGACGGTGCCGCCGCGCTGACGCGGTGGGTGCCCTGTGGGGGGTGCCCGCCGCGGATGTGGGCGGGGTGGAGCGGGCGCTCGGCTGGCTCTACGCCCTTGGCTCGACGCGGGGGCAGCTGGGGGGCGGGCGGGGACCCGCTCGTCGCCGACGCCCTCCAGGGAGGGGGGTATGGGGGGAGGTGGGGGGGGTGGTGGGGAGCACGCCGGGGAGAAGAGGGGGGGGGGGGAGAGTGCCGGTGCCACCACACGAGGATGCACCGCCGCCACCCCCGCCGCGGCCCCCGTCCCCGGTGGCGTCGGGAGAGGCGGCGACAGGAAGGGGGGCGGGGGGGGGACGCAAGCGCCCGCGGCGATCCCGCTTTGCTGACCGCAGCGACGCGGCGGGGCCGCCGCGCGGGCGGCCACTGAGGCCGACGAGGCAGCGGCGGCAGGTATTGGTGTGGGCCGTGGGCCCCGTTGGCTGGGCAGTCCTTCTCACGCTACGCACCACGTACGCCACGCTAGGGTTCCGGTTTGGCTACCTATGCCAACACGCACCCCTTCTCCTACCCCATCCCTCCCCTCTCCCCAACCCGGCTCCCACCACTAACCACCCCCGCCCCCTCCCCCCACCCCCACTCTCCAACCTCCGGCAGTCGCTTCCTCACCAGCTGGTACCCATCGGGGGCGCGGGGCACCCATCCTCCCCCCCACCCCCCAACGCGGCGGCAAGGAGCCCCCCAATGAGCCCATCCGCGGGCGCCCACGCGGCCGCCCGGTGGTAGGCGGCGAGCGCGTCGGTGCGGCGGCCGTCCCCCTCGGCGGCCATCCCACCGCCGCGGCGGTGCGGGCGTCGCCTGCATCGCCGCCGCCCGCTCGTACGCGGCGGCGGCGGCCCAGCCACGTCGGCGACGCGGCGGGCGTGGCCCACGTTGAGCAGCAGCACCTCCACCTCGTCGGCGCCATCGGGGGTGGCGCCCCAGCCGGGCCACCGCTCGGGCACCCCCGGCGGCAGGCCACCCCCCCCGAGCCCCCCGCCTCTGGCGGCCGCGCCGCCACCAGCGCCCGCCGGTAGAGCGCGACGGCGGCGGCAAGTCGCGGCGCCGGTACGCGGCGCGCCGCCCAGCTCGGCGAGCGCCAGCCCACACCCGGGCGCGTCGGCCAGCACCCCCTGCCACAGGCTCTCCGCGGCGAGCGCGTTGCCCTGCCGCGCGTACTCCATGCCCATGTAGACGGGCGGCGCGGGCGCGCCCGGCGACAGCCGCCCCGCCGACCGGTAGGCGCCGAGGGCGGCGTCGCTCTCGTCAGCCGCGGCGAGCGCGTGGCCGAGCGCCACCCACCCCGCCACGCACCGGCGGTCGAGGGCGGTCGCTTTCGCCAGGTACCGCCGCGCGCTGCCGGGCCGCCCGTCGGCCAGGTAGTAGTAGCCGACGGCCAGCCACGCGGCCGGCGACCGCGGGTCTGCGTCGACGAGCGCGTGTGCAATGACAAACAGCCGGCGGGCGGCGGCGGGGGTGGCGGCGAGGGCGGCCAGCTGCACCAGCCGCGCGCGGGGGGCGTGGGGGTGGGCCGCCAGGATGGCCGTCGACAGGGCGGCGGCGGTGGACCAGCGGCGGCAGCCGAGGGCGGCCGCCGCGGATAGCAGCGCAACGGGGAGGGAGGTGCCGCCGCCGGGGAGGGAGGTGAGGGTGGCCAGCGCGGTCGGTGAGGGGGGAGGGGGGCGGCGGGGGGAGGGTTGCAGCCGGCGCGCCCGCCGGACACCGCCTCCAGCGGCGAAGGGGGTGATGTCCGTGGCCGTGCTGCCGCCGGGCACACCGCCGCCCCCGGCCGGGTGGCCATTGGGGGCCGCCCCCTGGCTGTGGCCGGCGCTGCTGCCGGCCCCCCCGCGGCGCCGCGGGTGCCCTCCCCCCCTACCTGGGACGGCGGCGCGTCGCCCACCCCCCCACCCCCGACGGCGACGGCACCGGCACCAGGGCGGCGTAGTAGAGGCGGAGCCACTCGGGAGCGCCCCCCCCTCGCCACCCACCCCCCGGGCGGCCACCACCGCGAGCAGCCGGCCGACCGCCGCCCCCCCCAGGAGCTCCTCCTCCACCAGCACCGCCGCGGCCTCGACGCAGGCGGGGTCGTGCAGGAGCGCCGCCCGCAGCGCGCCCACCGCGCCGGGCACATTGTCCACCGCCAGCAGCGCGCGGCCGCGGGTGACGCAGATGGACGCGCGGAGGGCGGCGGCGCCGGGCGTGCCGGCGGCCACCCCTTCGTCGTCGGGGGGGAGCGCCCAGTCGCCGACGCCGTCGTGGGCGCCCTCCCCGTCCGGACGTGTCCAGGTCGCTGTCGGCGCCGCCGTCGACCGGCCAGCCGCCCGCTGTCGGGGCCACCGCCGCCGCCGCCGGCCGCCGCTCCCACCCGCCGAGGCGGTCAGACCAGCCGCTGCCCCCCCCCCCAACTCCCCGCCCCGCCGACGCGCGCTCCCGCTCCCGCTCCCGCTCCCGCTCCCGCTCCCGCCGCCGCCGCCGCCGCCGCCGCCGCCGCCGCCGCCGGTCGGCGTCGGGGTCCCCCCCCGTCCGCCACCCCCCCGGCCCCCCCCCCAAGGAGCCCCAACGCGCCGTCGGGGTCCCCCGCCGCGAGGAGGTACCGCGCCGCTGCGGCGCGCGCGGGCGGCACTCCGCCCCGGCAGCGCGCCGCCGTCGTGGCGGAGGACGGTCGCGGCGGGCGGCTGGGGCGGCGCCCGCAGCGGCGTGCGCGGCGGCCAGCGCCAGGACGTCCTCGTCGGCGGCGGGGGGGGAGGGGGCTAACGCCACCGCGTGGCCCGAGCAGCGTCACCGCCGACGCCGCCAGGCCGAGGCCCGTGTAGGTCGCGGCCGTGGCGCGGAGGGCGGAAAGGAGGGGGGGGGGGGCGGGGGGGCGGGCAGAGGCGCGGCGGCCGCCATCGTGCGGGAGGGGGGGAGGCACCAGACTGGGAGGGTGGTGACAGGGGGATCGTAGGGTTGGGGGGGGGGGGGGGCGGTGGGGGGGCGGGCGGCGACGGGGAGAAGAGAACAGCCAAGAGTGGCGGGGGGGATGCGGCGGCCGGCGACGGGGGAACACGGCACAGCCGCAACGATGCGCGACGATCGCGGTGCGCTTGTCCCCCCGCGAGAAAGGCGCGCGAAATGGAAGCTGGATTTCGGTTGGCCAGGACCATGAAGTGACCGCATAAGCATATCATTTGAAATATATTCCTATTGATTGCAAGAATTTCACGACTTCCGAGAAAAGTAACAGTCACGAAACCATGCAAAGGCGGGCTGCGGTGCCGCGAGGAGAGCCACGGCCGGCAGCGTCGGCGTCGCTCGTGCCGCGCACCGCTACGCCGCGGGCACGACCCGCGTCACCGCAGCAGCCCCGAGAGAGAGAGGAGGTCCACATGGAGCCCCGGCGTGGACCGCACCGGCTGCTGCTGCCCCTGCCGCCGGTCGTGTACGCCATTGGCCTTGCCACCCTCCCCTCCGCTGTTTTTGCTGCCGCCCCTGTCCTTGCCGCCACTCCCGCCGCTGCCGCCACTCCCGCCGCTGCCGCCACTCCCACAGCCGCCCCCGCCCCTGGTGCCGCAGACGGCGCCGTGGGCGTTCTCTGTCCGGACCATTCCGCGTGGCGATGGGGGCGGCTCCCCGCATGGCGGCCAGGGCGCCCGGCGCAACGGCGCCGACCCGCCTGCAACGCGTACACGTGGGCAGCGGCGGGGGGAGGGCCGGGATGTCCACAAGCGCGACCGCCCCGTCCAGCGCCCCAGCAGCCCGCGTCGGCCACCCAGGACCGGGCGGGCAGCCTGGGCCACCGCCGCCGCTGTCGCCGCCACCGCCGCTGCCGCTGCTGCCGCTGCTGAATACGCTCACAGCGGCATTGTCCGAGCTCACCGGGCTGTCGGGGGGGGCCCACAGGGGTGCCATTGACGGTGGCAGCCGCGGTTGTGGCGACGGCGCGGCGCTCCCCGTGCCTGCGGCCGGGGGTGATGGGCGTAGGCGGCCCAGAGGCGGAGGCGGGGGGTGTCAAGGGGGGGGGGGGGGGGATGGCGTTGGCGGGGACGGCGGAACGCGTCGCCGCCCGGCGGGCAGCGCCTCTTTGCCGCGCTTGCGGCGCTTGTCGCCGGCGGTGGCCGACGCAGGCTGACGAGTGGCGGCGGCTGGCAAGGCCGCAGCGGCCGCCGCAGCAGCAGCGACGGCCGGCGGTGCCCGTAGCCGTCTGCTCGACTGCGCAATGTCGGCGGCCGCCAGAGCGGCGCGCGCAGCTGCCGCGGCGGCGGCAAATGAGCCGCTGTCGCCCCGGCTGGACCCTCCCCAGTTGGCCTCCACCGTTGTAGCATGCGCAGGCGGCGTCGTCAATGTCATCCCAGCCGCACCAGCCGTAGCATCGGCGGTGGCGGTGGCTGTCCGAAGTGGCAGCGGCCGTGGCAGCTGCGGTGGCGGTAGCGGTGGCGGTGGTAGCGGCGGGCGTGGTTGTGGTCGCCGCCGCGGGCGCAGCGGGGGCTGCAGCGCCCAAGACCACGGGCGCGGCGGCAGACCCGTCGCCGCACATGGACGCCAGCCGTTGGGCGGCCATGACGGCGCACGCGACGGCGGCCAGCCGTGGGCGGCCACCGATGACGACGACGACCTCGTCATCACCCTCGACGGTCATGGACGGATTGAAGTACGGGTGTGCTGCGAGCGCCGCCGCCGCCGTCAGCCGCGTGGCGGGGCGGGTGCACAGCAGTCCACGGAGGAGGGAGGTGGCGGCGGGGGACAGCACCTTCTCCCCCCCTCCACCGCCGAGCGGCCCGTCGGGCGGCAGGCCCCGGCGAGCCGCCGCCCACACCGCTGCGGCATTGTCCCCCCGGAACGGCAGCCGCCCGGTCAGGCACTCATATGCCAGCACCCCTGCCGACCACACATCGGCGGCCGCGCCGTATGTGCGGCCTCCGCCGGACGTTGTCACCTCTGGCGCCACGTACGGGGTGGTGCCGACGCGGGCGGTGAGGTTGTCAGGGGGCGCCGCCCGCGGCAGCGGCTCGTGCTCGGGGGCGGGGTAGAGAAGCGGGGGAAGGAGGATGTCCGAGCTGCCTCTCGCGACGGCGGGCGGTGGGCCAGCGGCGGCGCCGACGGGGGGAGGACCGCGAGCCCAAAGTCGGCAAGCACCGCCACCCCCGCTGGAGCCGTCGGGCCTTGCCGCGCCGCTACACAGAGGGCCGCCTGCAGCGGCGGCGGCGACGGCGGTGGTGCCGAGCCGCCCGGGCTTTTCGGCCGGCGTGCCGTGGCTGCTGCTGGAGACGGCGGCAGCGGCGGCGGCGGGGACCGCAGCAGCACATTGGCGGCTGAAACGTCCCGGTGGACCACCCCCCGGGCGTGCAGGTGGGCGAGCGCCGCCAGCACATCGCGGAGGAGGTCGCGCGTGAGGTCCCGCGGCAGCGGCCTGCCTCCACTGCCGGCCGCACCAGCATGGCGCGTCTTCCCTTCTGCGGCTGTCGCGGCAGCGGCTTTTAGGGCCGCCTTGACCGTGCCGCCCGCGGCGGCCTCGGTAACGAGCACCACCTTGCCGTCGCTCTCGACGGTATCTACCAACGCCACGATGGACGGGTGGCGGAGGCGCCGCAGCAACGCCACCTCCACCGCCAACGCCGCCCGATCCACCCGCCGCATCGACCGGATATCGAGCATCTTGAGCGCGACGGCCGCCGCCGCGGGTGGGCGGGTCACGCCCGCGGTGACCACTGAAAAGGTGCCGACGCCGAGGCGGGCGGGCGGGCCCACCAGCCCGCGCTGGTAGAGGTGGGAGGCCGTCTAGAGCGGCGAGGCGGACAGTCGGGGGGGGGCACGCGCAGGCACGGACAGGAGGCGTCGGCGGCTGACGGTGCTGTTAGCTTTGGCCGCCGTCTCGTCGTGCGACACAGAAGCAGTACGCCCACGAAGCGGCCTCACCAGACCCGCTACCAGGGGCGCGCGGCGGCGGGGCACTGCCACCCCTCAATCCAGACACACATCCACCGTGTCTGCCGATCCTCCTCCCCCCTACGGTCACTGCCGAAAGGCTCCCGCTTGTCTTCGCCCAAACGTACCCGTGATGCGCTCTTCAATGCAGCCAGCCAGGCGCGGGCGGCGCCCCAAGCGCGTTCCCCACCCCCCCCGGAGAAGCGGAGCTTCACCTTGACCCCCCGCCGGGTGCGGATGCCAATAGTGCCGCCGTCAGTGGCGTCATCTTGCTGCCCCCCCTCCACGGTGGCGCCGGGAAGCGCCAGCCGCAGGGGCGGCACTGCCGATCCGCCGCCCACACCCGCTGTCCCTGGGGAGGTGCCGCCGGTAGCGGCGCCGGTGGTGGCGCCAATCGCGGCGGCAGTGGCGGCAGCGTCGGCCGCCGCGGCGGCGACGGCGGCGACGGCGGCAGCGTCACTGGGGACGGTCGCCACCGAAAGGACGCGCCCGTCGAGGCGTACCCACCGGACGCCCGGGATAGCGGCGGTGGGGCCGACGCCCCGGCCCTTGACGGTGACAACCAGGTGGTCGGCCAGCGGCGGGGGGGGGACCACCGCCGCTGGCGCGACGGGCCCCGCGCCCGCCGGTGCGACGGCCCCCGCCGCCCCCGCCGCCGCCGTCGCCACCGCCGCCGCGGTCGCTCCGCCGTCCTGCGGAGGGTCGCCAGTGGGGGCGCCGCCGCGGCACCGCGCAGCGGCGGTAATGACCATGGGGGCGTGGCGCCCCTCACCAGGGAGGGCAATACGGGAACGGAAGGGGGGTGGGGGGAATGGCGGAGGACGACGGCGCAGCTGGGACGGTGGATGGCGGCACGGTGCTACCGACGGCGATCACCTGCGGTGGCGGGGTACGCACGCGGCCGACTCCCTCCGTTGTTCCAACTCAAGTGCGGGAATGCTGGACGTGTGGGCGGCCGCCACCCGCCGTCGCTCGTTAGGGACGCGTGCGGGTTATTTTCGGGTAAAACCCCGAGAATGGGGTGGGGGGGAGGGCGGGGGGGGAGATGGGATTGGGGGGCTGACGCCCGCCCCGCGGAGGACCGGCAGGCATCCAGTCCCTGGCGCGGAGGCGACGGGGCTGACGGCGGTGGCACGCAGACGCCCCCTTGCGCTGGCCGCCCCGAGCGCAGCGCGGAACGGGAGAGAGAGGGGCGGGTGCGCCGCCCCTTCGTGGTGGTGGCGGCGGTTTTCGCGGCAGCGTGCGTGGCGGCGGCGCCACTCCACCACCCCCACCCCCCCCCCCCGCCCACGCGCGGCGGGGGCAACGCAAACCGCCTCCATTGCCTCTACGACGAGGTGGCTGGCGCGCGCGGTGGGTTCCGACCGGACGACATTCTGTGACCTCGGCGGGCAGGGGGGTTGGTTGGCGAGGGGTGTGGGTGGGCTGGCCCTTGATCCGTGTCAGACGGGGCGCGCATCTTGGAACGGGGGGAGGCCGGCCGGTGGCCCCGCGCGGACGTGGGCGGCCGGGGAGCGGGCGGGGGGCGGGCGGTGGGAAGCGTGGCGCCACTGTCGATGCTGCCCACTGGCTGGCTGGGCCACGCCGACGACGGCCGCCGTCGCGGCCGGGAACGGGCGGTTCCATTGGTTTGACGCTGGAGCCGCCACGCCCGCCTCTCGCCCCCCCCCCCGCGCCCTTCCCCCCCGTGTTGGAGCCTCCAACTTGGATGGGAGGGACGGGGCGGGAGGTTGACATTTCCCCCACCACGCGGCATCCCCCCGCGCCTGCCCTCTGTGTGCGGGGGGCCGGGTGGGGCGCCCGGGGCCCAGCCGTCTGGTCGAGCGGACCGGGGGCCACCGTGGCGCTGAGGGCGTCCACCTGGGGGTGTGGGGCGCCGCCTTCAAGGGGGAAGCCAGTTTCTGCCGGCCGCGATGAGGCCGAGAGTCGCCAACACGGGTGGTGGAGACAAAAGCTTGGGAGGTGGCGCGCGGGGGGGGTGGGGGCAGTTTAGTGGCGACGCCCGTTCGGCCTGGTCCGGCGCGGGGCAGAGGCAGAGGCGGCGTGCTCTGGCCCTGGTCCTGACCAGGGCCAGAGCCCGCCGCCGGACGTCCACTGCGGGGGGGTGTGGCAGCAGTTGCCGCACCACACCACAGAAAGCGGCGCCGGGTTGTCAGCAAGGCCGGCGCGGTGTCCTTTGTGTGGGGACCCCATCGGCCCGGGCCCTCTCCCCTCTGCCCCCAATCCCCCACCGCTCATCGCATCTGCCAGCGGTGGCGTCTGACGAGCCGCGGGTGTGGCTGACGTGGACTGGGCCTCTCCTGGGCTTTGTAAAAAGCAAGGGTGAGGGGAGAGGAGGGAGGGACTGCTGCGACAGCAAGCTCATATATACAGTACGTGGATCCACGACGTGTAGGCCGTCGCCCGTCTTGCGGGTATCCGCACCATCATGATGATCATACACTCTGTTTGTAGAGGGTGGCTATGGCCAGCTGAGCGCGGTGCGCAAGGGGGGGTGAATCAGCGCCTTGCCGCATGCCGCGGCTCGTGCGGCCCAATTCCTTGAGCGGGGGGTTGGGGTTGGCCGCTCGGGCAAGCGCCGTCTGCCAACCGGTCCGCCCAGCCCCTCAGCCCCTCGCCAACACCCGCCACCACCCCTCTTAAAAAGGGGGCGGGCCCGCCAGTTCCCTCGTGTGCGGTCCACGTGATGCGCTCAGCGCCGCGTATCGTAGGTATCTGCTTCGGTGAGAGGCGTGGTTGGCTTGCGCCGCACCCCTGGGCGGGGGGCCCCCGCTCGAGGTGATGGCTGGCGACGGTGGTCCTTTCGGCAGATCCGTTTCGATGTGGAAAGGTTCTTTGTTCATGGTTGCGCGCATGGATGCGGTCGACCTGTCAAGTATGATAGTGGAGCTCCCTCCTGCCCCCCCTCCAAGGACAGCTGGGCATCCCAACGAGCTTGCATTGTGGACCAATGGCTGAAAGTCGAAGCGATAAGCGTCTCGATTTATGCAGTTGTTTTGTTTGTCACTTCAAAAGAACACCTTTCGAGCACGTCTTCAATGAGTTGAGAGAATTTGGCTTCATGTCTCGGTCTCGGTCTCCCAGGAGGGAGTTCAGCCAGTACCAACGTTTCGTATTGCACTGGGCCGGAATCGACTTCTCACTCGTCGCTCGCACAGTCACGTTTGCTGGACTTCAGGGGGGAAAAAAGTGGAGGTCCCCCAGTCTTCATTCAGTTTGCGATGGACTCTTCTTCTGAAGTCAGCCAGCGGCCCGCTCTGACTCGTTTGCTTGACCGGATCAAGACGTTATCGCCACCACCACCATCACCACCCCTACACTACCGCCGTCGGCCCTATCGACTTCCCGCGCTCGTCCTCCCCGCGACGCGGCGGCCGCCGCCCACCTTCACAATGGCCGCTCCGTCTGAGGTGGATCCGTACATCGCCGGCCACGAGGACCTCCTCCTCGCCGCAACGCTGCCCCCTCCCTCCCCCCCCCCGGCGTTTGTGGCGGCGCGGGCGCGGGGCAACGCGGCGTTCCGGGCGGGGGACATGGCCGCCGCCGCCGCCGCCTACACCGCCGCCCTGGACGTGTGTCCGTCGTCGGCGGTGGCGGCGGCAAACCGGGCGGCGGTGCGGCTGCGGGTGGGCGACTGGGAGGGGGCCGCCGCCGACGCGGACGCGGCGGTGTCGGCGCTGCAGGGGGCGCCCGCGGCGGCGGCCGCCGCGTCGGCGTCAGCCGCGTCGGCGGCGGTGGTAGCAAGGGGAGGGGGGGGGGGGGGGGGGGGGGGCGACGATGACGTCCGCCTGCTGTGCAAGGCGCTCGGCCGGCGGGCGGTGGCGCGGGCGGCGCTCGGCGACGCGGCCGCCTCGGCTGCCGACTGTGCGGCGGTGGCGCGCCTGGGCGGTGACGCGGCGGCCGCGACCGCTGCGGCGACGGCGGCGGCGGTGGCGGCGGCGGCGACGGCGACGACGGCAGTTACGGCGGGGGAGCGCCCCCAGGGGCCCGCCGCCACCGCCGCCACCCCTGCCGCAGTCTCGCGGCGGGCCGCCGCCCGTGCTGCGCCGACCGTCGGACCGCCCCCCGCCGCGGCGCCCTCCGCCGGCCGCCGCGGCGTCCGCGTGACCGTCCGTGACGCGGACACGCCGACGGACACTGCCGCCGCCTCCACGGCGTCGCGACGCGGTGCTGGCTCGCCGCCGCAGCGGCCACCGGTGGCGCCGCCGCCGGGCTCGCCGCTCGCCGGCGGTGGGGGTGACGGCGGCGGGTCGCCACGCGGTGGCGTCACTGGCCACATTGGCAATGGGACGGCGGCGGCGGCGGCGGCCGCCGCCGCCGCCCCCCCGCCCGCACCGGGCGCCACCGTCACTCCCCGCGCAGCGGCGCGTCGGTCGCCACTGGGGCGGGCGCCGTTGGCCACCACGCGGCCCGCGTCGGCGGCCGCCGCCCCCGCCGCCCCCGCCGCCCCCGCCTTGCTGCAAGGCACGACGACGGCGGCGGCGGCGTCCCCCCTGTTGCGCGCCGCCGCCGACGGCGGCGGCACCCCCCCCCTCCCCCCGCCCCCCGCCAGCCCCGCCGCGTTTGCGGCCGACTGGGCAGCGCTGGGGCGGCCGCCCCACCCGCCCACCGCCCGGGCCGCCTACGTCGCTGCGGCCGTGACGCCGCCGGCGGGGGGGCGGCGGGCGCTGGCGGCCGCCCTGGGCGCGACGCTCACGCCAGAGGTGCTCGCCGAGGTGGTTGCGGCAGTCGCGGCGGCGCTGCCGGGGGGGGGCGGGGCGTCGGGGGGGGCGCCGCCGTCAGCGGCGCTGGCGGAAGGGACGGCAGCGTCAGCGGCAGCCGCAGCAGCGGCAGCAGCCGGATCGACTTGCACAGGGGCGGCGGTGCCAACGGCCGGGGTGGCCGGCCGAAGCGGGGAAGGGGGAGGGGGTAGTGCGGACGACGCCACCGCCGCCGCCGCTGCTGCTGCTGCCGCCGCCCCCGCCGCCGCCGGCCACCCTTACCCCATGACGCCCGCCGCGGCGGCCGAGGTGCTGTGGGCGTTTGTCGACGCCGACCGGTTTGGCCTGGTGCTGCTGTTTTGGGGGCCACCCGAGCGTACGACGGCGGCGGGGGTGCTGGACGTCCTTGCCGCCTCTGGCGTGGACCGCGTCCCGGTGCTGCGCGCGCGGTATGGGCTCTAGCCCCAGGCGGGCCGCTGCGACAGCAGCCGGGGGGGGGGGGGGCAAGGGGGCTGCGGGGTCTCTGCGGCGCGTCGCGGTGCCGCCGGTGCGCTTCCCCCCTCTCCCCCCCCCTTTGACCGCCCTCCCTTACTTGGCGTTTGGCTTGCCCCCGCCTCCCGCCCCCCCTCTCTCCACGCTGTGCGGGGAGGAGCCCCGCGGCGCGGCGGCCCCCCTCTCCGCGCCCCTCACCCGCCACCAGTGTGTCGACGGGGTGTCGGCTGACAACCGTCTCAGCGCTGCCGACTTTGTCGCCGAGGGGGTTCGAGGGGGCGGCCGCACGGTCCGGGGCACCGGCCGGGCTCCGCCGCGGGCCCGCGGCCGCGGCCGCCCGTGCTCCGCGGCCGCGGACGCCCGCGCGCCCATACAGGACGCTCGCGGGCGCCGGGGGTGGCTGGGACGCGCCGCAGGGTCCAGGCCGCCCGCCCGTCGTCGCCCGCTGCCCGCAGTCCCATCGTCGCCCACTGCCCGCAGTCCCATCGTCGCCTGTCGCCCGCGGTCACTGCCGCGCCCGGTGGAAGGGGGGTGGTGGGGGTGGGTGTCGCGCAGAGGCACGATTGCGGGCGGCACGTGCAGCGACTGCCTGCTGTGCCTCTCCCCCCCCCCCTCCCCGTCACCGATAACCCGTCCTCCCGCTCTGCGTGTTCCTCTCTTTTTTTCTTGTCTTTCTCGTTCTTCTCAAGGCGTGTGGCATGGCCGGCACCCGCCGCACGCGTGGGGAGGGGGCGGCAGGTCCCGTGCGGTGGCGGCCCTGCAGGGGGGGGGAAGGCACGGCGCGCTCGCTGCCGGCCTGGGGAGACGGCCGTCAATAGCCGCGGGGCGACCGATGGTCCAACTGGCGGCGCGTCCGTCCGCGGCCGCGCGGCGGGCGCTGCCGGGAAGCCCGAGTCCAGGGGGATGACAAGGCGGTTGGTCGCCCAACCCGGCACCGCATTGGTAGCACCACACCGCATCGCACCACACCGCACCGCTCCGCCCCGCCTTCCTCGCCGGCTCCACCCCCCCCCCCCCCTTCCTCGACACCACCCCCCTCCGCCACCCCCGTGCGCCGTCTTTGGCGTCAGCACCGCTCAAAGATGCGGTACAGCCGCTCTAGGGAGGTCATCTCCTGCACGACCCCCGCGCTCGCAAATGCCTGGGGCGCCTCAAAGCCCACCCGCAGGCTCTCAAACACCACGTGCCGCAGCAGCCACTCGCGGGCGGCCGCGTCGGGGCCGGCACCGCCACCGGCGCCGCCCCCGTTGGCGTCGCCCCCGTCGGCCGCGGCGCCCGCCGCGTCGTCGGCGCCGTCGACGCCGGCGGCCAGCGCCGCGGCGGGCACCCAGTGGCGACCAAACGCGGCGGCCACCTCCCGCGCAATGCCCTCAAGGCAGGGGCCCTCGGCGGTCCAGTCCACCGCCGTCGCCAGCCGCACCAGCAGGGCAGGCACCGCCACGGGGTCGAGGTGGAGGCCCTCGAGGGGCATGGGCAGGGTCGACAGCACGGGCGCCCCGCTGCCGTCCCCGTCCCCGTCCCCGTCGCCGCCACCACCGTCTGTGTCACCGCCCTCGTCGTCACCGTTGCAGCCGCCGCCGCCGTCGATGCGGAGTGAGTAATACTCGTCAAGCAGCGGCGCGCGGCTGACCAGCAGCGCCACCGCGTCCGCGGCGGTGGTTGGCGCAGACGCCAACGGCGGGGCGCGCGCCCCCGTGGCGCGCCCACCCCATGCGGCGGTGACCAGGGCGGCCAGCGGCGGCGGGGGCACAAGCACCGCCGCGTCCGTGTCGGCAAACCGGACGAGCAGCTGTTGGTAGACCAGCTCGGTGACAAGCGCGGGGATGTCCACTAGCAGCAGCCGCGTACGGTGCTGAACGATGGCCGCCGCTCGTGACGCGACGCCCACAAACACGTGCTCCCGAAGGGCGGCACTGAGGCCCGCGTGCGAGGACGCGGCCACGTCGTCCAAAAGGGACGCCACCGACGTGAGCAGGGGGGGGGCGTCGTCGGCACGCAGCCGCCGCCGCCGGACGCGGCCAGCCAGGGCGGAGCGGGCCGAGACGCCCATGTTGCCCACGCCGCCGCTGCCGCCGCCGCCACCACCTGCAGTGTCTTCCCCATCGGGGGGCGGGAGCTCGGGGGGCAGAAGGACCAGGGCGTCATCGTCGGCAGGGGTGCCCGCCGCGGGCGCGCCCGCGGCAGCCAGACCGGGCCGGCCAGCGCGGCCAGCGCCCCCCCTCGCAGCCGGCACAGGTGGCCGCCCTCCCCCCTCCCCTCCATCACCGCCACCACCCAGAGAGGTGCTAAAGTACGCGTCCAGGGCGCCCGCCGGGTTAGCCGCGTCGGTCCGCACCAGCCGGTTAGGCGCGGCGCGCGGTGGGGGCGCGCCTGCCACCACCTCTGCCCCACGTTTCCGCTTGGCCACGGGCGCAGGCGAGCCGCCGACATCGCCGCCCCCGCCGCCCCATTCCCCGTCGCTGCCGTCACTGCCCCCGCTGTCGCCGCTATCGTCCTCTGCCGCGGCTGCCGCCAACGCGCCGCGCCGCCCTCCACCCCGCCCCCCCGCCGGCGATGGCGACGGCGCGCCTGGCATTGCCACCCCATCCCCTCCGGTCGGCGGCGCCACCGAAGCGGCGAGGAAGGTACGCGACGCGGCAGCTGCCTGCAAGACAGTGCCGACCGCTGCGGCGGCGGCGGCGGCCACGTCGGCCTCGCCCAGGAAGCGCACCTCCTTCTTGGTCGGGTGCACGTTGACGTCCAGGATCTCAGGCGGCATGGTCAGCGACACGTACACCCACGGGCGGGCCCCCGTTGGCAGCACCCCGGCATAGGCAGCGTCGACTGCCCGCCGCAGCGGGCCGCACTCGACCAGTCGCCCATTGATAAACGTGATAAAAACGGCCTTGCGCGCGCGGTAGCCGGCGTTAGAGGCGAGGCCGTCGCCCGTCACACCGCCAGCTCGAAACGACCATGGGAGGAGCTCCCGCTCGACAGCCGCGCCAAAGACCGCCCGCACATTATCACGGAGGGTGGCGCCCACGACGGTGCGCACGTCAGGTACTCCGCCGCCGCCGCCGCCGCCCCCTCCCCCCTCCTCTTTGCGCACGGCAAACGCAACTCCAGCGTAGCGGAGGGCGTAGCGCCCCACCACCTCCACACACGCGCGGTATTCTTCACCCGCTGGACGTGCCGCACGCGCACGCGCGGGGAGATTGTAAAACAGGTCCTCCACCACTACCGCCGTGCCGACGGCGCCGGCAAGCGCCACGGGCGGTGTGCCGGCGGGGGTGATAGCGCCGCCCGCGTAGGAAGCGCGGTAGGCCAATGGGCTCCCCCGTGTCTTGGAGGTGATGGCCACCCGGCCAACGGTGGAGAGGGCGGCGAGCGCCTCCCCGCGAAAGCCAAACGTGCCAATCGAAGAGAGGTCGTCGGCAGAGGAGAGCTTTGAGGTGGCGTGCCTCGCGCAGAGAAGGGGAAAGTCAGACACTGGGACCCCACACCCATCGTCCACGACGGTGAGGGCCTTGGCGCCGCCGCCGCGGGTGGTGACAGAGATGGACGCGGCGCCAGCGTCGAGCGCGTTCTCCAGCAACTCCTTGAGGGCGGCGGACGGGCGGGTGACAACCTCCCCAGCGGCAATGAGGTTGACCACTTCGGGTGGCAGTTGGCGGATGGGAGGGGGAGCGACAGGTCCAGCGGGGGGGAGCGTCAGGCGGGGGGACGCGGGGTCTGTCTCTACCTCCATCCAAAGAGAGGCGGACGCAGAGCGCGAGCAGTGCACGGGTGTCCTGGACGCTGCGAAGACGGGCAACGGGTTCAAAGCCAGAAAAGGTGCAGCGAGCGGCTGACGGGACACAGGGATGCTGTGGGTCAGTCGAAGAACCAAACGGTGCGAGCATGGTTGGGCGAGTCGGCAGCATGGCTGCCTTCGACATCGGCAGGCTGAGTTTGGCGGGATCCACGCTATGGGCGAGGACAAAGCACTTTCTGGTATTGGGTGCATCCAACATTTCGCGGGAGGTGACAGTGGTAAATGCGCGGGGCTACGGTAAATTTGAACGATTGACACTATCAAGTCCCTCTTGCGCCAGTCTGGCGGGTGCCCACGATGTGGAGGAGAGAGGGTTTATGTCCAAGCAGCCCTCTCGAGTCTGGGACTAGCCACGCACCGTCCAGTCAGCCGCGGTTTGCGTGGCGGGCGTGCTCATGGCGATGACATGGGCGTCCCGCCCCCCCGCTCCTTTTCCCGCATGTGCGAAGCTGGCCGCTCTGCGGGGTCCCAGTCCCAGCTGCAGCTGGCAGCTGCTGGGTTTGTCTGCCACGATCCGTGGGCCGCCGCTCCTCCCTTCCAACCCCGCTGCCGCTGCCGCCGCTGCCGCCGCCACTGCCACTGGCACTGCCGCACGATAGGTACCGATGCTGCGGCTGCTGTTTCCGTCGCTGACGCCGCTGCCGCCGCCGCTGCCGCCGCTTGCCGCTTGCCGCCGTCGGTCCGTGCGCACCACCCCCCCCCCCCCCCCCCCCCCCCCCCCCCCCCCCCCGTCGGGCGTGAGACTGCACTGCCCCCTCCCCCCCCACCGCCATCTCCCACGCCCATTGCCCCGCGACGAGCGCGCGGCGGCGGCCGCCGCGACGCGCTCGCTCCGCCAGCCCGCCCGTTGCGCCGCCCGCCCGCCCGCCCGCCCGCCCGTTGCGCCGGTGCCGCCGGCAATGGGTGCTGGCGCCGCCTGCCACGCCGCGTGCGCCGACGGGCGGGGATGGTGGTGGAGGGGGGGGGTTGCGGGTGGGGGTGGGTCGCGCGGCTGGTGGCGTGGGCGGTAAAGCCATGGACAGCCCCCGCCCGTCCCCCCCCGAGTACCCGCGGGGGGGTGTGCAGAGCCCGCTCCCCTTTTTGGTTTTCTCTTTTTCTTTGTTCTTCTTCCATGGTTTGCCCCACCTCCCTGGCCCCCCCCCCCGCCGCCTTCTTCCCACGCCCCCCTCCTGCCCACCGAGGGCGTTTTTTTGGTCCCGCTCGTCGCCCCGCCCGCGGCACGGATTGATGTGCGTTTGGGCGGCGACGCGGCGGCGTTCCGGCTGGCTGGCCGGGGGCGCTGCGGAGGGGGGGGCACCCCTGCGCCCCCGTTTCAGCCCCCCCCACCCCCCCCCCCGCCCCGCCTCCACCCCGCCGCCGCCTTTGGCATGCCGCCACGATGGCGGCGCGGCAGGGCTGGCGGCGCTCACGGGGGGTGCGTGGCAGGCGTGCCGATCGGGGGGGCTGGGCGGCTGGCTGAAAACGGGGGGTGGTGCACCCCGCCGCGCGCTGCTGCTGCCCGCCCGTGCCTGCCGGGCGCCCCCCCCCCCCCCCGCCCCCGACGGTGCGTGCCTGGTGGTCTCCCGCCGCCTTCTGACGGGCCCCGACCCCGCGCCGGTGCCGCGGCGCGGCGCACCCGTCTGGTATGCCAGTGTGCGTGCCGGTGGCATGTGGCCGCCAGCCGAGGACGCTGCCGTCGTGGCGATGGGGGGGGGGGGGGGGGGGGGGTGGGCGGGCTGGCGGCCGGGCCGGCTCTTCCCCTCGTGCCGCCCGCCCCTCTTTGGATAACAGTTGGTACTGGTCGCGGCAAGCGTGGCGCCGTCGCGTCAGCCGCCCCCCACGACGTTCCGCGGTGGACGTCACTAGCACAGAGGCACGGGTTCAACGGCCGGTCATCTCGGGGCGGCACGGTGCCGGGCACAGGCGGTGGGGCGGGTCTTGTGGGTCGGTCGGCCGACCGACGGGGACGATCCTGCCCGCCGCCGCTGCCGTGCGTCTGTCCGTGACCGCGGCAACGGGCGTCATCTACCGCCCTTCCTCGCTGGCCCGCCCCTCTCTCTTCCACCTTGCCCACACGCGCTCCTCGCCCCACCTTCCCTGGCATCCATTTGCCCCGTTCTTCCCTTTTTGACGTATTGTGCCCCGGTGACCGCCCCCGAACGTCGACTACCATGAAGGGTGATGGCGGCAGCCATGGCTCCCTGTCCTCCTCGTCGGCGTGTACGCCCCCCTCCACGTCCCCCCCACCCTCCCCCGTTGTCCTCGGCCGCACTGGCGGCGCTGGCGGCTTTACCCGCAGCGCCGCCATTGTCCGCAGCACCACAGTGGAGGTGGACTATGACGCGCTCGCGACGGGCGGCAAGGCCGGCACCGCCCGCAGCGTCGGCAGTGGCGGCGGTGGTGCGGTCGGTGACAGCGACGGCGGCGGTGGGGGCGGTCGCGTCGGGCGGCGCCTCGGGCCGGGCGTGTCGGTCATGTCGGCGGCCAACCGGCTGGGGCAGCTCCTCGAGCGGGAGGCGTCGACGGCAGACGCCAAGCCGCCGCCGCCACCCGTGACCGCCGCAGCCGTCGCCACCGCCACGGCGGTGACGGCGTCGGGGGCCGACGACGCACCGCCGCCGGTGCAGCGGTACAAGCAGGTACGCAAGCGGCGGGTGACCAAGCGCCCTGACGGGCGGGTCATCAAGACGGCGGTGTACACGGTGCTGGTGCCGGTGGACGCGGCGGGCGTTGTCACAGGGCCGCCCGCAACGGTCGGGCCAGACGGGCTCGTGGTGGCCCCGGCTGCCGTGGCCCCGCCGCCCCCGCCTCCACCGCCGCCACCGCCGCCGCCGCTGCCGCCGCCGCCGTCGGCACGGCCGCACGCGCCGACCCGCCATACGCGGATTGACAAGGTGGTGCCGACGGACCTGACGCTCCGCCCCACCCTGTCGGGCGGCGGCACCGCCGCGTTTGCCGACGTGACCGTCCCGACGGGCGCGTACGTCGGGATGCTCCAGTCTGCATGCATGCGCCTAGAGGCGCAGCTGGCCGCCGCGACGCGGCGGGTGACGGCACTCGAGGCGGCGGCCGCCGGCGCGCCTCCAGCCGCAGCGGCGGCCGCGCCCGTGGCGGCGGTGGCGGCGGCGGCGGGCGGCGTTTCGCCGACGCCGCGCTCCCTGGCCGCCGCCTTGGGCCTCTACCGCCGTACCCCGCCGTCGGCGGCGGCGGCGACCTTTCCCACCCGCCGCACATCTGTAGAGATGCCCGCGCGGGCGACACGGGCGGCCGCACCGGCGGCAGAGACGCCACCGGCGGCGTTCCAGGGGCGGCCGGCGGCAGCGGCGGCGGCTGGGCAAGGGGGCGGCGCCGGTGCGGCGGCGGCGGCGGCGGCGGCGGCGGCGGCGGCGGAGCCGGCGGTGGCCAAGCCCCCTGCGGTGGTGACGTTTCCCTTTGGCTTTGGGGCGGGGCGGAAAAAGGGGTCGTCGTCTTCAGCAGCGTCGGCTGCGGCGCCCCGGCGGGCGTCGGCAGCGCCGGCGCCCGCGTCTGCGCCCGCCGTTGCCGACGCCCCCCCCGCGGCGGGCGGGGCGCCCATGGCGCGGGTGCCCACCCCGACGCTCGTCGGGTCGGCCAGCGCGCACCCCCCCGGGCGGGGCGGCACGGGCGGGGGCCCGCGGGCGGCGGCGGGGCTGGTCAGCTCGACCAGCCTCTGCACCGAGCGACGCCGCACGCAGGGCCCCCCCGCCGACAATGGCGCGGGGGGGGGCGGCGGCGACCCCGCGGCGGCCGCGGGGGGGGGGGCGGCGGCCGACTTTTTGGGCCGCGTCGCCGCCAAGCTCCCCCGCCCCCGCCCGTCGGCGCGCCCGTCGCCGCGGCTGCCGCGCGCGCGTACGCTACACCGGTTTGCCATGCGGCCGGCGGCGGCGGCGGCGGCGGTCTAACTGTGCCGGCCGGGGGACGGCGGCGGTGGCGGTGCGAGCTGTGTGTCGGGGTGGTGGGGGGGGGGGGTGGTCGGAAGGAAACATCCGGTTTGTGGGGGAATGCGTGGCCGGTGGGAAGAGGAAGGCACCATGGGGGGGGGGGTCGGGTGGGGCTCATGTGATGTTGGCGACCCCGCAGGGTCGACCGACGCGTGGCGGTCATTTCGGCCTGCTGGGAGTGGGGAGGGCGGGTGAGAGGGCGGCGGGTGGGGATGGCGCGCGGGGGCGCTGGTGGTCTTTTCTCTTTTCTTTTTTTTGAATGTGCCGCCGCCGCGCCCTCCTTGTCAGCCCGTCGCTGCCTTGTCTCCTTGTGTGCTTGGGTGCCCTGTGGAAGAAATGCGTGGGAGTGGCTGATACGGAACATCCCGGCAGGTACCGTGGCGTCTGCTGTCGGCGGGGAGCTGTGGCCGCGAGCGCTGCACCCGGTAGACCCCCCACCACCGCCAGTAGCAGCGCTTGGGCATAGTACGAACGTGCTGTGCCCGTGCCTTCTGGGCGTGTGCCGCCACAGCCGTGACGCAGGCGTCTGTCGTGAGCTTCCAGCGTGCAGTCGGACACAGCGCATCATGTGTGCGGCATTGGGCGTCCCACGGTCAATCGTCTTGCGGGCTATCGCAACCGTGGACCAGTAGGGCGCCCTTGGTCGCTCCTTTTGTCCCATACCAGGGGTGTCACTTTAAGAGGGACTCCCATGGGAGGCCCAACCGCGTCCCCTCATTCGTCCCGCCGAGCCGAAAAATCTGCAAAGATGGGTACGTGGGGTCTCCCCTCCCGACACGCCCGCGCTGCCGGCCGCCGAGCCAGCCCGCGCTCACCCACCCCCTCGCACGCACGCACCGCGGCGCGCGTCGGGAAGAGGGCACACCTCCTCCAGTCCGGCCGGGGCCCGCGCGCATGCGCACGTGAGAACCGTTGCGCGGCCTGGTGGTGCCCGCTCACCCGCCCTTCTCTCCCCCGCCCCCCACCCGGACGGCACAGTGGGGACGACTCAACCCCCACTGCGGGTAGACCTGGGCGGTGAGCGTGCGGGCGAGGGGGCGGCCGTGGCCGTCATTGGCTGTCTTTGCCAGGCACACTGGCCGCCCCCTGTGTGTACCTGCGCGTCGGCGGCGGCGGTGGCCGCGTCGCCCTTAGGTCTGCGCCGCGCCTCCTCGTCCTTGATGCTCCACGGCGCCGTCCCCCCGACGCTGTTCCCCTTCTTTCCTTTTTTTTGACTCCTCTCTTTTTCCATTGTGTGCCACGACGACCTCGTTAGGACGCCAGGCGCGCTCTTGTCGTGGCCGGCCATCCTTCCTCCACTCTGTGTCCCCCCCTTCCCGTCCGCGCCCCCTTCCTTCCGTCCCCCTCCCTTCCCCGTTCCCCCACCCCCACTCCCGAGGTACAATGGCCGGCGGCGTTGCCTTTGACGCCCGCCTTCTAGCGGCCTTTCCCGCGGCCACCTCCCTCTCCCTCGCGGCGGGCTTTTGCTCTGGCCTGGGCGGTCTGCTGGCGGTGACTCTCGACCGGCGGCCGTCGCTAGAGCGCCTGGCCCTGTGGCAGGGCGCCGTCGGCGGTGTGCTGCTCTGCTGGTCATGGACGGACGTGCTGCCCGAGGCGGCGGCGGGGCTCCGGTCGGGGCCCCGCGCGGCCGCCCTCTTTGCGGGGGGGGTGGCCGTCATGTGGGCCGCGTCCATGGCGCTCCGCCGGACGGGCGTCGGAGGCCGGCCGAGACGGCCAGGGGCGGGTGGGGATCCTGGCGGGGGGTTGGGCGTTGGGGAGGGGGACGCCGGGAGAATACGGGGTGCGGGAGGCGATACCCGGAGAGGGGGGGTGGGGGCCATTGTTGGTGGCGACCCATCGACGCGGGTGGTAGGGGAGCCAAGATGGGGGGGGGGGGGGGGGGGGAACGATGTTCGCCCTGGGGAGGCGGGTGGCCCCGGTTGGTGGGCATCGGCACCCACGCCGGGGGGCGATCTGCCGCCAGGAGTCGGCTCGGCGCTGGTGGCGCCCACCGCCGGGGACGTGCCCCTGTCCGTGTCGATTGGCGCGGCCGAGCCCCGCGACGGCGGCGACGGCAACAGCCAAGACGACGCGCACGTGGCCGAGGTGCTTGCGTGCGCGCGGGTGACATTTCTGGCGTTGGCCGCCCACAACATGCTCGAGGGGGCGGCCATCTTTCTGGCCAGCTACGAGGGCCTGGACAAGGGCCTGCCGCTGGCCTTTGCGGTGGGCCTGGAAAACGTGCCCGAGGGCATGGCCATTGCCTTCCCCCTTTACTTTGCCACCCGTTCCCGGTGGGTGGCTGTGGGCGCGGCACTGGCCAGCGGCCTGTTTGAGCCCGCCGGCGTGGCGGTCGTGGCCGCGTTTATGCGCCCCTGGTTTGGCCAGGAGCTGGTGTCGTCGGCGCTGGCGGTGTTGTCGGGGATCATGGTCTTCTTGTCCGCGTTTGAGATGCTGCCGCTGGCAGTCAAACACTCGCAGGGGGGGGGAGGGGGGGCGATGCCCCGCCTGTCCAGCGTGCTTGGCGCGGGCGTGCTGGGCGCCTCGCTGGTGAGCCCGCTGTTGATCAACTATGCGCGGATTGGGACAGATATATAACAACAGGGGGTGTGGTGGGGGGACGGGGCGTGGCCAGAGATGCTTTTTGAGGCGATGAAGCTTGCTGTCGTACTGCCCGTGGCGCCAACTATGTTTCCTTCGCGTCTTGACGTGGTAGCTTCCTTGCTGCTCTCGCGCTCCTCGCTTTTTCACTGCCAAACCGACTCCTCCACCCTCCGATCCTCCCTCCCCTTCATCGATCCCTCCTGCTCGTCCGCTTTTTGCTGCCATTTTGTCCGGCTGAGCGATCTCGTTAGGCGTGGCTGCTGTAGGGTCGTATTTCGAACCCATCGTGGGCCGCCCCCTTCCCGCCTCACTCCGCCCACCCCTTGCTCGACTGATGGGATGGCGGTGGCTTCCCGCCCTCCTCGTGCTCATCAACGACAGGCCGTCAGCGTGTCAGGCCTCCGGCGCGTCACGACAACTATGGCACGTCGACGACGACTGCCCCGTGCACGCAAGGCGCAAGGGATGCTGGTTCGAGTAGAGAGTGGGCCAGGAGCGGAGGCGGAGCAGCAAACTTTGCCAAGCATGATTGACCCTTGTGGATGCGTTGGAAGCGTGTAAACTTGGTACCAGACTCACACACGACCTGCAAAGACGCACTCCTTCTCCCAGGCTCGTGCCTGCCGATGTTGACGCCCCTGGCGGCGGACCATGATGCTGGGTGGACATTGAAGAGCTACCACGACTTGGGTCCTGGATGTCCTCTCGGCACTATTAAATGTAATTCTCGCAGAGGGTGACGATGCGACCTCGGCTGATGTCGGGGTTACGACGACCTCCCTCACGTGCATGTGGGCCTCTGTTTGCCCTTAAACGCCATTCATGTGCTCACCCGGCTATTGAACTTGCAGTCACCCCTCCGCCACTTAATTTACATAGATGATGCTCGTTATCTGTGCCTACACCTCCAACACGTTGTTCACATTCCCGTCTGCGTCTAAGACGGTGTTGCCCGCGTCATTGATCCATTGGCCATCGAGGATGTACTTGTATTGGTAGGTACCTGGGTTGAGGCGCACCATGCCGCCCCCGTCGCCCGAGCAGTCTACCTCTTCAGCCCAGTTGTCCCAGCTGCCCTTGACGACCACCGTGTGGCCAGAGCCACCCATAATGAGGTGGAAGTTGACCTCCTTCAGGCCGTCCGACGGCTCAACTGGGTGCGTCGAGCATGTCGATCCAGCAGGAGCCGCAGCAGGGGGCAACACGGCGTACGCCTCCGCCTCAGCAAACTTCGTGACTGGCACGCTCGCGTTTGCCACTGGGTTGACTGCCGTCGCGGGCAGCACCGCAGCGGTCTTGTCGACTTTCGGGGTCTGCACCGCCACAACGGGGACTGTCTCGGCAGGTACCGCGTCGACGTCGGCCACAACCGGCACGGTTGCCGATGGTGCGGTCTTGGGGTCTGCCGCCACCGTCTTGGAGGGCGTCGGCTCCTTCACCTTTTGCTCCAGACTCGTCTTGGCGGCCGCGCTGCTCTTGCCATCGCCGTAAACCGTCTGCTGCGTCGTCACAACTTCGACGACATTGCTGATCTTGTCATGGATAGAGTGCATGGTGGATGGCGGAGCGGCAGGAGAAGAGGGTGGGGACGCAGTCGTGGATTGGCCGCGTGGCCAGGATAAGAGGTGGACGGGCGATCAGGTCGCTGTTGGTGGTGAACGATAGAGAGTGTAGGTATTTAGGCAGGTGGTCCACTGTTGTGTGTGCACCCCAAGATACCGGCACGCCCTGTCGACCCGCCGCCTACGGATGTTGTTACCGGTTGTTCCGACCAGTGTCCCTAAACCGACCGGTCAATCCGGCACCTCTCATCCACCTGACCCAGCCGACCGTTCATTTTAGCATCCCTTGCTCACTTGCCCGCCCCCCCCCCACAGCAGCGTCAGAGCAACGGCCGGGCGTGAGCCGCTGCGTATGGACGGGATCAGGCCCGTTCCCATTGGCTCTGTGTGTGGCGCCTGCAAAAAATACATAGAATTCTCCTCTCTCATTGGCCCACGCCCGCAACAGCGGGGCTACTGCTGATGCGCGCCAAATGTGCGCACACGAAGGAGCGTACAAACGTGAGCCAGCCGCGTAAGTTGCTCCCCCCCACACCTTGTGGGCTCCACACAAACAGGAAGTGGGAACGGGCCTCAGTCGCGCGCAACGATCGGCCGGCCTGATGTGAGGGAGGCTGGTGCCAGCGGCTACAACTGCAGGCCACGCCTAGCGAGCCAGAGCCACAAGTGTGGAGGATCAGACGATGGGGCGCATTGGCGCACGACGCATGTAGTCGGAAGGCCGATTCGGATCTGCGGGCTCGACTGAGTCGCCACGTCGCCACGTCAGCTTTCACATGAAATTGCATTAGTGCGTAAGAAAGACACGATGGATGCTCTTTCATAAAACAAGTACGCCGTCATTCTAGAATTGATGCAGATAACAGTACAGTAAGTGGGTCCCACCTCAAACTGCTGTGGTCTTGTACAGTACGTACTTGACAGCGAGGCAAGCGGCTGGCAGACCGCTGCTGGCCTTGTTGCCGGCATCCCCGTTCATCCACGTGAGTGTCCGAGGATACAGCGCGCGATTGGCGAGGTAGTTCCGAGCGACAAGCCACCTTAACCGCCACGCCACTACGGCACTGAGTGCCTGACGTGGCGACTCCGTGGCAACTCCCCGGGACACCGCACGACGTGCCCTCAGGGTTTGCGTCTATTGGGAGGTCTGACCCGAGGGTAGTGGCTCCCTGCTTCGCATCATCATTCCTGTTAGGCCGCCAATCGGGGCCTCTCTTTGCTGTTGCGGTGAAAGACGCATGCGCTCGTGCAGCCACGTTTCGTTGTCGTCCGGAGAAGGCGACGACGACGACGGGGTGGCTTCGGCGCCGAACACACCCCGTGTACGCAGCTGCCCGCGACTCTGACGGCCTGCCTCTGCAAGTCGGCCACTCGCGCGCCCCTCCCCCTGCCTCTCCGTGGCTCTGCGCCCTTCTCCGCTGCACCCCTTGCCCGCCGCTTCCTGTCCCAAACTCCCTGCCCTTCGAATGACGCCCCCCGTGTATGCCGCTGACATGGCGTCCAACCATCCCTCCCAAGCGGAGCTCATCCCCCTCTCTGACGCGGCCTCTACCGCCCCCTCTGCTAGAGATCTGTCTTCCTCGGCAGCTGCCGACATGCCGGCGGCGCTGGCGGCCATTCCCACTGGGAGTGTCAGCAGGCTGCATCTCCCCTCAGGCGTTGTGGGCGCCGGCTTTCTGCCGGCTGCGGTTCGGGTGCTGGCGCCTGGCGGCGCCCTCGTCGCACCCGACGTGGTCGACACGGGCGCGTTGCTGGCAGGGCTGGTCCCCGGTGAGGAAGGCGCTTGGACCAAGCCCGACCATGCCCCTGGTGCCAAGGTCACCCTGCCCGCCGCCGTCCCCGCCGCTGCCACCACGGCCGACGCGGCGTTAGCGGTCCCTGCCGCGCCGGTGGGTACCCCTGCTGCCGAGGAGCTTATTGACGAGGAGGCCCTCCTGGCCGGAGACGCGGACGCCGACGCGCGCGGGTGCGTGCCCGTCCCTGCCGGAACAGGCAGCGGCGGCCGCGCGCCATGCGCCAATTGCTCATGCGGCCTCAAGGAGGAGGTGGAGGCCGAGGCTGCGGCGGCGACCGGGGGCGACACCGGCGCAGCCGCCGCCGAGCCAGCGACGGGGGTGGCCAAGCTGACGCTGGACGCGGATGGGGAGGAGCTCGTTGCGCCCACGACCAAGGCAGGTGCTGCACCAGCTGCCAAGGCGAGCGGCAAGGCGGGCTGCGGCAGCTGCGCACTTGGCGATGCATTTCGTTGCGCCAGCTGCCCGTACTTGGGCCTTCCGCCCTTTCGCCCAGGCGAGGCCGTGTCACTCAGTGCCGGCGTCATTACCAGTGACCTCTAGGTGGTTGAGGTGTAGGGAAGGGGCGGGGGCAGGGTGGGGGTGGGGGTGGGCATGTTCGTATGTCTACCGTCTGCTGTTCGTAGCCGCCTCCTTGACGTGACGCACAGTGCCACGTGTTGGTGGTCCTCTCGTTTCTTTTTTGGTTCGATATCCGCGGTGCGCTCGAGAGGCAATAGAACATGTCGAATCACGTTTTCTCTCTCACGGCCCACACCTTGGATACGTGCCCAACACGCGGAAGAAGAGTGCCGCATTCGCGAGCGCCATGAGCGCGATGCGGACGCCCTCGTCCCCCGCAACGTGCGCCACATCCACGTAAAAGATGTAGCCCCAGCGGCGCTCCGCTTCCTCGTTACTACCGCCGCCGTCCCGCACGGGCACGCTCGCCATTCCGCCAGTGGCCGCCGCCGCGGTCAGCGGGACAATCACCTCGCTGGCACCATCTCCATGACCATTCGACCCCTCCGATAGCAGGCGGAGGGTGGCCACATGGCGGCTCTCCACCTTGGTTAGGTCCGCGCCCGAGACGGCAAACACGCTGAGTGCCCGGAAAAGCTCCCCCGCCACGTTTCGCAGCGTGAACGCCACCGACGTCTTGACGGCATCTCCGCCGCCGACGCCCCACCCAACGCCCAGCCCCCGAGACACCCCCACCCCCCCGCCCGTGAGGATGAGGAAGCGGGTGTAGTTGCCCGCGTCGTCTTCCACCCCCTCCTCCAAAACGGTCAGGCCGTAAATGTCGCCAGCCCGGCGAGACGCAATGACCGCCTCCTCCCCGCGCAAGCCGCTACCAGCGTCATCCTTTCCATCGCCACCCAGCTGCCCCAGGCTTAGTGCCCGCGCCGCGCCGGCCGTGTCGGCGGCGACGACCTGCGTCAGGCCGCGGCCGGCAAGGTAGCCCGTGCACTGGGCGAGAGCCATGTAGTGGGAGTGCACGCGCTTGATGGCAACCCCGGGGGCAGCATCGGGTGCGCCCAGAAGGCAGTGGCGCACCCGAAAGTCTGTCTCCCCCACGATGGACACGTTGGGGTTGGCCAGCAGCAGGTCAAGGTTGGGGTGAATGGTGCCGGCAAGGGAGTTCTCAATTGGCATCGCTGCGTGCGTGGCTGTCGCACTTGTCAGTGCATCGAGCATGGCCCCAAAAGAAGGGGTGGGCAGCAGCTGGATGGCAGCGTCGGGAGGCTTTCGCAGGGGGCCGCCGCCAGAGGAAGGGGAAAAAAACTGGAGAGCGGCAGACTCGGAGTAGGCGCCTGCCTCGCCTTGATAGGCGACAGTTATCATGGTTGACGCAAAAAGGAAGGAAAGAGGGCGGGAAATCGGGGAGGGGTGGAGAGAGACGCAGGGACGAAGGGAAGAGGGGCAGAAGAACGCAGGAAAGTCAAGAGTGAGGGACTACCGCAGTCACTGGGACTGGAAAGTGAAGGGCGGTTCGGCATCGCGGCCGGGACCAAGACACGTACTGTAATGCTGATAGACGTCGCGGACTCAAAAAACTACACGATGGAACAACAAGTAGCCCCCAGCAAAGCGCGAGGGGGCATGGTTGGCGACAGGGGTTGTCAAGCGTACCACTTTTGGTCAAGCGTACGAGTATTGAGTGAATTTAGAGATCAGCGAACGCGCACCAGCGTGTGGTCGACTGCGAGCGAGCGGCTTTCTAAATGGCGCAAAAAGCGCACCGCAAGCGTACTTCTTGGGGAAATGGTCAGAACAAAGGCTCGCCCAGACTTTCTCAGTGCCATGAATTCCCCAATCGATCTCATTGCAGCTGATATACGTCCGAGACACAAAGGTAATTACGCCGTGGCCGTGCCGATAGCGTATATGGCAGAAGTACGCTCGATCATGATACTTTAGCGTACATTTTGCCCGCTAGAGTGCGCGTATGCGTACCATGCACATTTGGAGACTTTTCAGGGCGTACGCGTAGTACGCAAAAAAATATGCGCGTAATACGCTTGTCGTGAGTACGCTTGGCAACCCCTGGTTGGCGAAAATAAGATGTATACATTGTATTAAATTATACTAAATATAATTAATCTATAGATTATTCAAAGAGCCCTTTGATTAATCTATCGCTTACCTGAGATTATTATTGCGGTTCCATCTTCGCAAGTATTGCCCTTCTTCTAATTTTGAGAGGGCCCCAAGAGTGCGAGCACTCTGTCCTGTGGAAGTTTCTGTCTTCTTGAACAATCTTAATGAGCTTAACAGTCCAGGCTTCATGCATTCCGATTGCGCAATGCATGTCGTTTTGAGAAAGAAGTGGCAGCGTCCGCTTGAGCGACGGACCGTAGCTCAGCGCCAGTCCTGCTGTGGCTGCTCCGTGGCCTTTCGGGAGTAAATAATTATCTAACGAGCAGGACAAGGGGCAGTTGGGAGAAGAAGGGGGGTGGGGCGGGGCTCACCCATCATTGAGTTAAGAAAGTAACGGACAAGCTCCAACTGATTATTCTATAAGAGATCTATCATTATGGCTATCAGAGTCATGGATTGCATCAATGGGAGGCCCCCCCCGATCACAAGGGGGGCTGGTAGCGAAGCACTCTTCAAGTCCAGGAAAGCACAACTGATAGACAGTACCGAATTGCAGTACAACCGCGCCCCCACGGACCCCTGCGCCCCGCTAAGCATGGGCGACCGCCCCAAAACCACTGATGTAGCGGTCCGCCCTTGCCGCCTTTCGCTGACCCCCGACGCTGCCCACCCCACCGCTGCTGCCGCCCAGTGGGAACGAAACCGAACCGTACCGATGCCCTCAGGCGCCACTCGAGGCGTCGGCCGCGTGCCCCCCAGCAGCAACTGACCTCCCCTCCGGACTTCAGCGCAGCACTGCTTATCCCCTGTCAAGATACAAGCCCGATTTTGGCCAGATCTCTTGCTTCGTTGTGCAAATTCTTGCCCTGCTCGAGCACGAAAATGAACCGCTCGAGCAGAATTTTGCTTGTCTGATCGAGGGGATGGGCCGAGGCCAAAGAATCTCTTCCAGGATGACCGACACGACGGCCGCTGTCGGTGTTCTGTCAACCAATGACAACAGCGGTGGCGCTGCTGTTCGCTGGACGGAGCGTTCCATTGGTCAGAATTCACGTTGTAGATGTTGAGCAAGGCGGAGAGATTTTTCCGTGCAGACCCTCGAAAGCTGTCGTCACGCAGGTTTTTGCTTAATCATTGCGAGAGATTGCGCGGTTTCTAAACGCGTTTGTATAAACATTGCTCCCAAGCGTAGCGATGGTCGTTCGCTTCTTTGCGCTTCACGAGAGTGCTCTCCTGCCCCGTGCGCTTTCGGTCATACCTAGGGAGGTGGCGACTACCGATCGCCCGAGCTGTCATAGGCAGAAAGCAAGAAGCGGGGGTAAAAGCGGTGTCTATGATGCCTTGAGGGGGGGTCGATGCAGGTTTTATGCAGGTTTTTGCTCGAGAATTTCCCAAAAAAGCAAGAAATTTTTGACAGGAGATAAGCAGTGCTGCGCAGTCACCCCCCCCCGCCAGGGACTGCTCGCCTCCGCCGCCCTCACCAGCCGCACGCTCCGCACGGCCGCCACACCCGCCTTGCGGCTGGGCGCAGGCGCCGCGCCGCGGCCACCGCCTGCGTCCCCGTCCCCTGCGTAGCGTTCTGGCCCTCACAGACCCCACAATTACGCTGACACAAGAAACCACAGACAGGCCAGGAAGGAGCACGTAAGAGCCCAAGTGTGGTCCGCTCGCCCACCCCATCAGAGGTAAAGGTAACAAGGACAACAGCCCGAGGGAGCAAGAACCCGAAGCACCGTTGATTTTACAAGATGGCCCCGGGGAGACCCCGGAGCTACCCTGAAGAACCTTCCCCCTGGCCCCTCCAGGGGCCCAGAGCGGTGCCCATAGAGGGCGCCTCTTGCAGGCCAAGTGCCAGCAAGGCACCGGCCACGCACCAGACCAGCTATCAAAAGCAAGCGAAAATCCCCCCACACACAAATGTCATTCCTAAAGAAAACGGGGAAAGACACGAAATCACGCCAGGAAAAGAAATACGAAAATCAAGCAAATGGCAAAGGGGGTCACCATGCCCACAACCCGGGCAAGTCCTCAAGTGTGGTGGGTCTATCAGGGCTCCGGGTGCGTCACCACAACACCGAGCCACCTGGCCAAGGATCCCCGGCCAGCACAGATCTCCACGTAACACTGCCGACCGGGTCCCAAGTCACCTCACCGAAGGCCCGCCTGTCCCTTAAGGCCAGAACGCCACACCACGCGGCGGCTGCACCGCGCCGCGCCGCGGCGCCCACTGCCGCCACGCCGCCCGCCAGAGCCGACGCGCCGCCCCCCCCGGCCACCGCTGCGGCCGCAGAGCGATTGTGAGCCTCGAGGTCTCCTCAAGGCTGTCCGCATCGTAAAGGTAGAGCTTCGTTCATCACAGATATCCAGTATCCACTTGAGAATTTGGGCTATTCACTTAATTCGAGCTCTTTACTGAGGGCATGCGTAGCGGCATACTTTCGAATACTAATTGTTCTCCAGAAGCCCGACCAGAGATACGGGCCCCGGAAGATTGTCAGCTTTATAGTACTCGGGACCAGTGTAGCCTCCATCACCAGCGAAACGAATACCGCTTGCAATGCGATCTAGTCTCTCTGGGGAAGCTAGACACCCTCGCTCGACAGAAACGCCAGTACTGGGAGCGGCACAATGCAAGGCGTGCAATCAAAAGCGCCGTGGATCCAGCTGGCGTACCAATTTGTAGACGGATGCGTATGGCGCGCACGCCAGTTCCGTGAACTCACCCACTGTCCTGGGAAGTAGCCCTCCTGAACTCTATAGTACTGGACAATTTCCTCATGTCCGTTGGAACGTACGTGACATTTCTTTTTCCACAGAAACGGTAGTGAGAGACAGCCAAGACGAGGAGATGAAGAACAAACAGGATGAGCAGAAAGAGCTCGTCGAGCTGCATCGACTGTTATGAGAAAAAGAGAAACTTGGTTGCGCAGAAAAAGGAGTCTCTATAGTATACTGCCACATGTGTGGCGGATGTTTTTAGACTTCTCATTATTTGAGGCAATTGAAGTTTGTCATTTGGGGGCAGTAGTCGATGCAGCTCGTCAAGCTCTCTCTTCTCGTGCTCTTTGTTTTCTCCCTTCTCGGCTTGTCTCTGTGTTGTACGCCTCTTTCTCTCTCTCTGAGAATGTCACGTATCTTTCAACGGACGGTCGGAGAATGTCCAATACTTTAGGAGCTAGGCGGGCTACCTTCTCGGAACTGGCTCGATTCGCACCTGTTTCGCGCCTCCGAGCCAACGGGGAGGCGTTCCAGAACGCTAATAGTCCAACGGGAGCGCGCGGACAACTGCTGTGGGGGGAGGGTATCTCCGTTCGACCGACCTCAAGTAGAATGAGAGTTCTATAGTAAACCGCCACGTGTCTTGACAGAATCTGATCTGGAACGCTGCATTACGGCATTTCCGACCACATGGGATTCTTGTCTGCAAGTCTTTCTATACTTAAAAATGTCGAGTAAGTTCTTGTGTCCGAACGGTCATTCGGCGGGTGCTCCGAGCACGTCTCGGCTTGTGACCAATGGGAGAGCTCCCTGCCCGTGTTTGGTACACATTTGGACTCTGTCGTCAAGACATGCAGGACCAGGCACCTTGCACTGCTGAGCTGACAGCGTCTCCCACTATCGCCAAAACGCGACCCGTCGCCCTTCCCCACCGTGTCTTGGTGGCCGCTGGGTAGGTCCGCCGCCAGCTCCCCCCCCTTCCCCATGGCCGCGCGCGCCCGCCCGTCAGTTACCCGCTGCCCCCTTCCACGGCGGCTCCGGACTGCTCCCTTGTCCTCTTCCCGTCTCCTGGACGTGCCATGGTCGCCGCACACCGCGTGGCTGTCGCCGCCTGCTTGGCGGCGGCAGTGGCGGCGTTCGCCGTCGCGACGGGGGTGGCGGCGACCAGTCACAACACCATCCCCGGGAGCGTCTCTGAATGGCCCTCGCCAGTCACGCAGGCACAGCCTTTTCTGCTGTCTCTTCTCTCCCACCCCGTCGCTTGTCGGTGGCTCACCCGCCTCTGGCCGTCGGCAGCCGCGGTGGCGGCGGCGGCGCCCCCTCCATCCGTCTCTTTCGCTGCGGGCATCGGTGGCGGGGGTCACGCTGGCGGCACGGCCGAGCCAATTGGCTCCTTCCGCTACCGCCCGCCCCCGTTCGACGTAGAGGCGACGTCGCTGTCCCTTGACGAGCGCACCAACCTGGCCCGCCGCGCGGCAGTGCGAGCTGCCACCTCCCGTGTGTGGCGTGCGTACACCGCTACTGCCGCAGGGTGGGATGAGGTTCGCCCCATCAGCGGCGGGGGTGTCAACAATTTGGGCGGCATGGTCGCCACCGCCGTCGACTCCCTCTCCACGCTGATGCTCATGGGCCTGGAGGAGGACGTGGCCGTCGCACGGGCCATTGTCGACCGCTCCCTCTCCATGGATACTGTCGGGGAGGTGAGCGTCTTCGAAACGACCATCCGCATACTGGGCGGCTTGCTGTCGGCCTATCATCTGAGTGGCGACGGCCTTTACCGGGACCGCGCGGTCGCGCTGGGCACCGCCCTCGCGCCCGCCTTTGACACCCTCTCGGGCCTGCCGTGGCCGCGGTGCGACCTCAACGAGACGTCCGCCGACGGCTCCCGTGGCTCGTGCCGCGTCCACCCCACCTCAGGCGACAGCGCGCTGCTGGCCGAGGTGGGGTCCATGCAGCTCGAGATGCGGGCGCTCGCACACGCGGCGCCGTCACCCCTCACCACCCGCCTTCGCGCTGCGTCGGAAGCGGCGGTGGGGGTGGTTCGGCAGATGGCCGCCGCTGGCGGGTACATGGGGCTGGTGCCCAGCCACATGGCACTGGCTGACGGCCGCTTTACCACCAACCTCATGACGCTAGGCGCCCCCGCGGACTCGTACTTTGAGTACCTGATTAAGGCGTGGGTGCAGGGCGGCCGCTCTGAGCCTGCCTACCTGGCTATGTGGCACGATGTGATGCGGGGGGTGCTGCGCGGGGGGGTGGCTCACACCTCCCTGCGGGGCGACACCATCCTCCGCTCCGTCCTGACTGCCACCGCGGGCGGAGGGCTTCACGGCCCCAATGGCGACAGGGACGTGACGTTCATTGCGCGTATGGACCACTTTTCCTGTTACTTTCCGGGCGCCATTGTGGCGGCGCTTGACACGGCCCCGACGCCCGCCGACCGCGACGAGTGGCTGGACCTTGCGCGCCGCCTTACCGCCTCTTGCCACGCCATGTACGCCCGCTCGCCGTCGGGGCTGGCCGGCGAGCACGTGCGCCTCGCGGGCCTCGACGAGTCATGGCGGATGGCTGGCGGCTACCACCTGCGGCCCGAGGCGCTCGAGGCGTTCTTTCACATGTACCGCGCGACGGGCGACCCCATGTACCGGGAGTGGACGTGGGAGGTGTTCCAGGCGATGGAGCACCACTGCAAGACGCCGTCGGGCGCGTTGGCGGCACTCAAAGTGGCACGCGCCTCGCGGCCCGTGCAGGACGACATCATGCACAGCTTCCTCCTTGCCGAGACGTTAAAGTATGCGTACCTGGTGTTTGAGGAGCCCGACGTGCTGCCCACGCGGGCGTGGGTGTTTAACACAGAGGCGCATCCGCTGCTGGTGACCCCGCCGCTGGGCGAGGGGGGGGGGCTGCTGCGGCCCATTGAGGAAGAGGAGGTGGCGAGGGCTGATGGCCACGGGGATGGCGGCGCGGCGCACGACGGTGGGGAGCTCTAAAGGCTGGCTCCCCGGCTCGTGGCACACGGCGCGGTGCGAAGGGGGCACATGGATGCAGTGGGGCAGAAAGCCAGAGCGGGGACGCGAGGGTCACCACTGTCGACAGTGGTGCTGCGTTGAGGGTGACATGTCACCCCCCGGCGACAGGCCAGGCCCAAGGCGGCAGTGTGACACTGCGACCAGTGGTCGCCCCGCCTCGCCCCGTCGTCCCGGTGCGGCCTCATACGGCAGGCCCGGCATGACCCGCAGCAGACGCCCTGGCGCCGCCCCGTGGTGCGTCCTGGGGGCCACTGGGGGTGTGGCCCGCGCTGTGGGGGCTAAAGTGGCTGGCTTCAAGGGCACGGCGACACGAGGGAGCGAATGCCCTCTTTCACGGAAAACAATGACTTTCACGGCAAACAATGACTTTCACGGCAAACAATGACTTTCGCTGATCCAACCCCTTCACCATTCCTCTCTTTCCACCTCTCCCCCCCCCCCCCCGCCTCCCCTCACTCCATCTTGGACTCGACATACGCCCGCGCTTGCTCCCGCACGTGCGCGACGGCGTCGTCCCCCCCCCAGCGCGCCTCAAAGCCCAGCCACCGTTTGAACACAAATCGCATCTTTTTCGTCGACAGCGGCAGCGTCACCTGCCGCTCGTACAGCCGCCGCACGCGGGCGACCGCGTCGGCGGCCGCGTCGGCCGACAGCGCGTCGCCGTCCCCGCCGCCGGTGCCCTTGGTCAGCACCCGCGTCTCGGCGTCGGTGTAGACGTTCCACACATCCAGCCGCTTGGGCGCGTTGGCCACCAGCGACTCAAACACCGTGCGCCCCCGCTCGGGGTCCCCCGCGGGGCTCTTGTACTCGAGCCCCCCCAGCGCGACTGTCACCTCCACGCGCTTGCGCGCCGGCACCGCCGCCAGCGCCCGCGCTGCCACGGCCCGTCCGGCGGGTGCGTCGCCCGCAGCAAACGCCGCGGCCGCCGCTGCCCCCCACACCGCCGCAGACGTGCGGAAGGTGCGCGTCGCGCGCGCCAGCACCACGTCGGCAAACGCCGCGTCGGTCTGCCGCACAGCGCCGGCCACGCGGAGGAGGAAGGACTTGACGTCAGTCACGTGGCGGACGGCCCGGTCAAGGACGGCCAGCGCACGCACGCGGGACAGGGGCTCCCCAGCCACGGTGGTGGGGGTCGTCGCGCCGGCCGCCCCCGCGCCGCTGTCGCCGCCGTCGGCGACCCCGCCCGCGGCGGCCTCGAGGTGCACCCGGGCGGTCCACAGGTTGACCCGCTCCCGCTCTGCCTCGGCGGGGATCGCGGCGAGGCCCCGCTCCGCCACCGCCCGCGCGGCGGCCACGTCGGCGAGGGACAGGTGGAGGGCCATGTACCGAGTCCAGAGAAGAGACGAGTGGGGGTCCCCGGCGAGGAGCCGCTCATAGTCGGCGGCCGTCTCGGGGTTGGCCAAGGACGACGACAGCGCCGCCGCTGCGGCGGTGCCGTCTCGGGCGGTGCGGGCGGCCGCCGCACGCGCCGCGCGCTTGGCCGCCGCCGTCTGGGCGCCGCTGCCGTCGGCAGCCCCGGCGCCGTCCTCGTCCGAGCTGGAGGCGTCGGTGGACATGTCGTCGCCGTCGACATCCTCGTCAGAAGGGTCAGAGGAGGAGCCGCTACCTTCGTCGTCGTCGCCTTCGGCTGCAGCGACCGCGGCGGGGTCCGATGCGCCGCCTTCGCCACCAAAGTCAAAGCCCCCCGAAATGGGCAGCGCCGCCACCCCAGTGGCCGGAGTGGAGGGGGTGGCAACCGACAGGGCAGCCTCGCGACCGCCACCGTTGCTGCCGCTGTCGCTGCCACTGCCGCTATCATCGTCGCTATCACTATCGCTGTCGCAGCCGACAGCACTGTCGTCGTCGGCGGCACGCACCTCGGCCATGGCCCGCGCAACCACGTCGTCGTCATCGTCAGAAACTTCGACCACCTCCATCGCGTCGCCCACCACCTCCACACCATCGTCAGCCTCCGCGTCACTGTCCGCGTCGCTGTCGTCGGCCGAGTCATCATCCTCACTGCTTGCGTCGCTGTCCGTCTCGAGCTCCATCTCACTCTCCCCGCTCTCCTCGGCTGGCCGGGCAACCAGCCCCGCTGAGGCGGTCGCCTGCTTGGTCGTCGCCGCCCGCTTGACCGCCGCCGCCGCCTCGACCGCTGCGGCCTCACGGGCGGCCGCCTTGCGCGCAGTGCGGTTGCCACCAGCGCGTACCGACTCGTCCTCCCCACGAATGGCATTGGCCGCAACGATCGCATCCAAAACGTCCCCGTCCAGACCGGCGGCCTCGAGGTAAGGGCGCTTTGTCCCGAGCCACACCTTGCCCTCGTCGTGCGCCACCTTAAGCACCACCGCCACCAGCCGGGCGCCCGGCTCCACCGCGCCAACCGCGCCCGACGTGCGCGGGGGCTCGGTCATTTCTGACACGTGAAGGAGGGCCCCTACGGTGGCGGGGCCCGGTAGGGGCGCGCCTACCCCGTCGGTCGCGTCCGCAGCGGCGGCGGGCTCGTACAGCCCGTCGACGCCTACCAGCGCTCCATACACCGCCACCGACCGGACGGTGGCGGTAACGAGGACGCCCTCGGCGAGAGCCGCGCGCAGGCGGTCCGCCTCGGGACCAACCGTGGCCGGCGCCGCCCGACGCTGGGACGTACGGAGGGACAACTCCACTCGGTTCGCCCCGACGTCGATGCTGAGCACCTTGGCGGCTGGTAGCACTGTGCCGGGGGCAAACCGCGTCTCCACGTCCTTGACAAACCCGTCCGACAGGTTGCCGAGGAGGATGCGGCCGGCCACGGTCGGGGAGACAGCCACAAAGCAGCCGGCCTTGCCAATCGCAGTGACCACCGCGCTGACCGTGTCGCCGACACGGAGGCCGGCCGCGGTTGTGGCACGGGAAGACGCCCCCGACGCGGAAGCGGCGGCGCGGGCAGCTTCTTCACGAGGGGTGAGCAGGGTAGCCGCCTGGGCGGTGGCGGCCTTGCCACCAGCCTTGCCGCTCGCCTTGTTAACCAGCGCAGTGGTTGCGCCAGCCACCAGCCGCACCGGCAGGTAGGTGCCGCGTTTATGGGTGGCCAGGGCCTCGACGCCAGCGTCCAAGCCGCCACTCGCAACCAGTCCTGTGAGCGGCACGACCGCGTCGACCTTGGCTGGCAGAGCCACGCGGAGGCCCACCCCGAGGAGGGCGGCCTTGACCTGCGCCACCACCCACCCGTCGCCGTCGACGTCGACGCCGTCACCGGGCGACACAGTGGCGGCCATGGACAGGCGCAGGCGCTGGCTCGCCGCCGCCGCCGCCAGCACCTCAACCACCACCCGGCGGCCGGGTGTGGCGGCGGGGCCAAACGCCGCCAGGGCCGCCGCCGCGTCAACCGCTTCCGTGTCGGTGCCGTCTGCCGCCGCCGCCGCCGCAGCGGCCTCGTTGACCGCCTCCGCGGCCGCCGCCACAGCCGCCCGCTGGCCACGGGGGAGGGCGTCCAGCAGCCCCACCCGGCCCGACAGGGAGGGCGAAAACGCTACCCACATCGCGCCCCCACGGGCGGGGCCCTTGACCACCCCCACCCGCCTCGAGCCGGGCGTCAGCGCCGCCCACAGGGCCCCATCGTCGGGCAGCGCGGCCGCAATGGGCGTCAGGTCCTGCGACAGCTCCGCGACAAACTGCTTGGCAGACGCTGCGGGCGACATGGCCGCCGCCGCCGCCGCGTTGACACCCGGCACGGGCCGCAGCGCTACAATCTGCACCTTGACGTCTGTCCCCACCGTCAGGCCGGCCAGCGCCAGCCGCCCCTCGTCGGCCGCCAGCGGCCCGTTGGGCGCCGCCGCTATCACCTCGGGAGACACGGCGGCCGACGTGATGGTGGCGTGGATGCGGCCGACCGCAAGGCGGCCGAGGCGCAGGTTGGCCTGCAGCGGCAGCACGGCGGTGACGGTGCCCGACCGGATGACGCCGACAGCGAGGGGCCCCTTAGCCGCCTGGGCCGCCTTTGGCTTCCGCTTCGCCGCCGACGTGGCAGCCGCCACCACCGCGTCGGCGACGGCGCGGTCGTCGGCGGCGCCAGCCGCAGCCGATGCTTGTCGCGCCGTGACGGTGGTAGCAGCCAGGTCCACCCGCACCAGCACTCGGTCGGTCAGGTCGTCGTCTTCAGCGGCTTTGGCGTCGGTCGCAGCGGCGGATGTCACAGGCGGCAGCAGCGTTGCGGGCAGCTTGATGCCCACCACCAGGGGGGTCACCCCTTCGGGCGCGTTGGCCTCCCGCGCCGCCGCGTACGCCACCACCAGCCCGGTGGCAGCGCCGCCGCCCTTGTCGCCCTTGCGCTTCTTCTTGCCGCTCCGGCCGCTGGCAGGCGGCGCCAGCGTCAGCACCGCGTATTCGTCCTTGACGAGCCGCACAGTCGCGGCCACGGGGCCAGAGAACAGAACAGCGACAGCAGTAGCGGGTGTGGCCGCAGCGGCAGCCACGAGGGCTGGCGTCAGCGCAAGATCCACGACGCCGGTCAGGGGATCGGCGTCGAGCACCAGCGCGCGCACGGTCTGGCCGGCGGTCACGCCGGCCGCCAACTCGGTCATCGCAATGGCCGTGATAGTCGGGGCGGCTGTCGCCCCTGTGTCTGTGTCGGCGACTGCTGGCGCTTCGGCACTGTCATCCATGGCGTCATCGGCAGCCACCTTCTTGGCATTCTTGGCCTTTTTGGCCTTCTTAGCCTTCTTGGCCTCCTTGGCCTTGACCGCGTCAGCGTCCGCACTGTCTGTCAGCTGCCCCACCCCATCCAATTGCACCACCGCTCCATACGGCCGCACGCTAGTCACCACCCCCCCCAGGACGGTCCCAGGACGGGGCAGCCCCGCCACCCGCGTCCCCGCCACCAGTCGCGAGCGGGAGCGGAAGTACCCCCGCAGCCGTTCGTCAGCAGCGCATGCCGCCGCCTCCCCCGCAGCGGCCACATCCGACGCCCGCAAGCTCGCCGCCACCGCCCCCGTGGCTGCGTCGGCGGCCGTGACAGCAACCGTCACAGAGCTGCCCCGCGGAAATCGGCCCGCAACGTCGGCAACAAAGTCGTCCGACAGGCGACGCGTGGGCGCATACGCTGAAGCGGTGCCGCCAAAGCCGACGCGCACCCCCGCGGGGCCAGCGGCCTTGACGTAGCCAGCCAGTAGCAGCGTCGGGCCTGGGGGCGCGGCCGAGGCCGCGTCACACCCCGCCGCCGCCGGGTTGTCGGCGTCGTCATCGCTGTCCAGGACGCCCGCGGCAGCAACCGTGGCGGGAATGCCAACCGCGCCGGCAGGGAGGAGTGTCACCACCTCTGCCACTGACGTGGGGAGGGCGCCTGCGGCGGCGGCGGCGAGGAGCGACGGCTTGAGAGTGACCACAGGGCGCCGGGGCTTCGCAGATATCGCCCCAGGGGCCGGCGGGCCGCCGGCAATGAGCACCAGGACGTTGTGGAGGACGGTCCCGGGGGTCAGGCGCTTGGCCGTCGCCGTCGCCAGCGCGTGCGAGTCGGAGAGGTCCTCTGGGTGAAGGTAGGCAGTGGCGGTGAGACCCGCCGCCGCCTGATCGTCAGGCAGCGTCGGCAGCACGCGCAGACCGCCGGCACCGCCCGCAGAGCTGGCAGCGGCAGTGGCCTCGGTGGTCGGCGCCTGGTCCGGCGTCTTGGCTGTCGCTTTGGCCGCCTTAGCAGCCGCTTTAGCCGCCGCTTTGGCCGCCTTCTTGGCCGCCTTTGCCGTCGCGCGGTCGCCCACAGAGTCGCCCGCGCCACTAGCCGGTGGCGCCGGGGCGGGGGCACCCCCTTCCTTCAGCCCCGCCGGGTCCAACACTATCGACACGATGGCCGACTGCCCCTCCCGGGGCGCCCGCACTACCGTAACCGACGCGACGGCGACGCCCGGCGTCAGCGCCGCCAGCGCCGCCGGGTCACCCGCGCCCGTCGCGGCCACCCCATCACGTCCACCCCCCACCACGTCCAACGAGCCCAACACCCGCCCCGCGGGCGCATCAACCGACAGCAGCCGCACGGGCACAGCCGTGCCAATGGGCAGCCGCGCCTCCCCGTCGGCGCGGGTCATGTCAGTTCGGCGGCCGCCGCGGGCGGTGCCCCACTCTGAGACGGGGACAAACGCGCGGACGCCCGCATAAAAAGAGACGAGCGCGCCCGTGACGCGCGCCGCGTCGCCGCCGCCGGGGGGGGTGGTGGCCATGGCCACCACGTGGCCGACAAAGGTGGCCGGGGCGGGGATTGTGGGAGAGGGTGCGCCCTCGGGCGCACGTGCATCGGACCAGCCCCCGTCGGCAGCGGCGGCGGCGGTGGCAGCGGGTGTGGCCGCCGCGCCAGCGCTTGCCGCCGCTGCTGCCCGCGCCGCCGCAAACGCCTCAGCGGCTTGGGCGTACGAGGCCAGCGCGGGGCCTGGCGCGCCCACCAGCGACTTGCGGGCGGTGAGGGTGGCGCGCCCTCGCCCCCCCCCCGTCCCCGCCTCGACTGCCAGTACCCGGCAGCGGAGGGTCTTGCCGACAGCCAATTTTGGGTGCCGCCCGAGCGACCGCACCACCCCGTCCGAGACGTGGCCTTTGGGCACGTACCCCCGCAGCCCGATGTCGTCCCCCTCAATGGCCACCACCAGCCCGCCATCGGGGGTATGTCGGTTGATGACTGTCGCCACCACCACTCCGGGGGGGAGGTCGCCCAGCCGCAGCGCCGTGCGGGCGAGCGTCGATGGCCGCGCATCCACATTGACCACCCCGTCCAGGGGGGAACGCCCAACGACGCGGACCGACCCAGTAGAAGGGGGCGGCGGGGGGCGCCCTTGGCGGTAACGCGAAAGCCGCCGGGGAGGCTCCCCGTCGGTTAGCCGGGAGACGTGTGCAAAGAGGGGGGGGGTGCCCGCCGCAACGGCGGCGAGCTTGGCTGCAACCGCGGCAGAGGCGGCCGATCCGACTTCGCCGCCGCCACTGGCATCCGAGTCGGACGAATCAAAGGACCCCGCGTCCTCTTCGCTGTCACTGTCGACGCCGTCGACGGCGGCAGCGGCGGGCTCGTAAAAGAAGACCCCCACCGACGGTACTACAGAAGCCACTCTCACGGCGGACACCACCGCTCCCACCGCGTACGTGTCGGGGATAGAGGGTGGGGAAAAGGCGCCCACCAACGATGGCAGCAGCGTGAGCCCGACAGTGCGGGCGGGGACGTCCACGTAGAGCACCCTCGTGGGGAGGCGGTCACCCACGCGGAGAGCGCCCCCCCCGTCGGCCCCAAGGTGGACACCCTCAATGGAGCCCACAAAGACGCCGAGGAAGCTCACCACTGCCCGGCGGCCCGGCTCAAGCGCCGTCACCTTGGCGGTCACCGCCGCACCGGGGAGAACCGCCGCAAGCGTGGACGTGTCTGGATGCAACCGGGGGACGGACGCGGCCGCCACGGCGGCGGGGCGGGCTATGACGCGCACCGAGCGGATGCGAGCGGCGGCAGTCGCGGTGGCAGCCGCGATGGCATCCGCCCGCTTGCGCGCCGCCGCGGCGGCCTTTGGGCTCTTGGCCGCCGCCGCCACCGCCGCCTCGGCCGCGGCCGCGTCGTCGCCCCGCTTGGGGCTCGCCACGGGGACAACGTTGAGGAGGGACCCCCGCGGGAATACGGGGGCGGCCTTTCCACCTGGTGCGTCGGCAAAGCGGAGAAAGGCGGTGAACTCTCCAAAGTGGGCGCCCAGGTGCAGTACGTAGCCGTGCTCCTCGACTGACACCACCGCCGCGGCCAGAGGGGCGGCTCCAAGGCCAGCGCCCGCGCCCGCCGCCACCGTCGCCCGGCATACGCCGCCATTCACGTCTGACGGGGTGAGGCTGACCTCGAGCCGCCGCTTGAGCCCCCCGCCGCTGCCGCCCGCCGCTGCCCCCGACGACGGTGGTACAGAGGGCGCCTTGGCGTCCCCACCGCCAGCAGCCACCGCCGCTGCGTCTTCGGCTGCCGCAGTCGCCGACACGGCCGTGACGACGACGCGCACTAGCTGGCCGACCTTGACGGCCGCGGCCAGAGGGACGGGGCCACCCGCCCCACCCGGCCGCGGTGTGGGCCCGCCGCCCCCAAACACGTCGGCCGACGTGGCCGCAAAGGCGGTCAGGTTGAACGGGAGAGCCACCACCACCGACCCCTGGGTCAGCGCCGATACCACTCCCAGCAGCCGCATGCCAACAGTCACCCGGCCGCCCGTCAGCCCAGCGGGGCGGCGCGAGTAGGGGGCGTCCCCCGCCGCGGGGGCGGAAGTGGCAAGGATGCCCCCGCCGCGGGCGGAGGCGCGGGCAGCCTTGGCGCCCCGGCTGCCACCTGCGGTAGCGCCAGCGGCGGCGCCACCAGCATCGCGGCGAGAGCGCTTGCGGCCGCCCGCCGCCTCGTCAGGTGGGGCGGCTGTGCCAGGGGTGGTGCCGGTGGTCGCAGGAGGGCGCCGCGGCTTGCCGCCGCCGGGCTTTCCCCGCCGGGGGGGGGCGCGCCGGGGGTTGGCACCGCGAGGGAAGAGGGGAGGCTCCGCATCCATGGCGAGCGAGGGGGGGGGGCCAGGGTGGTCGAGAGAGAAGTCCTGCTCTGCAAGGGGAAAGAGCGCCAAGAAGGCAAAATGTAGCAGGTGTGCGAGGGTGACGGCCACCCGCTTCAACTTCAGGGCGCCCCAGCGACGTAACGAGTGGCTGAAGGCCGGGTTATGGCGTCGACCGCTGCGTCGTCGGCAACGGCAGTGTCCGAGGCCGACGACGCGCGCCGACGGTGGCGTCGGATCAACCCAAGCAAAAGCCAGCGGCCAAAGTAGCACCCCGTATGTACAGCACGGTCATTAGAATTAATACAGTCGGCATCGATGAGCAAATGCAGTCCGTGTGTCAGCGCTGCAATCGTTGTCGGAGGCTCTGCCACGCGCCATGCTGGCGTGGCGTGCCCGTTGTCATCCCAACCAGCCGCACCAGTCCGCCTCGATCCTGTCGCCACCGCCGCGTCAGAAAGACGCAGTACTGTCGCGGTCGGCGCTGCGGCTGAGCACCACTCTCCGTTCATCTGGTTTCAGAGGAGCTGCTACCGAGGCGTGCCGGATCCTTTGCGTCCACCTTCCTCCTCCTAGCGGCCCCGTCTGCCAGCGTCCCAGCCATCATGTCCTCCACCGATGAGCCCGTCCCGCAGGACGAGAATCTGCGCCTCGCGGACCTGCGCTACACTGCTTCGACAGCGGCAGAGGCGAGTGTGAGGGAGGAGGCTGCGAAGGCGCTCAAGGCGGCGATTATCGATCGCAAGGCAGTGCCACTGCTGGTTGAGGTTTCCGCTCAGCTGGTACGTCATGGCTGCTTGGTGCATTTCTGATGAAGGCTGGGCCTGCCTACATGTGCTTCTTGTCCTCGTGCTGCCACAGCCCGTTCATTCTCTCCACAGGTCTCTGACACACATCTGGTCTTTTGTGGATCTTGCTGCGTTGGTTCCTTTCCCTCCCCCTCCTCTTTTCCCTTTTCCCGGCCTTTACCTTGTTCTTGCCTGTGGCGAACACAGGGGTGGGAGCGGGATGCCAAGCTGGAGGCTGACCTCACTGCCTCCCATAATGAGGACGTCGCTGCGGTGTCGGCCACCCTGGCAACGGCCCGCGCCACGCTAGGGGAAACGGAGGTTCGCGACGCACTGTCGGCTCTGTCGGACCTCGCCGCGCGCTCTGGCTCCCTGGTGGCCGCCACAACGGCTGCAGAGACCACCCTCGCGGCGACGGTTGGGGGTGGCCAAAAAATCGATGTACACCTCTCCCTCGCGCGGTTGGCCATGGTGTCGGGCCCTGCGGGGGCGCCCGACTTCCGGGCGCTCGCCTCTCATTTGGACGCCGCGTCGGCGCTGGTTGAAGCGGGCGGCGACTGGGAGCGCCGCAATCGCCTCAAGGTGTACCGCGCGACGGAGGCGATGGCCAAGCGGGACTTTAACGTGGCCGCCGGCCTTTTGCTCGATGCCCTTGCCACTTTTACCGCCACCGAGCTTTGCTCGTACGCTCGCTTCGTGGCCGTGACCGTCCTCATGGCCATGGTGGCGGTGGACCGGCCGACGCTGCTTGGCCGTGTCTCGGGTGCGCCCGAGGTGCTGGCTGCCATTAAGGAAACGCCGCCGCTGGCCACCTTTCTCAGTTCCCTCGTAGACTGCGATTACGGTTCTTGGATGCGGGCGCTGCCTGGGGTACTGGAGGTGGTCGCCGCTGACCGCGTGCTCGGCGGCCACACGGCCTTCCTGGGCCGTGAGCTGCGGGTGGTTGCATACAGCCAGTTCCTGGCCAGTTACGCAAGCGTCAAAATCGATGCTATGTGCGAGGCGTTTGGCGTCGGCACGGCGTGGTTGGACAAGGAGCTCGCAGCGTTTATTGCGGGCGGCCGGTTGGCTGCCAAGATTGACCGTGTGGGTGGTGTGGTTGTGACCATGCGCGGCGGCTCAGCGGGGGCGGCGGGGGTGGGGGGCGTGGCGGCTATGTACTCAGAGGTGGTGAAGGTGGGTGACGGTGTGCTGAACCGTCTGCAGAAGCTGTCCCGGGTCATTGACGTATGAGAAGGGCAGGGGACGCGGTGACCAGTCCGGTGTGTGCCGGTACCCATGTAAAGGTGTGGTACTTGCACCGTTTTTTTGAACTGGCAGGTGCACCCGTGTTCTTGAACTGGCTGCTCCTCATATCCGCGTTGGAACCTATGCGGAAGGCGCGGAGATGGGGTGGCTTGCTTGGTTGCACCTGTCTACAAGAGGATACGCAACAATCGAAAGAAAAGAAGGCAGCGTGCAGACCCCCAAAAAAAGTATGTGCAGAGGCCAATCATTCCTGGTCACTAGACAGCCACGTATGCTGGCACATCACGCACACGTACTGGAGCACCAGCGCCGAGTCACTCCGGCCAGAGGGGCACTGAAAGTACACAGCCTCGTGCGCGTCGCACTTGGTGCACCGTACGTTGTAGGTGCGAGACAGCGTCGGGTCCATCGTCACGTTCATCGTCGTCACCATCTTTTCCCTGAGGGCAGTGCACGCCATGGCAACAAAACCCAGGCCGGAGCCAGCGGCAGCAGCACACCAGGACGAGAACAAAAAAACACGGCCCGGAGATGAGGTGGGGAGGAGGGAACAGAACCAGCCGGTCAGTAATCCGCCAAGGCGTACACGCCCTAAGTGCCCCCAGGACGGGCAAATAGGATAGGGACACTGGAGGCAGCATCGCCGCCCAGCAAAGAATCGACCACAACCTGAGAACCAAGTGAGCAAACAACAAGACAGCAACCGGTGGACCCCTCGAAGTACTACCCACGATGCTGGGACGCAGGGATCCACGGCGCATGCTCTTCACAACGCACTTCTCCGTGTGGGTGACCACGTTCTTGTACACCGGCTTGGCGAGCGTCTCTGGGGACATGGCCTCCTTGTTCCCACACGTTCGACAGACGAACGTCAGCTTGCGCTGGCCCGTCTGCCGTCGAAGCGCGTGGTCCTCCACCGGGTAAAGCATGTTCTTGCTGCCATCGCCATCAAAGCAAGACGAAAAAGGCATAGGCAACAACCAACCGCAATGGAAAACAGAGGCACAGACCAGGCAGAGACACGGGAACAAGCACGGCACACCAGAGTGAGCAGGGGCGAATAACCAGGAGGGGAGGGGAACCCCAGCAAGCTGGCTCACACGGAGCCCGCCGTTAACATGCAGCATGTCTCATGTCGCCCAACAACTACGACTGGGCCAGCACGCGCAGCCGACACATCCACAGCCAGGCGGGCGGCCACTCTGCCCGCCGCTGGAACACCCATCCAGACAAAAGGTGTTCACCCTCTCACCGCTGGAATATCCACCCATTCAAGAGAGAGAAAAAGAAGCCAAGAACGCACCACTCGCTGCAGAAGTAAAACATGGCGTAGGCGGGCGCGGGAACGTCCCGGCCGGGACGACCGCGACACCAGCCAGGGTGAGGGAAATTGAAGGGTCAAACGCCAGCCGACGTTGGTCAAGCAGGATGGCAAAATTCGCCTTTCAGAGAACCCCGCATACCCAGGGACCGGCCCCAGCCGGTGGGGGAAGGGATGCGTCGCCGCAACACGGGCACGCGAGGCGGGAGGGGATGTCGAACGCGAAGACGCGGGCGCAATCGATGCGTAGAGCGCTCTTCGTGTCTTAGACCTTTTAAAATTTTCACAACACGTGTGATGTAAAGCGTATATATTTAGAAAGATCTTCCTCGAAGGCTGGGGATCAACCTGCCGCCTGCAGGCTGCTCCGCGGCGAGTCGCAAGCTCGAGGTCTCCGACGAGGTTGTCACCGACCCGGCCACGTGCCGCGAGCCAGCCACACCACGCGGCCCCTTTATTAATACACATCACTCCTTGCGTGAGCCCCCTGCGCTTCATGAGTCGGCTTGTTTCCCAGTGGAGCCCCCTTCTTTTCCTGTTTTTGTCCCGCCCTTGTGCTGGTGTGTGCAGCACAGGGCGCCCCCCCCCCTCCCACGTCTTGGTCCCATCACTACCTTCCCCTCTGGCAATATGGCGGTCAACCCCCTGACCACCCACGTCCTGGACACCTCCACAGGCGCCCCCGCGGCGGGCTTGGCCATCACCCTCCACCGGCTGCCGTCCACCGGCATCGACGGTGGCGACCCACCGGTGCTGTTGTCCCAGACCGTCACCAATGCTGACGGCCGAGTGCCCGGCGAGGAGCTTGTGCCCAAGCCGGCCGACTGGGCGGCTGGAACGTATCGACTGCGCTTTCATACGGGCGCCCACTACGCACCGTCACCGTGCTTCTACCCATATGCAGAGGTGGTGTTCTCCGTGCCCGACGCGGCCGCCCACTACCACGTGCCGCTGTTGCTTGCGCCTTACGGGTACTCGACGTACCGCGGCAGTTGAGCATGGGGAGCGGAGGGGTGTATGCGAGGGGGGTGAGGGGCTAAGTGAAGCATCCGTATGCGTGTATGTATGCGTATGCGAACGCGTATGCGTATGCGTATGCGGTGAGTGCGCGTATGCGGGTGCAACGGGCGCTGATGTTCTGAACTGCTCAGCCCCTTGTGCGGGGTCCAGAATCGGCGGGCAGACAACGGCAGATGAAAAATACAATGCGCGTCGCGGGCGGACTTCACCGTCGCACATACCCAGTTACTACGCCAAGCAAGTCACCCCGGACTGCTGCCGCCGCCGCCGCCGCCGTCGCCGCCGCTGCCGTGGCCCAGACAGGAGAAGGGCAAGCCTATGCCAGCCGCAGCCGAGCGTAGCCGAGCACAGCTGGACGTGGCCCAAAGATCACGTGGGAAGAGAAAGAAAATTGCCGTCAACTACACATCCCCCTGCACCCCCTGTCATCCAGCCTCCTCACGACGTCCAAAAGCTATCGTCATCCTCGGCTGCCGGTGCTGCGGCCGCCGTCACCGGTGCCGGCGCGGGTGCAGCCGCCACTACCGCTTCCGGGGCCGTCGACGTCGTTGCCGGCGCCGCCCCCGCCGATACGCCGTCGCCAAGACGGCGCCCAGCCGCCCCTCCAACCGCCCGCACATCCCGCTTGGCGGGTTTCCCCCTCCCCGCGGGGGTGCTCCGCAACAGGTTCTCATCCAGTCGCACGAGTCCCCCGAAAAATGTGTCGGACGACGGCGCGGCCGCCGCAGCCTGCTTCTCGGCTGCCTGCCGCGCTGCGGCGGACGCAGGGGTGGCGGCTGCGGCGTTGTAGGCCGCCTCAGCCGCATGCGCACCCACCCCAGACGCCAGGTTGGTCGCCAGTGCCGAAGGCGGCTGGCCGCCGCCAGCGCCCCAGCCGCTCATGCCGCCGTCGGCGGGGGCGTCATCAAAGAGGGTCAGTGCACCCGATGAGGCGGTCAGCGAGGGGCCGCCCGCACCTGCACCACCCGCCGCGGCGGTGGCGTTGCTCGTCGCGATGGACGCCATAATGTCATCGGCCAAAGACGATGACACCCCAGTGCCGCCAGCACCACCCAGGCCCCGTGGGTCGAAGTCATCGTCGTTCCCGTCGCCGCCGTCCATGAGAAGTAGATCTCCTCCCGGCGGCAGCGCTGCCGCAGCCGACGCGTTCTCCCCCCCTCCCAACAGGTCGTCCACACTCGCCGCGGGCACCCCTGCCGCCGACTGCGGCTCGCCCCGTCGCGCGGGGGTGTCGTCATACCCACCCCCACCGGCCCGGTCATCCCGCCGGTCGCGTCGCCTGTCATATCCGCCGTCGTCGCTGTACTCGTCGTCACGGGCGCCGTATCCGCCGTCCCGGTAGCCATCATCCCCCCCACCATAGCGGTCATCGCTCTCATCACTACGGCGACGGCCCGACCCTGACCCCCCGCCTGGCCCATTCCCGTAGTGGTAGTCATCTGAGGAGATACCTCCAATGCGGGTGCCTGACGTGGTTCGACCCGAGGAGCCCAGCTTGGCGCGCAGCGCCTTGTTGGCGTCCCGCTCCTCCTGGAGCAGCCGCTCATCGCGGATCAGGGCAGCCACATGCTTCGCCCGCCGTCGCACATTGACGCCGTCGTCCTTGCGGCTGACTGGGTCAATCGAGCGGTAGTGTTCTAGAGCCTCAATGTGGGTCACAGCCGCGCGTGACTCGTCTAATATGCGGGAGGAGCCATGCATCAGCAGGTGCCGCAGCATCTCCAGTGCCTTGTAGACGCACCGCCACCGGGTCGAACCGAGGCGCTGCCACAGAATAGAAGTAATGAGGGCGTAGTCCTCGCGTGAAAAAGACGCTTGCGCAATCTCCATCAGGTCTGAGCCAGACGCCGCCCAGGGGGACTCGTTTGTTGCCGCCCTCACCTTGTTCTCCAAGTCAGTCATGACCATGTCCTTGAGCGAGCTCGCCGTCGCCTTCTGCATGGACCGCACCTGCCGCTTGACATTGCCCCAGTCCACCGCCCGAAACTTGCGACTGATGTCGTCCATGGAAGGAAGAAGGGAGGACAACGGGACGGCGGTGGGTGCACAAGGAGACGAAGGGGTCAAGAGGGTGTCAAGGGGAAGAGGAAAGGCAGGGTAGTCGGCGCCCCCAGGGAACGCAGCAGCTTGGCCAGCCGTCGGGTAACAGCGGCGGCGGCGCGAACGGCAGCGACGGCGGCGTTGGCCAACGTCCGTCACACCGTCGCCACCCAGTTCGTCCTCCTCCCCACCACCGCCCCCCCCCTCCCTCGAGGTTGACCGGCTGCACGACCAGCTGCTCCTTGTTTGGTGCGCCGCGCGTGACGACTAGCAGTCACACCCGCCACCTACGATGCGCACTCGCGGCGGCGGAGGGTGCACGAATAGCTCGCCCGGCAGGAAAGGACGACGGGGGCGCCGCGGCGGACGCGGTTGACAGCAGGGACAACGACCCACGTGGGAGGGTCCGGCGGCGGATGGCTGGGTGGGGTGCCCAGGGGGCCGTCGAAACAGCCAATGGCAGCCACATTGCTGACACGGCATCGTCGCAGAACAGCTCTGTGGGTGGCAAGGCGTCCCACCCCTCGCCTTCCGGCCAGACCGTCAATGTCAGAATCACTAACACAAATCACCTGTGCTATCAGCAAGGTGTTGCAACTACTATCTAAGTATGTACATTGGAGCCCTCCCAGGCAGGGCTCTTCAAGCGTATTTCGGTCAAGAGTAATACGCGCGTCTTCGTCAAGCGTACCTGGCTACGCGGTACAGTATCCGTCTGACACCAGATTTTCACAACTCGCATGTGAGGAAAGGTTGCCAGGCTGCATTCTTCTCCAAAAACATATTATCGGACTCGGCCGCACCTCGGGAGTCCGGCCATCTTGTCCGTTTCTGCAGGCGATGCCTGGTTCCTGAGGAAAAAATGCACCCTCGTTTGGGGGGCTACACCAGTTTTTCACAACTCTCGCTTACATATCAGGGCAGCCATCTGGGGCACTTCTTACAGAGATACAGCAGAAAAAACGTGATTGCTTTTGTGGCGCATGACGATAGAACCCTCATAAGTTTTAAGAACACGGAGCGGAGATAGCCTGGATTGAAAAATGTGCGCTTGAAAGTCCCCAGACGGCCATCTCATCCCCCGATGTCACTGCTGTATCGAGACCAGTGCGCTCGCGCCACGAACCGGATGAAACGGCCTCGGCGTGGACGCCTGCCAAGCGTCTGCTGTTGCACAGCACCTGCGGTCGCACCGGGAGAGGGACCTGTCCCAGTGATGCTCCCATGGCCGCACTCGTACGTCTTGCTCTGCCGCTGCGATGGTGCTGGTTTCCATCTCAGCGACGAGCGGGTATCCGTGTATGGAGGACTGTTCCAACGGTACAGCCTGAGGGACCAGCGAGCGCAACGACCCGCGCGGGAGTGCAACGTTTCTGCGGTACGCACCCGCCCCGTCTGCTCCTGCCAGAGCACCCCGCCCCCTTTTTGTGTGGCGCAGTTTGGTGTGTGTTGGACAGTCCACGGCCAGCGCCGGACCGTCAGTGACGCACTTCGTAGCGCGCTCTGTTGTGGCGTGCGTCTGACGTTTCCTTTCCTTCCGTCGGACGGAGCCCCGTAGCTGCCTGCCCCAACCAGGTCCATCTACGTATGGAGGCAATGAGCTGCACGACAGCCGCAGCAGCAGGGTGGCATGCACACCGCAATTGTCGCTTAGGACCCAAGCAGCGAGCCCCAACAGGGAGCAGTGCTGTGTGGCGTGCTGGTGCTGCAGCCGTCTCTGCAACGCGCTTGGATGCAGCGGCCTCGGCGACGACGATGTCGTCCGCACTGGTGGGTCGACACCGAGGGGGGTGGCGCTGGAGGTGCGACCGCGCCGCCGGGTCGGCGCATGCGAGGGCGAGGGCGTGTGAGCTTGCATTGCATCCGCAGTACTGAGGGCGCGGCGCGGTCGCGGAAGACTCGGGAGCTGTTGGCTGGTGGGTGTCGTCGGCACTGGCAACCGCGGCGCGGCATATGACGCTAGCCTGAGCGTCGCAATTGAGGACGGCGCGTCGCGTTCGACGGTGGCGGGGGTGAGGACTGAGGCAAGGGTGTCTCTGTCAAGAGCTGCGCGGCGGAGGGCGCGCCGATTGCGAGGGCGCCCTGCCGCGGACGTGGGCAACGCGCGCGCCGTCGTTTGCCCGTCGTGGTGGGCGAAGGCGACGGTGGAGTGGGTGAGGACGGCGGCAAGGGTGGCCCACCGCGGGCTTGGGTGACGCGTGCGCCGCTGGTTGCTGACCGTGGTGGGCGCAGGCGGCAGCGGCGTGGGTGAGTACGGCGGCAAGGGTGGACCACCGCGGGCGTGGGTGACGCGTGCGCCGTTGGTTGCCGGTCGTGGTGGGAGCAGGCGGCAGCGGCGTGGGTGAGTACGGCGGCAAGGGTGGACCGCCGCAGGCGTGAGCAACGCGTGCGCCGACGGTTTGCGGACGCGGCACCGATGGATGCCCTGCGATCCTGGATGGTAGAGCACCGCTTCCTGGAGTTTCTTCCTGTTTTCACCGACGTGTTGGGGGTCGAGTGTGTGGCGGACCTACCGCTTGTGACGGAGGCTGATCTCCCTGCTTTAGGGATGAAGCCCATGCAAGCCCGGCGGTTTGGGCGTCTCGTTGCATCTCTAGGGGAAGTCGCCCCTCTGCCAACGACTCCTGGACACGAACCCATGGGCGACCTCTCCCCGGCCATTGCCGTGTCACAGGGCAGCGCTTTCGTGCACTCTTCCGTCCGTGGTGAAGGAGATGACGAGCAACCGGTTTTGAATCAGCATCAGGTTGCTGCACGCCAACCACCGCCCGCCAGTGAGGATCAGTCCAGGACGCTGCAGTGGCGAGGTGACGACACCGAGGGCGACCCGGACTGGACAGCTGACGACGACGATTGGTCCGAAGGTCCCAGGCTAAAGCGGCGCAAGACCACTCGACTCTCCCTCAAGCAGAGATCGTCCGCTGGTGAGGTGGAGTCGGGATGCAGCGCAAGGGTGCGGCTGCCAACTAAGCACAAAAATGGCACTCCCAAGGCCTCTAACCCGAGGGCCGCTGCGTCTGGGATGGGTCACGTGACTACCGTCATGGGGCACGCCGGCGAGTGCGGCTGCAAGGAGGTTCTGACCTCTTTTGAGGCGCAGCTTGCCAACGCCAAGAGGACAGCGCGGGAGAATCTGTTGGTTCAGGGCGGCCGCGATCAGCGCCAGAGGGACTACAACTACGCCCGGCTCGGTGTCGTTGCTGTCGACCTACTTTTCGACTCGAGAGGAAACTGGGTCGTCCATGGGCAGTGCGCACGCGAGTACTTGCGAGTCTCCAACTGGTGGCTGGCTAAGCTTCAGAACAGGACGATCGAGGCGGCGCAGGTTCCCGTGAGGCGGATGGCCAAGAGTAAGGTGGCTGCCAGCACGAATGCAGACATGCTCATCAGCTGCATCCGCCGCCCGTCAGAGTGCTTGCTCTCCACCCTGCAGTTCTTCAAGTCATGCTCCATGACGTATGTCTTCGACATCTTCTGCCCTTCTGCGCACGGCCTCACTGGCAAGCCCTCAAACAGGACGAAGGTCGCCGAGCAGCAGAAGTTCTCGGGGTTTGTCCGTGCACACCGCTCTCCGACTGGCCGCACCGCGGACAAGCACGGGCGACTCCACGGGGCCGCATTCTACCTCGACGCAAAGTGGACGGTTCTGCGTGACCCCGTAAACGAGGACAACTCGCGGCAGTCCTTTTCTTCCTCTATTAATGCCGCTCTCGTCGCCGCGGGTCCGCCAATCGTCCACGGCGATGTCCCTTTGCGCTGGTTGCGGTTGCTTTTTGGCTCTACGAAGCGCATTGACGGCAGCATCGTGCCTTCCGACGAGCACCTTACACTGTACCCACACAAGACAGATGCGTGCTCTACCTGCTTATACCTCAGTGCGGAAATTAGGTCAGAGACTCAAGTGCTCAAGAGGCACCTGCAGCAGAATGATCAAGCAACGATGGACGGGCATGAAGCGGTCCAGGCCACCCGGCTGGTCGTTACCGACCTGGAGGGCGCCTTAAAGCGCCACAAGAACGAGGCAGGCCGCGCGATTGCGTACCACAAGCGGTGCATCACCGGCGCGGCCAAGCGGTACGCGGAATTGGTGGCGATGCTCGAAGAGGTGGTGAGCAACGTGACCGCCGTGGAGAAGCCATCCGAGCGCCACTTGGCGCTGACGGACGACCTCATCTCCAAGGCGAGTAAGCAGTGGTTTGACGTGTCGTCGGACTACCAGCAAGATACGGCGGTGCCCTCCCGGAACCGGTCCCCTCAGCCGGGTCCGACGTACTTCATGTCCGGTGAGACACACTACGGTCACATCTTTTGCGCGGAACGTTGTGGGGAGACGACCGGGCCTACGCGCTTCTCCAGGAACCTTGTATACAGCCGAAGCGAGCGCGTCGGAGGCAGCAAGTCGTCTGACGACACGCTGTCAACGTTGGCAGATATGCTCCTCGGTGGCGTCCACCTCGGTGGCGGGTGTCCGCCGCTCTTCCGCACGGGGTATGGGCCGGACGGGCCCATACACGGTCGCAGGAGCGACGTGTAGGTCCTCTTTGCTGAGTGTGTGGTACTTGCGGTGACGGGGGACGTTCGTAGTGGCGCGTGCTCGTTCAATGTGTCTCGAGCCCTTCTGTTTTACTCTTCATGTTGTGTATGCTTTCCATGTTTGTTGCTGCCTTGTCGAGAGAGGCACACCACGACGCAGACGCAAAGAACCGGAGGCGCGTAAGATATAAATCCCATCCCCGCGCAATTCATATCCATTGGACGCTCGCTGTCCACTCACCCAGTGATGTCCGCCCTCGTCTTCGCCATCATCCTGGCATGGCGCTTAAGGGTCTGCACGTCCCACTCAGCCCCTTCTGGCGGCTTGGGCATCTTTTCTGCCAGCTCCGTCCACCCAGCCAGCTTCGTAGGAAGTTTTCCGTCGAACGGTGGCCCCAGCAGAGCCCCTGCAAGAGCCTCAGAGTGAGCACGGCCAGACCATCGTACCTTCTTCGCCGTCGCCTCTCTGGAGCCACCCCGATCCTTCTTGCTTGCCTGCGTCGAGGTCACCATCGCTTGCATGGATGCCGCCGCGTCCGTACCCAACACGATCGTTTGCTGCACTGGGCTCGGCCGCGCCAAGCGGTCACGGTTGGGAATCTCAAAGCGATCAGGTGCGTACTCGTGGGGCACGTACTTGGCGTACATCTCAACAGTACTCTTGGCCGCACCATACGGCTCCTTGTGCAGCTCGGGATGCTCTCGGTACGGTCGCACTGACGCCAGGGCCACGTTCACCGCGTTAACGGACGCGTCCTTCATCCAGTTCATCTGCTCCCGCCAGTAACGGTCATCCGCATGCCGCCGCGTGAACAGGCGCACCTTCCTGCACTCTGGCACGGAGTCGGGCAGCAGCAGAGCACCCCCCGAGTCCTGGCACTTGTCTGTGACGGCCGCCCTGCCAACGCCGTGATACTCCTTTTTCCGCAGCGACGGGAACACGTCCTCCTTGAGGCTCCTGCAGGCCGCGCGGTCGCATTCCAGCATCAGCTTTGCATCCTTGTACAGCGGGCCAGTGTCCTCAAATGGCTCAAACTTGTTCACGTCCGGGGTTTCTGGTCTGCCCAGCTCGACCTTGCCGTCGTCTGCCAGGAGCAGAAAGCCGCGGTATGACATGATGTGGTTGATGGAGGAGAACAACTTCTCGGTGCCCGCCTTCCAGGTGTGCAGAACCTCATCGCCGTAGAAGCCCGCTGTAGAGTACGGGGTCATGAGACGCACGAGCTGCCTGTGGTTGAACGCGTCCGCCTGGTTGTAGCTTCCTGCAATCTGCCGCGCGACCAGGTCCGGGCTAAACTTGGTATGCCCCACCACCATGAAGACAACCATCGCGCAATCCAGCAGGCCCACAGAGAGCATGAGACCTAAGCCACCAAAGAAGAACTGCGACTTGTTCGTCCCCGGGCAAGAGTCCATGTGTATTCGCAGCTTTCTCACGAAGGGGAGTGGCACGACAGACCTCCTCCGCGCCTCGCCACTGGTGCCCTCATCCAGCCGGGGGGCGCCAGCGACTGACGCCTCATCCTCAGGTGCCGTAAGCAGAGGGCCATCCAATGACGGTCCAGGTGAGTCGGAACCGCCCAACGCGCTTGTGGGAGAGGTGCCCTCGCCCGACTTCCGCGCCGCCGTGGCAACCACGCTTCTCATAGGAGTTCCCGGTGGTGCCATCGGCAGGTGGCACACCATTGCGGGCGCCGGCAGACGAAGTAGAGCCAACAGAGGAGACGAGCGCGGACGACTTGGATCGGACAGCGACGCCATTCGAGGTAGCGGGAAGATTGGCTGGGAGGAAAGAGGGCTCGACGTATTGATGGCCTGCGACGAAAACGAGTGAGGCAGTGACGTCAGCCGGCGGGACACCGAGAAGGTAAGCACCAGACTTGGCGACACCGGGTGCCCCGACAGGATGGGCGAGAGTGACGGCAGATCCGTTGGAGGGCACGTAAAAAAGGGGGACGCCAGCAGGGGGCGCAAAGGAGAAGGCCGCACAGTCGCAGGCGGCCACGGCAGTGGTGGCACCAGCGGCGGTACCAACAGAGATGCAAAAGTAGAGCGTCGTGCTGTGGTGTGACTGGCAGTGAGTCCACGCGGAGAGGCAGGGGATGCGCGCGAGAGAGCACACGCGGCAGCGGCACCGGGCTCAATGGCAGGAGATGCCAGCAGAACCGTCACGATAGCGCGACCATCCGTCGCAGGTGGCGGGGTGGAGCTGGGCTACCTCGTGTGCGTCCCGTCCGGTGCACCCAGTGCTGGTGCGCGACGAAACGTGCGAGAGGCGCCGGGCTTGTTCACGAACGCAGCGCCTTCCCACGCGAAGTGGACCCCTTTTTGGAAGCGAAAGACGCCCCTTCTGCAGGGCTCAAGCAAGAGGGGGGGGGGGGGGGTAGGGGGGGGAGTTTCTAAAGTACCTGCACTTTTTTTGACGGCGTCTAAAGTAAAAAAAGGTGCACTATCTTACAATTCGACTCTCAATTCGCGGGAAATTGATAGTCGCGGACGGAACATAGCTCATTCGACAGATCTCGAGACGGCGGTCACAGCTGTGTAGCTAACTCAAAAGTGTTCAGAGCCAATAACAATGAGGTTTCTATCGTCAGGCGCCACATTTGTTGTCGTGGAACATCTTTTCGCGTCCGTCGACCAATGAGAGCCAAGCGAGCTGAAGCAGCACGACCACTTCGCGATCGTGACGTCTGGCATCACAGCCCCTGAACTCCAAAAAGCATCCCCCCCTGCTCCGGGGTGGTCACGTGTCGCCCCCCCTGCTCCGGGGTGGTTACGCGTCACCCCCCCTGCCCCCCAACAGCGACGGAGCTCGCTGGGTCTTGCGGCAGGTAGAGATGCTCGCCTGCTCCACGGGTAGCGCTTTGCGTCTGAGCGAACGTGGGAGCAGATGCTGTTTTCCCGCTTCAAAGAGCCTGATGATAGCACGTCCCTCGCCCCTCGCTGACAGCGACGCGTCCGTGAGGGGGGGTGGCCGCGCTGGGGAAAGCGTGGGGCAGACTGTTGCTGTGCAGCGGTGTGGGGCGCGCCCGCTGGCTCCCGCCAACACCCTATCGAGAACAGCCGGGGGGGTTCAGGGGGTAAGGTAAGGAGGGTGAGGGAAAGCGGGAAGAAGCGCTTGCGCCACCGTCAGCCCACTGCAGCGAATAGAGAGGTCCTGGTGGCCCTCACAGGCCCACAGACGTGTTCTGCTTTTCTGGTGACTCTGCCAAGGAGCTCAAACCCGGGATAGGAGGAGGAAGAGGGCAGCGGGGCACAGGTGGGACGAGCGAATGCGTTGCAAAGCAGTCGGGTTCGGGCCAACAATCAGTCAGAAGAGCGTTCTGGGGCGGTAATTAGAGCCAATTTGACCTCCGCAAGAGCGCTCGCTTTTCCGCCCGTGAGGCTTCAGTCGCCCACCTGTGCTTCTATTTTTTTTTCTTCTTTATATCGTTGAAGAGCCTGTGAGCTGGCGCACCCAACGGTGCAACGCACGTACACCCCCTTGCTCGGGATCATATTTCAATACGAGTTGCCATGCGGCTGCCGCCGACTTCTGCGGCCGTTCGGAAGGATTTCTCATATGTAAACACTGTGGGTTTTAAATGTAAGCGGAAGTTGTGAAAAACTGGTGTCACTTGTGAAGAACTGGTGTCAGACGGATACGCGATTTCTCCGGGAGCACCCAAACACTCACTGGGACAGTCCGGGGGGGGGGCCAAGCGTACCCAATACGGATAGGCTCAGGTGCCATGCACATACGAGATTCCCAATTCAGCCGGCCAGTAGATTCTGACCTCTCTGTTAACGTGGGGACCGGGTGCCCAGCTCTCGACCTATCCTGGCCAGACCTGTTAACGGATGGCCCCCAGCGCAGCAAGGTCGTCGGGCATCAGCCTATAGAATCCTTGGGATAACACTTTCACCTCATGACATCAACCACCGTAAAAAAAATGACATGAAATATAAACATAGTATCGACTTTTGCGAAACATGTTGGCCTCGGGTAGGTGTCGAATAGTCGCCTCCCGTCACCGTCTTGCTACATGGGCTACGCCCATCTGTCCGCCCCCCCGGACCCGCCCCCTCTCTCACTGTCCATTTGGTCCATTCTCGCGCTCTTCATCCGCAGACACCCCAGTCGCCCCCCCGCATCACGCATGCGAGGAGGCCCCCGTTCTCCCGCCACCCCTCCAAGAGGCGCTGGCACGTCCGCGGTTATGTGTACAAATGAGTTTAGACAGCCACCGACCAAGGTATACCCCGGCAGCGGCTGGTGGTCCCCCGACCAACCAGCCCTCTGGTACCGCTCTCCGTCTCGACCTTCGTCCCCTCTCACCCATCCCCCGTCCCCCCTCCTCAAAGCTGTCCCCAACAGTCATTCTGCCCGCCCTACGCGCCGTAGCACAGCACCTTGCGGCTGTTGAGCGGCTTCGTCGGCTGCTCCATCAGCACCACCACCCCTGATTCGAGGAGCGCGCGGCTGAGGCGAGCCAGCTGCGCCTGGCTCGCCGTGATGACCTTCCGCGGAATAACCTCAAGGTGGATTCTATATAGCTAGGCGGATGGAAAAATCGACCTGGTGAAGCGTCTGTTGCACACGGCGACCTATAACTTTGTGGAAGTGTTCCTTGGTGTCTTCCGGGCCGTGCGTGCTGAAAGCGGTTTCTCAAAAAAGCATGTAGCAGCCTAACGGGTGACGTAGTACGATTTAAGTCCTCTCTCACGTGCGCTTCGGACGGCGGACAATCCCTCTCTCTTGTGCTTGGCCTCAAAGTTTGATCTATGGGGGCTCTTGTGTTGAAACAATATATTGTGTGTGAAAACCCAGCTTTTGAGACTGGCGCCCACCCCCGGAGCGTAGGGCAGTACAGTCACACTCCATTCTTTTCCCTTCCTTCGCTATCACCGGGTGATAGGATCCAAAGTAGGTCGACCGACGGTCGGGGCCAGATGCAGCGATCGATCGCATGAGAAATTAGAAACGATTTACTGGCTGGATCAATTTACTATCGCTCGATATGCCAGCCAGCGGCTGGCATGTGACGCAGGGCACCCACCGTCGTCGCACCGACTCACGCCGCGCCCACCGTCGTCGCACCCATCCTCGTCGCGCCTACCGTCGTCGCACAAACGGCTTGTGCCCCCACCAACCCCGATGAGCCCCCGGCCCCCCCGCCTTCTTCCTCGGTTGGCACTGTGCGTCCCCCACAATGACCACGACACAACCACCGGCACGCCAGTTGACATCCCCAGGCGTCGCAATTGCGGCGACCGTCGAGGCTGCCATTGAGAGGGCCGTACCAGTATTGACGCATGAGTAGCCCCATGCGGTCAGGGTAGCAGCGAGAGCGGCAGCTGCGATTTGTGAAGGTCTGATAGCTGCCGGGAACGCGGATCCTTCGCGAGCCGACAACGCCGAGAAGGCCAAGAAGCCACAGCCAGCCATGATGGCTGCTGGGCAGCGGCGGCCTCGGCACCGCCAACAAATACCAATGGGGGTCAAGAAGCAAATTGTTCGGCTATGGGACGCCAACGTGCCATGGGCCGTCGTCTTGCAACAGCTCTCCACGCCGGTCAAGAAATCTACTGGCAAAGGCATCATGCGCCATGCTCAGCGATATCGCGATATGCAGGATGACGCCCACACTCTGGCACGAGTGAACAGCCGAGGGAGCAAGTGGCCCGGGCTGGATACTCTGCTGTACGATTGATAAATTGCCGTCTATTGCCTTGGCCACCGCCAAATTCCCATCACCACGGCGATACTGCAGGAGGCGGCAAACGTGATTGCGACCGCCTTATTCATCACTGACGTTGCCGCCAGCCACGGCTTTGTGCGCGGCTTTTTGAAGCGTCACAACATGTGCAATCTGGCGATGCATGACCAGGCGGGAGCGGTCAACCTCGCTGCCGCCGCTGCCGCCACCGCGAACATCAGACGTCGCCTGGAGAGCTACCCTCCCGATCGCAAATATAACATGGACGAGACGGGATTGCTTTACCGGTGCCTGCCCTCCCGTTCCTACATCCCCCGCCGGGACCGCACGAGCGCGCGTTGCACGAAGGCAATGCGGGACATGGACCGCGTGACGCTGGTGCTCTGCACCAACGCCACAGCCACGCACAAGCCGCCCGTGACGATGACTTGGACAGCTGCGGTACCCCTGTGCTTCAGGGGGGAGGGGAACGCCTGCCCAATGCCATAAGTTCCACAAAAGAAACCATGGATAATCAGGCATGCTTACAAGCGGTGGTGGGAAGACGTATTTCTGCCGGCCGTGCGGACACGCCACGGTGGTGAGAAGTGTGTGCTGATTATGGACAATTCAGCCACACACGATGTCGAGTTGGCGGCTCCTGACGTGGAGTTGATCTTCCTGCCGCGAAATACAACTGCTGTGTACCAGCCGATCGATGCCGGCGTGATTGCGGCTCGCAAGCGACGGTACAAGCGCCGGTTTCTGGCCATCATCGTGCGGTCCTTGCCAGTTCCCCTCATCCCTTTTGCTCCCCCCCCCCCCCAGCCACCTTTCTCCCATCCACCCCCTCTCCCACCCCCCCCCCGTCAAGCCAATCCCCTTCCGTCCTCCCCCGCGCCCCCCGCTGTACCCCTCTTCCCTCCCGTCCCGGCCCTCACGGCGCAGCGGCTGCCCTTGGGCCGGGGGGCTTCTCTCCGCGGCTTTAGCGCTGAGATGGAGCGTGCGTGGCTCGTCCTAGCCAGCGACGTGCGCAGCTACGGCCCCTCGAGGGTCCTTTATCAAGAGGTAGCCGACGAGACGGCCAGTGACGCCACGGACGCAGTAGTCCAGGCCGACTTCATCGCTGCCGTGCTCCCGCCGGCGGGAACGCACGAGCGGTGGGCGAGAAACTGCGGTATCGCCGGTCGTGGAAGTGCACACCTGCTGGACACAGCTTGTCTCATCCGGGAAGAGTGGGGCGTTATGACGCCTGCCTCCATCGTGCACTGCTGGATAAAGTCGACTAAAGGTGTATCCCATTCAATAAGGCGTATGATAAAATGGCCGTGCACGTTGAACGGGTTCCTGGACGGTTTTCAAACTTCGCATATGCCTTCAGCAGGGCTCTCCTGTACTTGCTACACGAAAAAAACGCGAGCGAGAACGCTTCTGAGCTCGCTGGACAGCGTCACACAGCAGACATGGGAAGCGTACGGCCGATTTATCTTGATACCGTGGCCGACAAAATCGAATTGCACGATGTCATCTGGAAAACCATGATCTCTCACGCTGCCTTGCAACTTGTCGCCGAGAACGCAGGCTACATTGTACACGATCTGAAGCGTCGCTCGTCCCGTGCTCGGTGGTTGATCAGTCACCAGTTGCGGTGGCCATTCGGCCCATGCTTGAATCTGGCAAGCCCCCCGCCCCCTCCGCCGCCCATCCTGCCGCCACACTACCCGCCGCTCGTCAGCACGCCCCTCCCTCTCTGCCTTCGACCGCGACCCGCGCGTCCTCGCCGCATGTCTTCCGACTGCCACGGGTGCCCCCCCAACGGCCCCCCGTCTGTCCCCGCCCCCCCCCTTCCCTCAAACCCCCCCGGCGCGCCCCTGGGCCGCCTGCGCCCCCTCCGCCGCCTCTGCCCGCCACTGCCACGGGCGCCATCCCAACGGCCCCCCGCCTGCCGCCGCCCACCCCCTTCCCTCCCCGCCCCCCGGCACGCCCCTCTACCGCCACAGACCCCTAGATACACCCGTTCCGCCGTGTGCCAGGCGCCCAACACCCCCCGCTGTCCCAGCTCACCATACTACCACCCCCCCCATTTGACAGACTCGCCCGGCCGCCACCGCCCCGACCACCCTCCCAACCACCTTCCCGCCTCACGCCACGGCGCCAGGCACCGGCAGATGCTCCTCGCCGTTGCTTTTTTGCTCCGACGCCGCCCCCCCCCCCCCCCCCCCCTCCCCCCACTCCGAAGCCCAGGCGCCTCCGCCTGAAAGGGCGGTTCACCTTGCTCGCTGTAAAGCCCCACTCGAGATATTCCCAGCGCTCTCCTTTCTTCTCAGCCTACTCACTTGGCCCTCGAGGGACAGTGACCACGCCGACCCCGAGCCCAATCCGCCGCCCCGTACCTGCGTCCTTAGCAACCTGAGCTATTGGAGAATAATGCACAATCCCTCTAGCTGGCCCTCAGTATTTGCTCGCTCACGCCAGCCACATCCGATTCCAGCGATGTCTTCAGTCGATTGCCTAAGCCGTCGAACTGCCGTATGTCTACCGTGAGACCAACTCCGAGAAAGAGAAGTCTACAATTACAAAACAGTAACCCATTTCTCACAAACTACAGGCTTATGCCATCTTCCTCGCCCTCGCTACCCCCATTGATGGAGTCCTCCTCAGCCTCGCCCTCCTCACGGTCTCTAGAGAAGGCGGCCTCCACCTCCGCACTGATGTCCTCGATTCTGCGTTAGTAGCCCTCCACCTTAATAGCGTGGTCCTCGTATCGCTGCCACACCTCGGCCGTAATCTTGGCAAACCCCACCTCGGCCAGCGCCCTCAGGGTCACGAGAGAGAAGCTCTTATTCGTCCTTTCAGCGCCATTTTGGTTGTGCCCCATACCATCTCGATGGGATTCAGCTCCGGATGGGCCACGGGCGAAATAAGGATGGCCACGTTAAACCGGGCAGCCAGGTATTGAACCAGGTACCGAGGAGCGGGACGGTTGTCGTCGGCGTGCTTTTTCAGCTGCACTCGAGTCTTGGTTTGCCGCCAGTCCGCGCCCCACTCCGATGGAACCTTGCCGTGTCGCTCTAGACAATCTGCTATCTCCGCCTTACGAGCCTTGCTGCTAACCGGAAGGGTAGCCTCATTCCGCACCAGATGATAAGGCGCGCGATCAATTGCCAGAACCCCTCCCCGTATCTTGTCAAGGACCGTCTCCTCCAGCCATTGTAGCCAAGACTTCAAAGTCATTTCGGAGTGGTAGTCACCGGAGTTCTTCTTCCCGATGAACACCCAGGCCGTACTGTCCACAAGCCCCGTAGACCGCGACCCGACGTGAGCCACGATGATCCTACCGCCCTTCCCCGACGGTACGTTCAATCTCGACCGCAGGTTTCCATCGTTCCATGACCGGTAGGTAGTCATGATCTTGTTCAGCCATGTCTCGTCCGTGTAGTAGATCGTCCGCCCCGTCTCGCGGTACTTTCGAATGGTGTCGATGAAGTTGTTTCGCTGCTGGCGAACGGAAGGCTTCTCAAGTGCAACATCATAATGGTTGGGGCCCTTGCTAAAGGAAAACCCGATGTCTTGCATCGCGCGGTGAAGAGTCGCACGTGTCCACACGTAACCCGACCGGCTAGCGGTCACAGGGGGCTCAGCGCTGACAGTTCACTGCCCCGCGAGCTCCCCCCCAGCGCTCCCTCCAACCTCACCGGTAGGCGACCCCGCCGGGAGGGGCGCACCACCACTCGTCCCTCCATTCTCGACACCACCTCCGTCAGCCTCGCCATCTGCGCCCTCGTGGCCATCCGTGCCTCCAGCGGGGGGGGAGAGGTTCAGAAGGGTGCCGTAGAGCGTGGGGAGAGTGCGGGCGTGGTACCGCGCGTCAACGGCCTCACGCACGCGCACGAGCTCCTCGGCCGGGACCCGCTTGGGGACGTCCCGCCGCTCGGGGGTGCCATCAGGCGGCAGTCCCTCGCGGTGCGCATCGTCCCCCAAGCGGGTGATAGAACGCATACTCAGCCCAGTCGCTTCCGCCGTGCGCTCGGCGGGGCGATCGCGCAGAATCGCACCGCGGTTGCGGTGCTCACGCTGAAAAGACGCACGCACACTCATGACAACCGCTGCCATGCCCGCATGGATGGAGCGCATGGCACGCCCCCTCCCGCAACTCACGGGCGCTGCCACAGCTCGAGAGCGTGCGCTCCTGGGATGGCCCGGAAGCGCCCGCGTGCGCGGCATCGCAAGGTCGACCCTGCGGCACGCGAGACCCACACCCAGCGAGCCGGTGGCACGCACCACTAACGTCGGCTAAGGGCCTGCCTCCACCGCACACGAGCGCCAGGCGTGGCCTGGCTCTGGGCGCGTTGAGACCTTGGATCGTCCCGTGACGCTGTGCAGGGGGGGGATCAGACGGGAAAAACGGCGGGCAACGACTGCGAAAGTAGCCCACCGAGGGGCTGCCTGCCTGGCGTTGGGCGCCACCCGGGGGGGGCTCGATCGCAGACCCGATTTTGGCCGGCCGGATCACGGACAAGAAAAAGGCGGGCAATGAATTCAAAAGTAGCCTGTAGAAGCCGTGAAAATCAGTCCGCGAATGATCTCTGTTATGAACGGCGCTTCAGCCACAGGGGACCTCCGGTACAGCAGATACGCACCTTTTCTTCATCCGGTCGTTGCCGCTAGGCCTTTCGACGGTCTACTGCGCCCTTTCGGAAACCATGCCACGTTCTATATCTGTCACACGGGACCTTGCCAGCTACAAACGTTCAGAGAAGAGGTAGGAATTGTCAGCCAGATAATCTTGTACCCCTTGCGGTACGCACAGAATACCACTGTAGGAAAAAAGTCGAGTGTCGGCTGTGAAGCCCTTGAGTTGCTCTTTCGTTTGGTGTATGCGGCGTAGCTCGGCGACTCTGGCTTCATTGAGGTTTTCTCAAGCAAAGATGGGGGTTACCCATCGGCCTTATTGTACGAGATACACCTTTAGTCTTACTTTGTCGATGTCTACTGTTGTTGTTTCCACTCACTTACAGTACACGGGGGGGGGTGACGCTATTTCGAGGGATGTAGACGAGGTGCTTTCTCTATTGAGGAATACAACTCTTGGTACGGATGCTTTTTCTGGCCAGAGCGTGTGTGATGCGCAAGACGGGGTGATGTCTTGGTTTGCCGCCGAGGACGGCGAAGAGGTTGTCATAGACACGGCTGACGTGCTAAGCACGTCCGCGGAAGAGCAGCCCACAGAAACATAAACCAAACGTGCTGCCATAACACCGTTAGTGAAAAACGTTAAAAAGGAGGCAGCGGCGCTGGCAATGATGGGCAATAGAAAGGAAGGAAAGAGGCGACGCCAAGACCGGTACAGTGGTGCAGGCGGGCGACGCGAGGCGCCCAATAGTTGTTGGGAGGGTGTGGGGGCGACATCCAGACCGCCGTGGTAGTGCTGGTGGGCGGGGCGACGCGCCAGACAATGGTCGGGGGGGAGGGGGCGACGCCCAGACCGCCGTGGTAGTGCAGGTGGGCGGTGCCAGGCGCCAAAAAGAAGTTGCGAGGGTGGGAGGGTGACGCCCAGACGGCTACAGCTGTGCAGCCGGGCGGGGCGAGGCGCCAAATAGTTGTTGGGAGGGTGGGGGAACGACGCCCAGACCGATTCAGTGGTGCAGGTGGGCGGGCAGAGGCGCCAAATAATAGTTGGGCGGGAGGGGAACAACACCCAGACCGCTACAGTGGTGCAGGAGGGCGGGGCGAGACGCCAAGCAGTTGTTAGGACGGTAGGGGGGCGACGCCCAGACCGCCGTACCAGTGCAGGTACGTGGGGCGAGGCGTCGAACATAGGTTGGGAGGGGGGGAGGGCGGCGCCCAGACTGCAACGGTGGGTCAGGTGGTCTGGGCGGGAGGCCGAGAGTTTGTATGAAGGTGCGGGGGTCGCGCCCAGACCGCCGATGTGGTGCAGGCGGACGGGGCAGAGAGCCGAGTTGTGGTCCGGTGGGAGGGCGGTGGGCAGCGTTCAGAGCTCCGGCGTGCGTCTGTGGAGCGATTGGCCAAGCGCAAGGCCAGGAGGGGTGGTAGCACTCGTTTCGCACCAAGTCAATCGTCCAATCCCGGGTCCAGACGCGCCTTTCAAATGTGGTCGAACGCCGCTGATTGCCACACCACTGGTGCTGACGTGCAGAGCATTCCGGAATTTTCTTACTTGTCGCCTTCAATTCTGCGCAATATGTCAATAGTTAGTATTCCCAGGCTTGGCAGTCCGCGTCTTGATCGCTTTGACAGTGGGCCGATTGGCCTCTTTTTACAGAGGACTCGCGAGAGACGGACACCTTTCTGAGGACAAGTGGCCCACAGCATGGATCGACCGCAGCGCATGTTTGCCGCTCTCGCGAGCGACGATCGACGAAAGGGGGTGATAGTAATGGAGAAAGACTGTATGGTCGATGCGACAGCGCTGGCGCGCTAACATGTTACATTGTTCAACACTCAAAGTCCAGCATGCCTATACGACCGGGAATCGCATCGTGCATGCCCCTCCCACAGGCACCGTTCGGGGCCATGCTGGACTATACGCACAGACTCCGTCAGGGCCTGTCACGCGACATGGTCCCCTCGTGTCTCGGCTGTAATCGGCCGGGCTCCTTCTTTTGCAGTTTCTTTGAAATCTGATACCCATATCCTTCTTTTCGGTGGATCGAGGAGTCTCCCGTGGCCTGGCCACGCCACCGATGGCGCCGGGCTGGTGAACAAAACAGCGCCACCGCGCTCGCGCTTCCGCCGTGGCGACCATCGCCAGGCGTACCTGCACTGTGCCGCGGCCGACCTACCTGCGCCACCGGAGCTCCACTGCACTGCTCAACGCCCTCGTGATACCCCCCTTCTAACCTGTGCTGCTGCATGCTGCTGCTTGCCGCTGTGGTGGACCTGCGGTGACCGGTTCGTCGCCGCTGCGGTGGCGCCACTGGTACTCTCCGCGTGCCGCGTGCCGCGTGCAATTGGCCGCCTGCCGCCTGGCGCCATCCGCTGCTGCAGCCGCTTGTAGAATCTGCCGCTGCTCCCGTGCCAGCCTGGGTCGCTGCCACTCCGTCCTTATATTGCTGATGCTTGTCCCGTAAGTGAGCTCGTCGGTCACTGGCTCGCGCCGCGACCCCCTGTCGCGGGCCGCAGTCTGCACGCTGTGGACCGCTTGTCAATGGGCTCCTGCCGCTGCTGGGGGCCGCCTCGCAGCCGCCGTGCACAGCCTGGCATCTCAAGCCTACCAAGCGTGCGTGCTGCCTCGCACGCGCCGCGCGCCGCCTGTTGCGCCACGCCTGCTGCCCCCCTCCTGCCCTCGTCCGCCCGGCACCGCCTCCCTGCCGCGACCGGTCTGGTTTCTCCCACCTCCTGCCAAGTGAATCGGCTCGCTACTATCTACCTGATGCCTTCCGCCGGCCAGCGCCCGCCTACCTCCGTGATTCCGCGGCCCCGCACCGATCACCACTGCCTGTTGGGTGCGCCGGTGCTTCGAGAGCTGCTTGGGTTGTGAAAGGCGAGGCCCCTTGCGGATGGTGCTACTCCACCACCTTGCGTTACGCTCCCAGTCGCCCGTGAGATGGAGCTGCCCGTAGTGGCGTACTCGACGGCGGAGGACGTGCTGGCTGCGTCCCGGGCTGGCTTTACTTGTCAAAGAGACCTCCTCGTGCGAGCGACGCTCTGCGGTTGGTGACGTCGCGTTCATGGACCGGGAAGACCTGCTGGGAGCCGCGGATCGGGTGACGTTTGAAGCGCCACCTAACCCTTAGGTCCGTGGTGGAGGATTTCCTAGACTTGGATCTGGGCGAACACCTGGGTTGGCGCTCGTCATTCGAGACGCGGTGTACAACGTGATTGTGGTGTTGCTTACGACCAGTGCCTACCTCAATTTGACGGAGCTCTTTGAGCCCGAGGATGCCGCTCTAGTTGACCTTGGGGGCCTGTGCAACTTGCGCGACACCCTCTTGAAGGTAACTGATCAAGCGCTGAGCACGATGGCATGGGACCTGCCGCGCAGCGGAGCTCTTCGAGTGCTTCTCAAGTTTAGATTCGGCGGATCCAGAGATGACAAGGGGCAGCACTTGGCCGTGGCAGTCCAAGCCTCATTGACGAGTAAAGGCGTCGTTTTCACCTGCAGTGAAGCGGAGTCATGCCTCAGGGAGGAAGGATGCTACTTGCAGGAGCCGATGGAGCGGGCCCTGGAAGCTGTAAGAAAGGCATTGGGCGCGAAGGCAGCTGATGTCTTCGAGATTTTGAGCGCTTCTTTGCGCATGCGCTCGTAGGCGGTAGGGCGTCCTGTTTGCATGGGCCATCATCTTGTGTAGTGAGGATGCCAGGGGGCAGCCGGCCGTTTGCTGTTGTGCGTAAGACCCGGTCCGGCAACCAGATTTGCTTCTCATGTCACAATGCGGATAGTAGCTGCCGTCATGCAGCGGCGGCCACCACATCGGCACAACGGTCAGCACAACGGGCGCCAGACAGCGAATCTGACCCGGACTCAGCCTCGGATGGAAGCGAAGTCGAAGGTGTTGACGCTGCTCATGCGGGCGCGTCGATGGGGAATGCGGCCGGGCCCGAGGGAGCCTCAGGCATTGGCAGTGCGGCCGAACAGATCGTGTGGGTGGATCGAAGCAAGGAGGTGCCGTAGTCAACAAGGCCGAGGCACATTGTGCCTCCACGCGCAGCGCAAGTGGAGCGCGCCTCTATCTTGCGGTCGCTTTCAGATCCCACGATCGTGCTCTTCTTTCTGGCAGCGGGTACGTGCCCTTTCTGCATTGTGCGGCGAACGAAGAGTCTCACGAGGCGTACGGTGCTTGTTGAGCGCGGGGAAGGAGTGTCTAACGGCATCACTTACGTCTGGAGATGCGGCAAGTGCAACCTCGGAGTCCTTCCTTGGGGTCGCGGTCGCGGGATTGATTTCACGTCGTCGTCAATGGCCTACTCTGAGGTCTTTTGATACTGCAGTCGGCCTGTCTCGTAACGGATATTCCCTGCGCTCCTCTGCGTACTTGCGCGAAGCATATCGTGAGCTGTGCGTGGAGGACGTGCTTCCAGACGCGACGACGGCGCTGGGATCTGTGAGCACCCATCTCAAAGCAGTCGTGTTGTACCTGTCGCTTGTGATTGCCGGTTCACCCTCCACGGTAACGCGCTGTCGACGCTGCGTATGTCCTGACGGTAGCTACGCCATCATTTGCTTCGACGGTCTGCAGCTGGGGTACCGGCTTAAATTTTTTGCTGGCGTTCCTGCGCTCGGCGGTGTCGGTGTCGCCTATTGCGGGGGCCTCGGTCTATGCGCTCCTCATTAGAGACGCGGCCCTAGCTAAGGCGCTTGACAGCATCATGCGCGTCGCAGTCCCATCTGTGTGCAATACTATCGCTAAAATGACCGCGATGCGCGGCACCGTGATGGCGTTTGTCGTGCTCACGGGCTACGTGCACGTGAATGGTGCCGAGAAGACATTTGCGGGCAGCACGCTGCAGCAGATAGATCGGCGCAAGGAGCGCGGATGGGATCCCGTGGAGGACGGCGGCACCAAGCCGGAGCTGATTGCGTTCATTCGCGGGTTTTTTGCGTGTCGCCGCGCCGCTCGCGGTGTGGCCATGGACATCATCGGCGGCCCCGTCGACCTCCGCTGTCGTGTCCCCAGTGCTCTCATGGGGGCCGTAAAATGAACCGCAGCTGACCTGTCTGATGATGCCGCTGATATCGCGGGTGGAGCGGCTCCGGCGACCCAGCGGCAGACGGTGGCGAGACAGGCGATGAAAGAAAAGACGCTGTCGAATGGGCCGCCGTGGAGGCACGGGATGGTTTGGCAAGCGATGAGGACGGGTCTGACAGCGGTTATGGCACAACGGAGCTGGAGGAAGAGTTCGGGCGATGCGCCCGTACCAGCCCCGAGCAGGGGAGTAGGACCAAGATGCACCGCTGCTGACGTACGCCCAGAAGTTCTCCGAGCCAGCGCTGGCTGATACAGGAGGTGCGAGTGCTGCCGCGCGCGTGCGGCAGCTGGTATTGCCTCTGTGATCAGGCATTTTCTGCCACGGGTGAGCCTGCATTGAAGGGGATGGACTTCCTGAGGGCACTTGTGGTCGACCCCATTACTTTTTGGGCCCCGGGAGGCAACTGCATGGCGACTGAGGCGGAGTTCTTCTGCCTGCTTGACGATGACCTCACCTACGACAAGCTTGCAGAGGTCGTAGACCTCGAGGACGTCAAGGAGCTGCGGCTACTGCCAGAAGCTGTAGCCTTCCTTTGGCCGGCACATTCAGGGGAGCCAGGAAGTCGTCAACCACTCTCCGAGCTTCTCCTTGCCGACGTGGAGACGCGGGAGGGCTATGACGACTTCGTCGCCACTGCGCAGGCTGAGAAGGACGACGAGTCGATGTGCACGGGCAGCGTTATCTCGGACCAGGACGAGGACAGCGACGAGGAGATATTCACGAAGCAAGCGATGGCGCTGGCGCACCCAGACCACGCCTTCACGCCCAAGCATGACGAAGACACGTGGCTTATCCCACCAGCTACTACCGCCGCCTATGCTGAGGCGTACGGGCTCCACGCCGGCCATCTGGGAACTACTCTGAGAACGGGCGTGTGGGCACCTGGGCTGCCGCTGCTATGAACGTTGCAAGGGTGTGTTGGTGCCTCTAGCGCCCAGACGGACGCCCCTGACTGCCAAGATGAGATGGGCAAGCAGAAGAGTCACACGGGCGTGACGTTCGGGGGGTTTTGCACGTGCTCGCACCCGAAGTGCCTCGGCGTCGTGGTTCTGGACGCGTCTGAGAGCCAGCGGACGCCGCTCGAGCTCGTCGTCCAGCGGTTTGCCACCCTGCCGGAAATCATTTTCTACGACTTCGCTTGTGCCACCCAAAAAGCGGCATTGGTCCGCCTTCCGCTTGTCGCCAGGACGGTGCCGCTGCGGGTTGATCGCTTTCACTGGTAAAAGACCCACACGCTGTGCAGCAAGGCCATGTCGCCTGACGCCTACGTATCCATGGGCGGCACTAACACGTCGTCGTCGGAGGAGCGCAACGCCATGTCGCGACGGCAGCAACACCACCTGCGTCAAATGAAGCAGGACGTGTTCATTATACTTACCGTCTACCAGCAAGCCCTGTCTAACGTCATAGCCATGTATCGCGACGAAGTCACCCAGGAGACAAGGATGAGGTGGCCCGAGTGGTACCGCCGAACACATGTCGACGAGTAGGGAGAAAAAAACTGTGTTGACGAGTGCAGAGAGCTTACTACATCCATGTGATAGCGAGCCAAGTGCTGCCCTTCGTTAGTCGCCTGCGACAAAGTGAGACGGTTGATGACAGGTTCACATACAACAGCACACGCCTTCCTCTCCCCAGCCGCCCGGATGCTGCAGGTGAATGCCTGCTCATGTCAGAGTCACCGACGACCACCCCAGCATCAGGCCGTTGCGCCACGCAGCCCGTCTCCCACCTACGTCATGCACGGTCGTGTTCCATGTTCAGGCCATACTATGCATCGCCTGCTGCTGAGCACTCGATGGAGTTGTGGAGGGAAAGGAGTTGCAAAGTCTGTCGGCGGGCAGGCACGCGCACACTCGCGCACGCACGCACGCCCCGACCCCGCGCCGACTCCAGAGGGCACACGCTATGGGCGACGGTCTCGTACTCTTGGGGGAGCGGTGGAGGGTCCGGGGAAGAAAAAGGGTGTCGACGGTGTGGGGGTGTGCTGTGGGGGTGAGCTTGACGACGGTGGGCAGGTGGTCGAACGTAGAGTGGTCCTTGCTTGGGGTCTCGGGTTCGATGGTAGATGGTCTGCGCCCCCCCTCTCTCTGCCCTCGACCTCGGTCACTCCGTACATATACCCTCGCGGGTCTCTCAGAAGGCCCTTCGCGTAGTTCCTCAAGGGTCGGGCACCAGGTGCCTGGAACTCGGTAGGGGCGGTCGCCCCCTCTCTAACAGGACGTGTTCAGAGGGGTTCCATCGCCGTCCGAGGACCCGGCGTCGGCACGGGTGCTTGGCGTGGCCATGAGACCCTCTGGAACCACGAATGGCGGTCTCGATTTGGTCCGGATGGAGGCCTTGGATGGAGGCCCCGGATGGAGGCCTCTGATGGGGGCCTCGGATGGGGGCCTCGGATGGAGGCCCTGGATGGAGGCCTCGGACGGAGGCGCCAGATGGAGGCCCTGGATTGAGGCTTCGGATGGTGGCCTCTACGTTCGGTGTCAAGCCGCCTCGGTATCGACCGCATTGACACGCCGCCATGCTACGTTGTCGTGTCTGCGCTGGCCTCAACGTTGAGCCGCCAGCGTCATGGTGCATTGTCATCACAGAGACATGTGGAGTTGAACCTTGGATGTCTAGGATCAAGAGAGGGCGCCAGAATCCGCTCGGCCACGGGCAAATCTTGACAACCGTCGTTGTCGGCTGAGATTTAATCCGCCGGTCCGTGGGTAATTCTGAGCAAGCCAGGAGGAGTTATGCTGTAAGGAATTAGTCCTTACAGGTGCCTTGGGACTGTTGTGTGGCGGGGGCGGATCCGGGAGTGCCGGCGCGGGGCCTACTCACATCAGTACTCGTCCACTGCTGAAGGGGGGGGCAGCCGGTAGAGTACATGTGGGGAGGTCACCTATGGAAGAATACTCAGCCGGGGGGACGGGCAGCTGGCAGCGGCCGTGCGGGGGGCCACTCAAAGCGTTTGAAAACCCCGGGAGTTGGGGGAAGGCTGTGGAAGGGGATGCTTGATTGGCTGGCACGCGAGGTAGGCAACACTGCGGGGGGGGGGAGGGAGCAGCAGAAGAAAGGGCAGCGGGCGGAGCAGCCTGCAGCGCCTTTCTACACAGGTGGAGGGGAGAGGGGCAGCTACAACGGCGGTGGGTGGCGACGTCGGCCGCCGGCAACTAAAAGAACCATTCGCGGGGGGGAGGGCAGCGGGAGGCGGGATAGAGCCTGGGGAGGCTGTTTGCGCACAATCAGCTCTTCGGGGAGGGGGGCGTCGGCGCACCAGTGTTCTGGATAGACTGTCGCCCAAGGTAGAGATCATTGATGCGCGGCAAGTTGCGTCTGTCGGCAGGACAGCTGGGAAGCATGGGCCGACAGCGGCAGAGAATGCTGCTGGGGTGGGGGTGCCGGCAGCGGCAGAGGACACTGGCGAAGGAGGACCCCTGTCGCTGGGTGTGGGAAGGCTGAGTAGGCGCCCGGACACGACAAGAATTAAAGGAGGGGGGAGTGGCAGCTGGTGCCAGAAAGTAGCGCAGTGTAGCAGCGGCATAACTTTGGGCATGGGGGGATTGGAGGCAAGGATGCAGGAGGGGCATTCTTCAGACTCTGGCCCTTTGACTGCTTCCGCTTCGAAACAGCGCGTAAGCACGACGGCTGGGCTCAGTCCCATACGTGGATGTTGGGGACCAGCTACCCCGTGCTGGTGCCACGCGATGCACAACGGACCATGAACGGGTGGGTGGCGCGCTAGTGACACGCCGCTGCTGGCCCACCCCCACCGTGGACCTTCCAGTCTTCTTCGCACTCGGAAGCCCTGAGGAGCGAGCCCCGAGCGTGCTATGCGGCTGCCCCCCAGCCGGCACGCAACCATCATTCACATAGTAGAAAATCGCATGGCCGATTGCCGTTCCCTCGCCTCATGCCTAGAGCGGTGGTCTATGAGTGAGCTTCAACGTCGTTGCCACTCGTAACAACCTCCAGTCACTGCGGTACGCAGCTCCCCTCGCATCGGTCTTCGCGCAGCCTGCTACAGGGCGTGCTGGCTCTGATGCGCAGATGGCAGCACAGAAGTCCTGCAACGGGATCTTATGGCTTTGAATTACTGGCCTGCGATTGGTCGATTTGATCTCTCGCTGGGGCGGGGGGTCTGGGCGAGGGTAAAGCGGTGCAGAAGAGGCACCATCCACAAGATGGCACCTAGCGAGGGGGTGTACTGTATAGGGCTTTAATCACACGCGGGAGCCACCCGCTCTGCGTCTGTGCCGCCGTCCGCTCTCCCCTCACGACGGCAATCGCCACCGGTCTTTCTCCCACAACTGCCCCGGGAGCATCACTTGCGCTGGTTGCGGATTCTCTTGGCCAGCGGCATCCGCCTATCTTTGCCTCACGGCCACTGTGCCGCTCTGCCACAGCTCACCACGACCACAACTTCGGTTTCTCTCCCCCCGATTCTGCACCCGTCGCATTGCAAACTCAATTGCTTTCTCGTTTTGCGCCGGCGGCCTACCCCTGCCACTCCGCGATTGCTGCCGCCCACCAGTATGCGGCCACGACCATTGCTGCCACGGTATCCCCCCCCACCTAAAACCGGCGCTTCGATGCCAGAAGGGCTATCATTCTTCACTGCGTGGGCGCCGCAGACTGTCAGTGTCAGTCATTGGGGTTCCGCCACTGTCCGAGAGCAGACAGTCGCGGCTGTGGCCTCCCCACCCTCTGGCGTTAGAAGCTCTTCGGCTCGCAGCAACTTGACCTTGTGCAGGTGAAGGCCTCGTCATGGATCCCGGTGGTGTCGCTGAAAGTGCTCGACTGAGTACAACTGCAGGTAGTGACCAGGTCGGGTCGGTAGGGTCATGCTGCTGGACGACGTTTTTCTGTTTTCCGAGTCAGGACGCTCTTGGATGGCGTAGTGTGTGACCGGTTTGCGATTCGCAATCGCATACTTTTCGGCCCTTGCTTCCTGGTTGCGCGACAAGAGAGGCACTGCCACGACGGCGTCGCAACTCGGGAAGGGGTGTGATGCATTCATCGTGAGGAAGACGAACAACTTATAAAACAAAAGGGTGCACTTTACGCTATCATGCTGTGATCGCTGTCTACGCCATGGCCGACACCCGCGCTTCCTCATAGCACTTTCCACACGCCAAAAGCGTATTCAAGATGGCCAGTCGACGGTGGTCACCTACGACGTGGTCCATCTTCCCCAGACTCATCCCACTCGCGGCGCACCAAATATGGGCTGACGCAAATGGCCTGCAGTTGTACCCGTCACCTTGCACAGCCGCGTTAACGTACTTGACCTCCAACTTGTCAACCTGGGGTGATCATCGATTGCCCAGTCGTCGCAGTCGCCAAGTCTCATGGGCAAACAGCTTCACCCTGCCCACAGCAAAGTCCTTCTCTTCCTTAAAGCCCCCTTCGGAGGAGTCCAAGACGTGAATGGTGCCCTGCGGAAGCACCTCCGCGGAGATTGAGTGGTGCCCAGCGAGGTTGAGCAGCATGAGGAAGCGCTCATACCGGGCCGGCGGCATGACGTTATTGATCTCCTTAATATCGCCCAGGGCGTCATGCTCTTCCACCCTCTTCTTGTGGCACGTCGTGAACGACGCCGACTGTCCACTGAGCAAGGCGTAGGCTGACTTGAGGCGGAGTGCGCTGTGCAGCCGAATCTCCACCAAGCTAGCTTCCAGCACGGCGCTCGTCATGTACGCCTTCTGGCCACCCAGCACAATATCCGAGAAGGCAACCGTGCAGCCGCCGTACGCCTCTGACCCCCGCATGTCACCGAGAGCGCTGGCCCTCACCATGAAGTACCTCCAGGCTGTGTCGCCGACCAGCCTCTTCGTGCATGCCAAGAAGTCTTCCTCCGCTGCTTCCCCCACAGAAACTCGTGCGCCAACAAGAAACTCCAGCTCCCAGGGGAAGTGCGCAGCGCTCTGGCGTAGTGCTGGAATCCACGAGGCGAACGAGACACACAAATGAAGCTGCTGGTGGAGGCATGCAACCGACGACATGTGCGTGAGCGACGCAGCGGAGCACAGTATCCGCGGATGGCTGCCCACCGTGATGGACACCGCAGGTGACGCCGCCGCCGCACCACCTATTGGAAGCAATTCGCCTGGCGCATTGGAGACAGGCCGCCCGTCGAGCTCCACCCCCGCAGCTTCAACGGCACTCAGGAGCCCAAACGCCCGCTTGATCAGCTACCGCGGCAGCACGACTCGCAGTGCGTACTCCTCGCGGCATACAGCTTCAAATCTGCCAGCCGGAAGAGAAACAACAGAAACAACCGCTGAGGATGGGAGAATCGGACACTTGTCCAGCGCCGGAAGGTCCTCTACCGGGACCTTGGATGCTGCTTGCGCCAACTCTGATATACATATTGGAGCTTCAGGCGCGTCCGTGAGGTCATTGAGCTTATAGTCGTCGTCGAACGCCGCTGGAGAAACGGTTCCACCCGCCGTCTTGGCCGCACCCTTGGCCTTGGCGGTCTTGCTCAGCTTTCGCAGCTTCTTCCTTTGTTCGCCTCTGCCGTTGGCGTTCGCAAACGCTTTGTCCCCACCCCGAAAGCGCTTGGGCAACGCCACTTTGTTGACTGGGATGTCTACGAATGAGCCACGCATGACAGCTGCCCAAGAAGGGCAGATGTGCGCAGCGACGCAGAAAGCAACCCGCTTCTTTTCGATGCCAGCTCCACCCTGACTGGCATGCCTGCTGTCTGGCGGGATGAAGCAGGCGCCATCGACGACTACGGATGTCCTTTCGACGCTCCACGTGTTGAGCGAAGGTCCTGGCGGCGTCACGAGCGACCAGGAGAATTCCCCTCTGCGCACGCCCCGCCTCATGATGAGCGATAGATCCTTCTTGAAGACATCTTTGACGATGTTGTACGTCAGCTGCTTGTATGTACTTAGTTCGCAAGAAGATAGAACTGCGGCGAGCTCGGCGTGATAAAGAGCCTTGACTCCTTTCTTCGCCGTGGGCAGGGACTATAGCTGCTCAGCGCCGTTGATGAACAGCTCCGGGTGGCCTGACGTGTACATACCTTCACTGCCACTGGAAGCGTCACCGGTGCCAACTGAGCCGACCTTTGACTTTGAGGAATGCTTTGTTGACGCCCCACGACCCCCAGGAAGGACCGCATTCGTTGGCCGCTGCCGCCTCCACTCTGCCATGATCAGGTCCTCCTCCTCCACTGTCCTCTTCGCGCCGTAGCAACCAATGAGGATGCTCGTGGGGCGGCTGTCTTGGGGGCCAGGGCTCGCTTGCATCACTGCGTAAAAGCCAATCAGCTCTACCGGGCCGCGATGCCCGTCGACGAGCTGTCGCCCAAGCGTCGCAATGGCCTGCATCAGGCCCACGCCTCCCGGGCCTATGGAGACCGGCACGCTCTGGTAAGTGCCTGCTGCGGTGATTGATGACGGTGGCCGCGAGCTGGCCGGCTGGGACGCCAAGGTGGATCGCGCCAAACGGCGGTCGGAGGGTGCAGCATCTGGGGCAGATGGTATGGAAGATGTACCTGGTGTCGGCCCCGTAGGCGGTGAAGGGGCCTGTCTTGGTGCAGAGAGGGCTGCAGGAGATGATGCCGGCGATGATGTGACGTTGATGTGGGCGGGAGGGGTGGGTGGGTCGATGACTTTGCCAGCGCTGGCTGGTGAGTCCCGGCTTCGAGAAATTCGAGTGCTCCCGGCGTCCTGGCCAGCTGCGGTAGCCGGTGTGGCAGCTCCAGAGCGTATTGCAGGCGGGGCTTCAAGCGCGTAGCTTGAACCACCAAGTGCATTAGCCACCTGGGCCAGCGCCAGCGGAGGGGAAGGCGGAGAGCCAACGGGAGATGTCAGGGTCGTTGAACCGTACGACGGCGAGCCCAGCGACGGGGGACAGGAGCTAGTGGCTGGCGGCGACGAAAACGGCACGTCCGGCGCTCTGACCCACCCCGCATCCGCCACAACATTTATGGCCTGTGACTGCAGGGGAGGTCGACATCCCGCGGCAGCATCGGCGCCGCTCGAAGCACGTGAAGGGGCCAAGATAGGTTGCTTTACAGGGAGCCAGTTCCCGTGCACCAACGGTACAGGCGCAATCGGAGGAAGCGGCCCCAGAGAAGCAAGGGGCAACCCCGAGAAGCCGGCCACGGGCGGTGGGGCTCACAGCGGACCGAGCCCCGCCATGCCACCCTGGGAGGAGGCGCCATGCGGATAGAGTGCACTGCGACAGAGTTCAGAGAAGGCAGGCAGTGTGTTCTGGCTGACGAGCTGGGACAGAGGTAGTGGTGGCGGTGGTTGTGAGTCAAGAGATCCATCATGCCGAGCGACATCGGCAGCGGAGTAGCCGTGCGCCGCATCCATACCAGCGCCGGACCAGCCAGCCGCCCACTCAGAAATGACCGAAAGAGCACGGCGCCGAGGGGTGCGTGGTGGGTCGATAAGAGAGCAACAAAGGGGAGGGGAGCGTGCACGACGCAGAATTCTGAACGAACCATCACCAGGCGAACGGGTCACCCATGCAGCCGGTTCCAGTACACGGCATGTCCGCCGCCGCTCACAGCTGGCAGCCGATCGCAGGCCGCTGCGGCCCACGGACCAACCGATGCCGCTGGCAGCCGCAGCTAGCCCACCGTGCGGGGCGTGCGGGGCAGCGGCGCCGCATCAGGAGCGCGGGAATGAGGCGGCACCAGCGACGCGGGAAGCGCAGCGGTGCCCGCGTAGGTCGCTGGTAGCGCAGGAAGCGCAGCGCACGCCGCGCGTGCCGCACCCGCCGCGAGCGCCGCGAGCGCCGCGCGGGCGCGGGAAGCGGGAGCGCCAGGGGGGGGAGCGGGAGCACCCGCGGCCGCGTGAGCGCGGCCACCCGGGCATATATGAGCCAGCCACCATTATTTTAGCCACGGAATATGTGCACCGGAATGCTGGAGGCCAAGCCTGGCTGAAGAAACCGTCCGCTGTCTCGCGTGCAGAGCAGGAGCGCGGGTCACGGTGCTGCTGTAACCGGGGTCGACGAAAGTCTAGCATGCCCCAAATCGACCCCACCAGTGGGGCTTCGGCCGGAGCATGCGGGATGCGATTCCAGGTCGTATAGGCATGCTGGACTTTTGAGTGTTTATGCATGCTCCATATATTGACGCCCCCCCCTCCCGGAGTTCCCTTGCGCGCAACCCCGCTATGTGGGCCGCTGCCTCGTCTGCACCAGCGTCCCGCTGCCCTTTCAAACCCCCCCTCCCGCCCCCCGTCTACTCCCTGCCCTCCAGGAAGCGTAATCGCCTTTTCATCTGACGCACCACGCTGTCCCTCCGCTCCCAACCCAATCCCCCCACCTCCCCGTACCTGTCGCCCCGCCGGGTACTGCTCAGCTTCGCAGCACCCTCGTCCCTCTGGCTCTTCGCCTTCCCTGCGTCGCCTCCCTCCACCCCCAACTTTCCGTTCACGAAGACGCTTTGCCACCTCGTCTGTTGCCTTGGGGTTAGGGTTAGGGTTAATGTTCGGGTTGGTTCCGCTTTCCTCTCTCTCTACGCTTGCCGCTCCACCCCACCCCACGTTGCCTGGCCCAGGCCACCAAAACGCTGGGTCGCATTGTCTGCTCTCGCAGCGCTACGCTCGCTGGTCTCTCCTCCCCACCTCCTCCCCGTGAGCAGTATATCACGCCGTACGATCCATGCGTGGAATCAGGGCCAGAAGGCAATGCACGACTCACAAGTAGGCCCTATGAAGTGGAGTTGTCAAGAATTCTCAACTTTCAGGATATCTGTAGCGCTGGCACGCAGATATGCGCTTCTTGCGCTTCACCTCCTGCATCATACTAGCCATACGAGAACCTTGCAAAGGCACCAAAAGGTGCCCATGCGTGTTTATACACGTTTTGCAATGACGCCACTTCGATCCCGCCGTCAATGAGCTCATGGCCCCCTCATATGTGTGCGAAAGTGTCCGATTTGGCGAGCCTGATCGGATGGATCTTTTTGCTGTACAAGCGTCGCGGCAATATGGAATACAGAAAGCACTCTAAACGAGACGCCCTGAGCTGCCCTAGCCATGCGAGAAGGCAGATTGCAGAACGCTCGCGTAACAGCGAAGCTACGGCCGGTCAAGAAAGGGTCGTGCTCAGCCGCCCAGCTTCATGGAATCCACCTTTAGGTGACGCCCTCGGAGCACGGCGGTGTCGTTAGCGTGTGCCAGACGGTGGGACGGCCGCGACCCACGCAAACACACCCCATGCCCCCGCCCCCCACAAAGCTTCACCTACTTTACAGCGTCCCCTCCCTCCCCTGGCCTTCACTCTTCTCACGTCGTTCTCCTCAAGAGACATCTGCGAGAGCTGCCCGAGGACGTCGCACGCCGACGCCGACGCCGCCATCAAGCAGAGGTTCATAAGTTGGCGCCCCCTCCTCATCCCCTTAGCGCCCCCTCTCCACCATTGTATGTCTCCACTAAAGTGCTCCTCCTGAAGGTCCAAAAACGTCAGTCCTACACGCCGCTCTCTTCTCCGCGCGCCAGATAGACACACAGCGAGCAGGAAATATTGAAATACTTGAAACGTTTCAGATGCCACGGGAAGCTCTAATCAAAATTGAAAAGCGTCCCTAATCAAAACACCAATCTCGTATGTGCATGGCACTCGAGCCATCGGGTTCGCACTTGCCCAGCTTCCAAGGGCGGGTTAGGACAAGAAATTTGACAGTTCGCACCTCAAGTCCCGGGCAGGCCGCGCACTAAACTTTAGGTGCGTCGTGGGACTCGCAGAGACGGCCTCGTCGGCGGCAGGTCAACACCGTCAACGGCGTTCGCGACGAGTGGCGGCCACCCGACCGACTGGGAGGAGTGCTGCCCTGGAGAGCCCCTTCGCACGGCCGCCGCTTCGCACGGCCGCCGCAGCCACATCACGGGCCGCGGCGGCGACCGTGGTGGCAGCAGCTGCGGCAGGCGGTGGTGACGGAGGCGGAGGTAGCGGCTGGCGGCGGCAGCGGCGGCGGCGGGTGCCACCCGCTGATGAACATGACGCGGGGATGGGGTCGACCACGTCGGTGGCGCGCTCCGTGGGGGTTGTGGGGAGGTCGACTGTCGCTGCGGCGGATGGGCAGGTGGCAGCGGGGAGCACAACGGAGAGAAGAGGGTCGAGAATCTGTAGCCGGGAACCAAGAAGAGGAGTGACGACTGACGGCGCCATCCTTTGGGGAGGGGGCGGGGGGGGGCGGGCCAGCTAAAGGGGCCTGATGTCCGACTTAGTGTCGCCGCGGCGGCGGCAGACTCAGCGACCGCCGCGAAAAGTGGGGGTCACCCCGATGGCGGTGGTATCGGTAGCAGTGGTGATGGTTGTGCGACTGTGCAGCAGCAAAGATAGGGACGGGCGCTGTTGTGGTGGCGGCGGTGGCATGCCGCCGACACTCGCGGTAGGCTACGTGCCAGCGGCCGGTCATCCCGGCCGCCGGGGTGGTGCGGACGACGGCAGCTGCGGCCACGTTGCAGTGGCAAGGCTGCAGCACCCGCCGGGCACCGCAACGACCGCGGGAGGGGGGGGGGGGGCGTCGCCCGTGAGCGTGTGAAGCGTATGCCCCGGCGGCTATAGCGTCCACTGCAGCGAGTCTGCAACGGAGGCGGTGGCCCTACAACAAAAATAGCCCGGATATCCGGGTTCTGGGTCCCGTAATCTGGTTTTTTTCCCGGATTACGGCCGACCGACCGACCGTCTACGGAGGACGCGACTCAGAATCCCCCTAGTGTCTAAAGCTTTAGTCTACCTCAAATAAGGCTCAAATGAGCCGGTGCTGAGGCTCAAATGAGCCTCCCGGAAATCGTCGATTCTGACCCCTGGAGGCACTGTTCGAGCAGACTTGGCTTGACCTCACCGACGGCACATCCCTGCCGCCCCGCTGCCGCCTGTCGCCTCCTGTGACCGCCCTTCCCCCTCAGCCGCTGGTGCCGATTCGCCCGTGTCGACGCGGCCGCGGTCGCAGACGCGGCTGCCGCCGACGCGGCCGCCGCGGCCGCCGCTCTTGATGCGCACGCCGACTCGGCCGCGGCGCTGGACGCGGCGTGCGCCGACGCCGCCGCGGCGCTGAACGTGGCGCGCGCCGACGCCGCGGGCGCCGACGCCGCGGCGGCCGCGGAAGCGCGCGCCGTGGCCGCCGCGGACGGGTTTTTCCGCGACCCTGCCGCGCGGGTGGCGGCCGACGACACGGCGGCTGTGGCGGCCGCCGCCGCCAACGCGGCCGCTGCTGCTGACACGCACGCTGCGGCCGCTGACGCGCTGTCGACGGCAGCAGACGCGCGGTCGGCGGCGGCCGACGCGGCCTCGTCGGCCGCGGCGGATCGCGCGCGGGGGGCAGACGCGGCGGCGGCGGCGGCGACCGCCGCCGCCGAGTCCGCCGCCGTCGTAGCTACTGTCGCGGCCTTCGCGGGCGGCCGCGCCGACGCGGCGGCGGCGGCGGCGGCGCGGCGCGCCGACGCGGCCACCGCCGCGGTGGTCGCCGCGGCCGCCGCCTGGCTTTCCTGCTCTTTTGGGAGGCAGGGGGAGAGGGGTGAGCGGGCGGCGGCGGGACAGGGGAAGGGGTGGGGGGGGGTTGGTCGAGAGGGCGGAGGGGGAGGAGGAGAGGGGACGAGGGGAGGGAGAGGGGGAGGGGGGGGCATAGCGGACCGCAAAGTACGGGGCTGGGGAAGGATAAATGGGTGGAGACGTGCCTCTTGGTGCTGGAAAGAAGGCCACTGCGTCCTGCGGCTGTGCACTCACGGGAGGGGGGCGCACTGGCTGCGGACAGCGTGCCCAGGGTCGTCAGAAGTCTTTCCTTGGCGGGGCGAAGGAGTCGACAAGAGCCCGCCTTTTGCCCGGGTTGTTGAGAAGCTAGGATGCACTCAAGTTGCCCCAAGGGTAAAGAGCCTGCGCTGTGTCCGTTTCTGACGTCAAAAAGAGCAGGGGAGCACGGGAAGTACGAAAAAACTGGACCCGAAAAAGGGGCTCAAATGAGCCTGTTGGTAGACTAGACACTAGTGGCTCTCACGCACGCTCTGAGCGTTGTCTCGATCGCGTCTCACTTCGTTGCCGCCGCTGTGATGCGCGCAGGAGCGAACAGTGAGTATGATATGACTACGGATGGCGGGTAGCTGAAGGCTCGCATTTTATTGTCATGTGTCTGTGCAGTGTCCCGGGTGCTCCGCGCTCTCGCTGCTACCCGGGTAGCCCCTGTCCGTACGATTTGGCCATCAAGGCACACCAGCGGTTGTCGACGGCGCAGCCGCCGCGGGCGCACCGTCAACGCCGGCATGCCCCTTTTCTGCGGCGTCTCCGCGGTCGCTCGGCTGCTCTCGGGCGTCCCCCTCCTGCGCGCGGCGGGTGCGGTTCTGCACCCAGCTCGTTGCCGCGTAGCCGAGGTAGGGCCCGGTCGTAGTGGTCGACCAAGTGAGCCGCCCGAACATGTTATCGGGCTCCTTTTCAGCATTGTCATTCGGACGGTAGGATCGGAAAGCCCCAACAAGGATGATGAGGTAGCCGATGAAGCCCGCAATACGCCCCGTCTGCAGCACCAGCTGCAGCTTCTTGTGCGTCTCTTCTTCCATGCAGTCAATGATGATCTGTGCGAGCAGCGACACCCACAACAGCGCCACGGCGACCGCAAAGCGGGGCGAACAGATGAACGACTTGCCTTCGCAAAGCGACGCCCCAATCTCAAATGGGTGCTCGTCCTGTACACCAACTGCAACATAACCAGAACAAACGTCGCCACACCGCCGAATCCAGACAGCAGCAGCGCCCCGAGCATGTGCACCCACTTCGCCTTCGTGCTCACCTTACTCATCCGAAAGGTTCCCACCGCCGAAGAGACGGTCGCGATACCGGCATAGATTGCAGCGGCAACGCCCGTCTTCTTGCCCGTGCCTTCAATCCCAAACGCCTCGACAATGCCGTCTGCGGCAAGCATCAGGTTGAGGACGAACGAGACCGTGCCGACAGACACCACCCACCATCCCGGGTGCCAACGCATGCACATGACCGTAGGGACGATAAAGACGACAGATGCCATGAGCAGCAAGACGCTGTAGTCTTCGTTAAGAAAACCCATGCCTGGGGACGTGGGAGCGGGGTACCCCGCAGAATTGGAAGGGGGTTGAGTACCGCTGCGGAACCGCTCTTAAGAGGGGAGTCCTGCGGGGAGGCAGTTGTGGGCTCAAGACGGTAGAGATGGCACTTTGCAGATGACAAGGGATTGTGGGGCGTGCCACTACGGGTGCTCCTGCCTCTTATGCTGACCAGCCAGCAGGGGCGGCTAAGGTTTGGTCCCACCCCCTTGGCGGGAATCGCCCGGGGGTTGCCCCAGCACCACCGTGGGGCATGGCGCCCAGCAGCGTGGTGCCCGTGAGCTGCCCTCGGGACCACCTGGTCACCATCCCGTGCTCGGTCCGGGTGAGGCTCCCACCAGCGCATCATTGTCGCGGCGATGCTAACAGGAGCCGTGGCACCCCACGGGGTCAGCCTCCCGCACACGTGCACTCGATGGGCGTTCCGCCCACTCCCTATCCAGAGATACTGGTCGGCAGAGGAGCAGCAGCGGCTTGATCGTAAGTGGTCAACAGTTCGTCCAAGCGGCAGGAAGCAACAGTCTGGGAATGGGGGCTCATGCAACGTAGGGGCAGCCGCAAAGGGTCTACCCTGTGGATACTCATCCAGCACGCACGGCGGCTGTGACTGTGCGCTGGCGCATAGACATAGCGTGATAAGAACGAGGTCAACAGGTCCACGCCATCCCACTTGTGCGCTGTGTCTGTTCAGTTTAGGTGCGGCTGCGCTGGGCTATGTAACGCCTCTGCTCCATTGGTTAATGTGGTTAAGGAGCCATGATCAATGATCAGTTCGGGGAAGGGACGCCGGTAGATGTCCTTCTATTGACTTGTGGCACTCTTGCTGCTGCGACGCACACTGCGCGGAGTGTCAGTGAGGCGCCCGCCGCATCCACCTCATCACGTGCCACACTGGTCAGCTCACCCGGCCGTTCTGAGCAGGGGCTCCCGACACCGCATCGGACGCGACCAGTTCAAGTGACGGGGAAAGAGACGCACGCGTCCGCCGTCGGCGTGCGCGCACCTGCGGGGTTCTCGTTGGGCCTTCGCAGCCCCCATCCTTTGCCTCCTGTCGTTGAGAGCTGCCGCTGGTACAAGGAGCGGAAGGATGGGCTAGAGGGCGGTGGGGGTAGGGAAGGGGGGGCACTCTTGACCCACAGTAGGGCGGGGGGCGTGGACGTTCAAAGCGGCGCCACCTGCGCAAGGATTGACAGGAGACAGCACAGGTGGGGGGGGTGTGGGTGGATGGGTCAGCGTCGCCCTCCCCTAACCTCCGCCAACAACTTCATGCCACTTGCTCCCCGCTGTGGCGCGTGCTCGCCGGTGCGGCGGTGGCGGTCAACGGCGCCCGCGACGGGTGCCGTCGGGGGTCATCTAGAGACGGGGTGGGGAAAACTGTGCCCGTCCCGCACCTGACGTTGCAGATGGCGGAGGGATGGAGAAGGGTGCTGTCGTCGCGGTGGCGGTGGACGGGAGCGGTGCTGCCGGCCGCGTCACCGCCGCCCGTGGCGTAGACGGCCGGCGTGCTTGACACGCAAGGATTTTAAGAGGGACATAGGAAGGAGACAAACGATGAGGGGGGGGCTGGTGGCCGCCATGACCATGGCCACGAACCCATGGGTAGGCAGGCAATTGTTGGGATGGCCTGTGGCTGCGACAGTGAGCACCGCCTCTCCCCCACGCACCCTACCCCCTCCCCCCAGGGAAGCCGCAGAAACGACGGGAGCACCCGCTGTCGCGGCGGCCGCCCCGCGGAGACACCGGAAGCACCCGCTGTCGCGGCGGCCGCCCGGTCGGCGACTCACATCCCTTCAGCTCTCCTCCCCCCCCCCTCCCCCCTCCCACCCCCGCCGCACATCCATCCTCATTGCTGCACACCTCCCACTCCACCGCCCGTCAGCGCGTAGCGCTGAATGTCCACCGACTTGGCAAACGGGGGTACCAGCCCACCGCCCGGCCACGGCCCCTGGTCCCGCGTCGTGTCCAGCGCGAGCCACTTCTGGCGGCACGAGTCGTAAAAGCGGGGCCCCACAATGTTCATCCCCGTCGGCAGCGTCTGGCCCTGGATGCGGATCGCCTGGGTGTCCCAGTCGAGCGACGCCCCCAGCAGGTCCACCTCGGACGCGGCGAGGTCCCGCTCAAAGTAGCTGTGCGCGGGGTGCGTCGGGTGGAGCCAGTTCATCATCAAGGAGACGCTAAAGAAGAGGCTCCCCCGCGGCGGCATCACCGGTGCGGCGGGCGCCGCCGCTGACGCTGCCGCCGCCGCCGTCGCCGCCGTCCCAGTGGCCGGCCCGCCGGCCGCCGCGGGGCTGACGATCACCATGACAAACATGGCGCCGTCCCACGAGCCCGACGCGCTCCTGGGGATCCGCCGCGCCGCCTCCATCGTAGAGGCCAGCAGGTCCACATCCCGGGGGAGCCCCTTGGCGCCATTGATGCGGCCGCTCAACGCGGCGAGCCCCGCCTCCCCCGTCACGTACTCTTCAAGCGACACCGTGCGGGGGCCACCGCCGCCGCAGCCACCGCCGCCGCCGCCGCCGCCGCCGCCGCCGCCGCCTCGACCGCGACGGGCGGCGGAGGGGGCGCCCCCCCCCCGCCCCGCCGCCACAGCGGCCACCCCCTCCCCAGGCGCCGCCGCGTACGCCTCTGCCGGGTGGCTGAGGCGCACGACGAGCGCGCCCTCCCCCCGGGCGGCGTGGCAGCGCGCCTGCACCAGCGAGTAGAGCCCCCCAAACTGGCGGTTGAACTGCACCTCCCGCAGCCCGTCCATGGCCGCCGCCGCAGACGCCGCCACCAGCGCGGCGCAGCGCCCCTTGTGGCTCCGCCACGCCGCCCGCTGGCACGCCTTGGAGCAGTAGGCCGCGGCGCCACAGGCAGCGCACATGGACAGCTTGGGGAACCGCCCCCCGCACGCCGCACAGTCGGCGTCGCGGGTGGGGGAGCGCAGGCCCGTGGGCGCCACGCCCGTGCGGCGGCGCCCCACGGGGGGGGGGGGGGCATGGCGGCAACGGAGGGAGCCAAGGGGGGGAGAGTCGGGGAGGGGCGTGGAGGAGGGGGTGGGGATGGGGGGGGGGGGTGGGGGGGGGGGGGTCTCGGGTCAACACGGTCAAGAGCAACAACACGGGAGGGGGGGGGGGGGGCGACCAGCAAGAAAGAGGGGGGCGACAGCGTGGGCGGCACGGGGTGCACTACAGGCGGGCGACCGAGTCGTTGCCAGAGGGCCCCCCACTTGGAAAACAGCCGCCAAAGTAGTCTCTAGGGGTGACGACAGGCGCCGAGTGGGCGGGCGGCAGGGCGCAAGGGGTGGCACCGCCGCCGGCCGCCCAACGGCGGCTGCGCGAACGGCGGCTGCGCGAGCAGACGCCCGCTCGCGCAGCCGCCGTTTTTAGCGGCAACGTTGGCACCCAATTCGCCGCGGCCGCGACTGCGGCCGCGACTGCGGCCCCCCCGAGGCGCAGGGTCTCGACATGAGGGATCTTCCCGCCGTGCTCCTCGGAGGGACGCGTCCGCTCCCCGGCGCGCTGCATGCCGCCCACCACCACCGGCACTGTCGCTCTAGGTATACCTACCCCCCCTGCATGCTTCTCCGCCGGGGCCCTCCCAGCCCCCCCATCTCGGCCTGCGAGCTGTGGCTGGGGAAATCGGAGGGGAGGGGGGGGGGGGGTGGACGGCGGGGCAACCACGTATGGCAGGGCCGCAGGGGCCCGTCGTGCACTTTACTCACGCCCTCCCACTGCCTTCCCCCCCTCCCCCCCCCGCCCTTCCCCCGCCGCTCTATTTATGCCCCAGGTCGTCGTCGCCCGCCGCCGCGTGCCATGCCCACCCGCGTGCTCTCCGTCGGCGGCCCACCGCAGCGCCGGCAGGAGGCGGCACGGTGCCTGTAGTGACTGCTGCTGCCGGGCCGCCCAGCCATTGCGCCCCACCCGCCTCGCGGGGGAGGAGCCGTAGGCACTCGCCGGCCACGCATACCAGCACCCCCTCCCCTTCCCGCCCCCCTACGCGGCGGGGTCGTCGGTCGCGATGGCGGCGGTGGCTGCGCCCCGCGGCTGTCCGCTGCACCCGCTGCCACCGCCGCCGCCGCCACTGCCGGTGGGGTGGCCCGCGGCCAGCCGTTTGTCTGAGCGGGCCTCTGCCCCAACGGGGGGCAGAAACAAACAAGCCATATATACCTACAGAGCATGGGCAACAAAAAAATGAGAAAGAGAACACATCACACGCTGCATGACAAGCAAGAAGACTGTCCATGTGCGGGAGCCGCGCCAAGATGACCACAACGGGCCGCCATCCGTGTCGGGGCTGCAGAGCCCCCTCCGCTTTCCCTCTCCCACACTGGCCCAGGGCCACCACCACAACCACAGGCCCAGGGCCGCCACCGCAACCACCACTTTCACCTCTAGAAGCCCCCACTGGTAGTTTCGTGGGCGGCGTCTGCCGCGCCCACATGGCCGCCAACCGCCACGCCATCAGGCTGGGCCCCAGCCGCGGCGGCCGCCGCGGCCTGCGGCTGCGGCAGGTCGCGTGCGGCCGGTTCGCAGCCAGCGGCAACGCCGTTGGACAGGTGCGCTGCGTCACCGTCCCCTGCCGCATCCGTCGCGTCGCCAGTATCGGTGGCCCCGACACCGTTGGCCTCCCTCACAGCTTCCGTCGTCCCCTCAGTATCAGACGCCTGGGCAGGTGCGTCGGCAGTCTGCGCCGACACCTCACCGCCAGCCGCCGCCGTCCGGCGAGCCACCGCGTTCTCGTTGGGAGCTCCAGCATGCTCGTCCGCTGTGCACCCCTCCTCAGCCGCGGCGCCCGGTTCCGAGCTGGTGGCAGCCGCGCCGGCCGCTGCCGGCGGTTCGTCAGCACTCTTCGCCCAGCCAGCGTCGTCTGCGTCTCCGTCATCCAGCCCCCCCCCTTGCTGTAGATCCCACATGCGGCGGTACCGGCCGCGCTCCCGCGCAAGGAGCTCCGCGTGGGAGCCCCGCTCAATGATGCGCCCGCCCTCGAGGACGAGGATCTCATTAGCGCGAATGACCGTGGACAGCCGGTGGGCCACCAGGATGGTGGTGGCGCCCTCGCTGACCCTCCGAAGGGCCACCTGCATGGCGCGCTCTGTTTCGCTATCAAGCGACGAGGACGATTCATCGAGCAGCATCACCGCCGCATGCCGCACCACCGCCCGCGCAATGCCCACCCGCTGGCGTTCCCCCCCTGACAGCCGCACGCCCCGCTCACCACATACCGAGTCAAGGCCCTTCGGCAGCCGCCGAATCCAGTCGGTGAGCTGCGCCACTTCCGCGGCCGCCATGACGTCCTCGTCCGACACGTCATCCCCGCCGTCCCTCCCATACGCGATGTTGTCTCGCACCGAGGTGCGGAGGAGGTGGCAGTCCTGGGGGACCACCCCAATGGCCTTTCGCAGCGACGATTGCGTCACAGTTGACACGTCTTGGCCGTCAACGGTAATCCGGCCGGCAGAGACGTCAAAAAGGCGCAGGAGGAGGCGCATGATGGTAGACTTGCCCGCGCCAGTGGGGCCCACGATCGCGGTCGTACCGCCCGCGGGGACAGTGAAGGAGAGGTCGTGGAGGGCCCCCGCCGAGTCGGCTCCATACGCAAAGCTCACATTCTCAAAGACCACCCGCCCCCCCCGGGACGTGGGCGTCGGGTACAGGACCAGCGGGGGAGCCTCCGGCTCGTCCATAACAGACGGCTGCTGGTTGTGGACGTCAACCAGCTTACGCAACGAGAGGAGGGCGGAATGCCAGCTGCGCACCGCGTACGCCGCGTACGCGACGGGCGCAAAGATGTGGTGCAGGTAGCTCTGACAGGCGACAAAGTCCGCCACCGACAGGGTTCCTTCCATCACGCGGCGGCCGGCAATGACCAGTCCGGTGGCCATGAAGATCGACTCAACCGCCGACTTTCCGTGGCGCAGGAGTATGGACTGGAAGGTGGACCTGTTCCGACGGTGCCTGGTGGTCAAGATCTTGCCGTACCGCCGCACTTCTACAGGCTCCGTCGCAAAAGTCTTGACCGCCTCAAAGTTGTGGAGCGAATCCATCGCCCGCCCTGCTTCTCGAAGCTCCTCTTTGAAGCTCTCGCTCATGTGCCTGAGCGACCAGCGGGTGCTCAGGTACATCAGCGCCGAGTAAATGGCCATGGATACCACCGCCAGCGCGGACAGATGCCAAGAGCCGAGCCGCCACAGCACCGCCACGTTCATTGCAAAGGAAGTGATGATGGGCAGGAACTGCAAGCTGCACAGCTGCAGGAGCTCTGTTACGGAGCGGACGCCGGAAAAAAAGACGCGCATCACCTGGCTCGTGTTGCGGTTGAGGTGCCACCCAAGGGACAGTCCGTGGAGGTGTGCAAACGTGTTGAGCTGCAGGTCGCGGACCATTGCGTGCTGGGCGCGCCCCCACCACGAGTGCCGCGCAGACGTCAGCAGCCCAGACGCGTAGCCCGTGACAATATACCCCACTATCGCCACCAGCGGGCGCTGGGACTGTGACGACGGGAGGAGGGTGCGGGAGAGGGCATCCAGCGCCGGCGCGGCCAGCGCCGCCGACGAGGCAAATATAGTGCGGGTGAGACGGTGCCGCAGTGGGGCGCCCACCGCCCCAGCCACCCGCCCTATGGGCGGGATGGTAGAGGCGGCCGCCGCAGCCACCTTGGCCGCCGCCGTGTCGGCGCGCCCCCCCCCCGCGGCGCCCGCCGCGGCGGTCGCAGAAGTCAGCCCCGCCATGGCAGAGCGCAGCAGCAGCGGGCGGACAAACAGGCACCCATCCTGCGCCACCTGCGCTGCGATCGCCGCGGCGAGGTACCACCGGTGCCGCGCGTGCCGCGGGAGCAGCCACGGCCAGGCGGTGCGGAGGGCGTCAATCGCCGACACCTGCGGCTCCAGGTCCTCGTCCTCGTCCTCCTCCTTGTTCGCTTTGCTTTTCGGGTCACCCGCCTTGCTTGCTACTGCCGATGTCTTGGCGAGGGGGGCGCCCTCGTCGCCAGTGGCAGGGGGGAGAGGGCGCCCGCCAGAGCAGGAACGGCCGCCGGCAGGCTTCCCCCCCCCCCCCGCGGGGGTGCCGCCGCTCCCACTCGATGGCGGCGAGGAGGGGCCGCCGCCCCAATGGCGCCGACGCAGACCCAGCCGGTGCAGCGGGGAAGGGGCTGTCGCCGCCGATGCGGTGGGCACAGCCGCCGCCGGTGCAGCCGGTGACGTCTCACCGCCGGCACTCTCGGCGGCAGACGACACCCCACCCCCCGTGGCCGGGGGGGGCTCCCCGCCAGCGGTGGGCGCCCGCGCGTCCTCCTCCCGGGGCTCCATCCGCTCTTTACAGGCGCCGCCACAGGCGCCGGGGACACCGGGCCAGGGGGGAGCAGGGTAGAGTGCGGCAACAGGGGGAGCGGAAGCCGCCTCACGAAAACAAGAGAAGGCTCGAGGGGGTCGGACCGTGTGCAGCTCGAACGCCGGGCGGGAGGGTGAGGGGTAGAGGACGGGGAGAGGAGGATGGCCTGCAGTCCGCTGTCGGTGGCAGCCTGCTTTGCGTTTCCGTAAGAGGAGTGAGAGTGGGGGGTGGAGGGTGAGGACGACCCGGTACCCCGTGTCAGCCACGGATGACGGCGCCACACTTTGACTGCCCACACCCGCCCGGTGGTCCCCGCGTGCACCCCCCCAGCGCAATGCACCTGCCCGGCGGTCCCTGCGTGCACACCCCCCAGCGCAATGTGCAGCCGCGGTGCCCCTCATCTGCACTCGCACAAATGGGGCAGGGTCACGGCTCCACCTTTTCACAAACCCCTGCGCTGCGCAGGCGCGGGGTGGTGGCCCCGCCATAAGATGGGGGGGGGGCTGCCGCGCCCACCACCAGCCCCCCAAGGAGGTGGTGGTGGGCGCGGCAGCGGCGCCAGCGAGGCCGTGTCATCACGCCCCACGTGGGGGCAAAGAATGGGGGGGGGCTTTCACCCCCACACCCACACCAGAGGCGGGCGGCGCACCCACCCGCACGCCCTTCAGACTCCTCTCGCTTCCGCGGGTGCACTGGGGGGGCGGGGGGAGCGGGTGTGGGAGGCGGCGTGTCACGCGTTTTCGGCGGGGGTGAGAGCGGGACAGGTGAGGGCGGGACGCGCTCCTTCCACCGACAGGGCGGCCACCCTCTGCCCCCGCTTTGGACCGCCGGCGTGATGCGTGCCCCCAGCGGCGTGCTCCCCCGGCCGCCATCGTGGTGACCCCTCCCCTGCCCCCCCACAGAGACGTGCCAATTGACAGGGTCCGTTGCGGATCTGACCCCGAGGCGTCGCAGGCCACCGTGGCCGACGGCGGCGCTGTCACCGCCAGCCTGCAGGCTGCGACGGGGGGGGAGAGCCGGTGGGGGATCGCAGCCCCTCGCTGCGACTCGCAGCGGGGGACCACAGCGGGGGAGCTCCCCCGCGGGCGCCCCACGCCCGTACAGGGGAGAGCCGGTGATCGAGCGGGGCGGGGCCCGTGGGAGGCCACGTGTGAGCCACGCCGGCGCTCACCGCGGGCCCGCGCCGAGGTCGCGGGGAGGGACCGACCCACCTGATCGCAGAGGGTGGGGGAGGGCAACATCATGGGGGCAACAATTCATCGACTCAATGCGTGCATGATGCACGCATTGAGTCGATGAATTGTTGCCCCCCCCCCCCCCCCCCGGGCCATCGTGAGGACGTCGGTCACACACGCTCTCTATTTCCCCTCCTCACCCCAAGCCCAGGATCCTTGGCGCAGGAGGCGGCGCCGGCGCAGAGACGCGTCGCAGCCACAGAAAGAGAAACAGCGCTGGGCGGGTGCTGTGGTGGCCGGGGGGGGGGGAGGAGGGGTTGACACCTCCAACTTCAGCCTTGCTACGGTGGAGAGGCGAAGCAGCCGTGCGTTCACCGCCGGGGGGGCGGGGGGGTGGAGACGACCCGGAATGTCTAAACGTGCGGACACTGCGCGCGTTACCCGCCAGGCCGAGTCGGCTGCGGCGGTTGGGGGCCGCCTCAGCAGCTTGGGTCTCTGGCGCAGCCGCCAACCCAGCTTGCTGTCCACAAGCGCCGTGGGAGGGTACCAACTCAGCGTGGGCGACTCGGCCTGACCCGGCTGCTACAGTACCCTGGGGGCCACGAGCAGTGCGGTCAGCGTCGGAATCCTTGGCAGAAGGGGCGGTGGAGCCAAGAAGAAAGACAAAGGAGTGACGCCCAGCGTCGTTGGCCCTGTTCTCCCCCCCCCCCGCTCCCCCCTCCCCGACGTTAGCAGAGGTTGCTGCCAACCTCCGCGGCAGCCACTCCCTCCCACTCTCCATACCGAAGTCGCACGCCACTCCCTCGCAGGTGTTCCACCACCATCCGCCCCGCCCACTCGCTGTTGACCATGGCCAGGTGGACGGCTGGCGCGAGGAGCCCCCCCCGCAGCACCGACCCTGTCACGTCCACCCGCGCCCCCCCCCCCGCACACACCACGTGGAGGGTGCGGGCGGCGTCGAGGTGCCCCATATCCATCGCCGCCCACCGCACCCCCGTCCGGCGCAGGCGGTAGAGCAGCAACGGCCGCCCCACCCCATAGTACCGCACCTCATTATCCGCATCGCGGGGGGCGTCAATGGCAAACACGTCCACGCAGCTGCCATTCCCGCCGGGCACGCCTGCGGCGCCAATGCCCGCCACCCCCGACGTGCCGGCCATGCCGCCGTGCGCGGCGGGGCCCCGCGGGTAGAGGTGGAGCGTCCTCCCCACCCGCGACACGGTGCCCGTCGCGGGGAGGGCGCACAGGGCGGTCGTTGCGGCCGCCGCCGCAATCCGCAGCGGCGAGATGTCCACCCCGCCCGTGGCGCCAAAAACCTCCCACCCCACCACCCCCGCCCTCGACGTGGCCGCCGCGGGCGCAACGGCCGCGCGCGCCGCCGCCGCCGCGTCGGCCGCGCACGCCAGGTGGACCGACGGGGCGACGGCGCTCTTGGCGCCCAGCACCGCGCGGCCGACAATGGCGCCCCGCTTGGCGGTGGTGCGCCCAACGACGGCGAGGGCGTGGAGGGGGGCCTCACACGGGCGGCCGCCGCCGCCGCCGCTGCCGGTCCACCCCGCGGGGGGTGGCGGGGCGGTGCCGTTCCCTGCAGCGCCGCCTGCGGTGAAGCGGTCGAGGGTGGCCTTGCCCATGACCAGGGACGGTCCCTCGAGGATCGCGTCGGTGACGTCCAGGTTGCCGCTCATGATGGCGCCATAGCCGCCAAAAAGCGTGGTGGCCTCTGCGACGACCACCGCCGTCACCGCCAGCACCACAACCGCCACCCCCGCCAACGCAAAGAGCACCGACGGCAGGCGGAGAAGAACCGGGGGTGCGGATGGGGGGCGTCGAGGCGGGAGGGAAGGGCGCCACGCAGAGGGGGGGCGCCCGCGACGGCCCATCGCGCTGGGGCGCCGCTTGACAAACGGGGTAGAGGGGGGGGGAGTGGTTGGGTAGGAGCAAGAGAGGCGGAGAGGAAGAGGGGGCCCCCAAAAGAGACGGGCTCCACGTCAATGATCAGGGGGGAGAGGAGAGCGTCGCGTGAGCGTTGCGGTTTCGTGGCTCTGAAAATCCCGCGCAGCCAGTCAAACCCAAAATCCGTCCACGGCACTCACTCTGCCTCGCCCGCTTTTCAAAGCGCGACCGCGCCCGCCGCCCGATTGAATGTCGCCTTCTTGTTCGCAGTCCAGTGGAGGAGCGTCCTCCCTCTTCTTTCCCTTCTTACCTGATCCGGCCGCAGTCCTCTCCCCCCTCCATCCCTGTCCTTTTCTTGCAGTCTGCCCGGCCGCGCCCAGCCACTCGACCAGTCCCGGCAGCGCGTCTTGCCCATTCGTTTCCCCGCCGCGCGTCTTGCCAGCTTGTTTCCCCGACGCGTGTTAAGGCGGCGACGCACAGCCCCCCCCCCCCCCCCCCCCACCTCCCTGTTTCCTCCCCGCCGTCACCCAACACCACGGACGACCGCGCGGCGCCGCGCGCCCTAGCTGTCGCCTGCCGCACCGCTGCAGGGCGGACCCGCCAGGCGGGGCTCGTCAACAATGCGACGCAGTCGCTACGCCCAGACAGGGCCCACCGACCCACCCCCTCCCTTCCCTGTCTTACTGCCACCCCCCCCGCTGGGAATGCCCACCCATCAAGCGGGAGTTCCCTCCCCCTCCCCGACCCCCGCCCCCTCCCGCACCTGCCACCGCTTGTACGGCACGTCGCCCTCACCCGTCTCGGCCGCCGCCACCCGCGCGACGGCAAACAGGAAGTCAGAGCTCCGATTGAGCACCCGTAGCACCCCCCCAATGCCCCCTCCCGCGTCTGGTGGGGGCACCCCCCCCCCCCCCCCCCCCCCCCCCCCCCCCCCCCCCCCCGCGCGCCCCGCCCCGCCGCCACCGCCGCCACCGCCCGCTCGGCCCGGCGGACAATGGCGCGGGCGGTGTGGACTCCCCCCCCCCCGGGGAGGAGGAAGCCCCGCACCGGGCCGGCGGCGGCGTCCAGCTCGTCCGTCCACCCCTCCAGCACCCGCACCGCGGCGGGCGCGTCAAACGCAACGTACGCAGACCGCGCGTCGCGGGCGGCGGCGGCGGGGGCGGGGGGGGTGCCGACGACGGCGGCGGCGTCAAAGAGAAGGGCCTGCGCCCAGCGGAGGCGGGCGGCGAGTAGGGGGGGGCGGCCGCCGCTGTGTGAAGGGGGGAGCGCGCCAAAGGGCGACGGCAGCGGCGGCGGCGGCGGCGGCGGCGGGGGGGGCGGGGGCGGAGTTCCTGACGCCGTGCTGCCAGGCGCAGCAGCGGCCGGTGGGGGCGGCGGTGGCGGGGGGGGGGGCGCCGGCCGCTGCAGGCCCGCAATCGCCACGCCCAGCGCGACGACCGCCTCGTCCAGGTCGCCGAGCGCGGCGAAGGTGGGCGCCGTCTTGGCCGCCCGCTCGCCCGTGAAGAGCGCCGACGTGCCGCCGTCACCGGTGCGGGTGTAGAGGGCAGACTTGGGCGCCGCCGCCGCCGCCGCCGCCGCCGCCGCCGCCGCCTCCGCTGCCGGCGACGCCGATGCCGCCGTTGCCGCCGGGGAGAGGTCACCCGACAGGGTAGGGGGGGTGGCCCCCGCCTCTGCCAGCGTGGTGGCGGTGGCCACGTGCCGGCAGGGGAAGCCGCCGCGGCAGACGCCGCCGCCGGACGGAGAGAGCAGGCCACCGCTGCGGCCGCCGGGCACGGCCACCGCCGCCGCTGCCGCCGCTGCTGCCGTCGCTGGCGACGGCGCACGGCGGGGCACAGTCTGTCGCAACCGGGCGAGCCACATGGTGAGAGACGGAATAAGAGGGGGCGCGGGGGGGGGGGACAGCAGGATTGGGGATGAGGAAGGGGGGGGACGGCGGCCGCGGCGGGGGAGAGGGACGGGAGCGAAGCGGTTCGCCGCGAGCGGCGCACTCACGCTCCACCCCCCGAAAGGTGCCGCCATCTTTCGACTTGTTTCCAGTTTTCATTCACACCTGTACGAACAACTGTGCATCTGGTCAGATCAACGGCGCTTTCATGCAAGGCCGAGACCGACCACGGACAGATGATTTTCCGCTCCCCCAGGGTCGATGGGGGGGGGGGGGGGCTCTCGCCTCGCCAACGGCGTCGGTGGCCAGAACGCGTCGACGGCAGCGGCGGCGGCGGCCACGTAGGGTGCCCTGAGCCCTGGCTGTGACCGGCTGTGGCTTGAGGAGGAGGGGGGTGGGGAAGAGAGGTGACGGCGGGGCACAGGCCTCCCCGCTGGCTGCTGGACGGCGCAACAACGCGCGGCGTTTCAGCTCCGGCTCACATTGGTGGGGTCACTGGTGGCTCGGCTTTCCCTTCCCCCCATCCCCCTCCCCCATCCCGCTGGGACGGCATGCCGCCGGCCGCCATGAGCAGCCCGCACGAGGGGCGGACGAAGGCCCTCACTGCGCTTTCGTTTCGTCGGGTCTGCGCGGCGGAGCGCCTGGGTGCATGAGCACAACAAGAAGGGACCGCCATGGGGAAGGGGGAGGCGGGGCGCGGCGGGCATGGGACGGCAAGCGGCGCTGCAGGGCGCGCGGTTGGTCGCGCCGCCACGCGAGCGGCGGCGCGCGCCGTGGCGGTGGCGCCCCCGTCGGTCGGCGGCCACGACAGCAGTCCCCCCCCCCGCCCCCCGCGGCATGACCGCAGGAGGGGTCGCCCTCCCCGCGCCGCTGCTGCCATCCTGGAGGGGGGCGTCAAGAGGGGTGGGACCGCGCCGCGCCGCCGTGACGTACTGCCGCAGCACCCGTGGATTGGGCCAGACGCCTGCCCCCGCGCGGCGGTCCTGCCGCCGACCGCACGCGTTGAGGTGAGCGGCGGGTCCGTCCGGTAAGGTCCTTACCATCTATCCTGTCTTCGCCATCATCACGCCCGCGCCGTGGTCATGCCGGCGACCCCCGCCTCCCCCCCACACTTCACCCCCCTGCGCACGCCAAAGTTCTCGTGCACGCTTCCAACTGGGGCGCCGTCGCAGTCGCCTCCCGCGGTCATGGCGCAACGGCCGCGGCGGCGCGGGGTGGCGGCGGCGGCCGTGGCAGTGGCGGCGGCGCTCCTGGTCGGCGGCAGCGGCAGCCGCGCTGGTGGCCACCACGTGACGCTCGACGTGCAGCAGCACCTCCCCCCCCGTGGGGGACCCGCCGCCGCCGCTGCCACGGCGGGCACCGCCACGGCCGCCGCCGCCACCGCCGGCGACGTCCTTGCCCCCACCGCCGCCCCGCCCGCCCGCCGGCGGCTGGTGCGGCACCCCCACCCGCCCGGCGCGGGCGGCGTGCGGCTGGGTGGGCCGGCTGCCAAGGCGGTGGTGGCCCCCACGGCGGCGGAGCCGCCCGCCGCGGTCATCCGCTTCCTCCCATTTCTCCACACGTACAGCGTGGGGGTGGCGGGCCTGCCCACCGCCGCCTGCGGTGGCGCCACCACCCTCACCCTCTCGGCGGTGGAGCGGGCGCCGGGCGACGCGGCCGCCGCGGCGGGCGCCCTCCGGGTGCCCCACACCGCCATGGCCATGGACGGCGTCGCGTGCGGCGGGGGGGGTGGCGGCGGCGACGGCGGGGACGGGGACGCCGCGGCCGGTGCCGCCGCGGCGACGACGCCCGGCTACCTCACCCTCCTCCCCGCGTCGGCGGTCGGCTACTCCGACCGGGCAGCGGCGCTGGGCGTGACGGCCACCCGGGAGGCGGTGTTTGGCCACCCCGCCGCCGCCGCCATCTTTGCGGTGCTGTGGGGGACGGCAGAGTTTTGGGTGGGCCACGAGGCCGGCGGCGACCGGGTGTGTGGCGGCGGCGGCCGCGGCGCGCCCGCGGGGCAGCTGTCCCTGTGGCACGCCCCGTCGACGGGGTGGGTGCGGTACGACGGGGTCACGCTGGGGGGGGGGCTCAACATCAGCCTCCCGCCGGGGGAGGGCGCCGTGTCCACCTACGCCCCCGTTGGCGGTGGTGGCGGCGCCGGCGGCGGTGGCGGTGGCGGCGGCGGTGGCGGGGACGCTACCGCCGCCGCCGCCACCGCCGCCGCGGCCGTTCCGCCGGCGGGGGTGTGCGTGTGGGTGGACGCCGAGTCGCGGTTCTTTGGGGGCCCCGAAAAGGAGGCGGGGGCGGCGGGGGGCGGGGCCACCGCCGGCGCCGCCGCGTGCTTCCCCGCCACCGCGGTTGTGGGGCTGGCCAACGGGTCGGTGGCGGTCATGGCGGCGCTCGCCACGGGGGATGTGGTGTGCGCGGCGCCCCGCCCGGGGGGGGGCGCCGCCGCCAGGCCGCAGGGACAGACTGTCGCCGCGACGGGCGGCTGCGCCGACGGCGGCGGCGGCTCAGCGGTGCACGCGTGGAGCCACCGGGACTCGGCCGCGGCCGCGTCGTTTACGCGCCTGACCTGGGCGCGGGCGGCGCCCCCCGCGGGAGACAAGCCGCCGCCGGCGCCAGCGGCGGGCACGCTGACCCTGTCGGCTGGCCATCTGGTGCCCGTCCCCCCCACGGGCGCCCTCGTCGCGGCGCGGAGCCTCCGCGTCGGGTCGACAGTGACGCTCGCCGACGGCGGGGACGGCATCATCACGTCGACGGTGGCGGGGGTGGCGGGGCGGGGGCTGTACAACCCCCACCCGCTGGCGGGGAGCCTGGTCGTGGACGGCGTGGCGGTCAGCGCCTACACCGACGCGGTCCCCCCGGCGGTGGCGCACGCGGCGCTGGGGGTGGCCCGCGCCGCGTGGGCGGCCTGGGGGGGGGGGGGGGGGGGGGGTGGCGGCGGTCGCCGCCACGGGGCGGGCGGTGGGGTGGGGGGGGGGGCACGCGTGAGGTTGGGGAGGGGAGGGGGGGGGGGGGGGGGGGGGAGAGGGGGGCGGGGGGCGGGGGAGCAGTCGACGGGACGTGCGACAGGGTCCCAACGACAGAGCACAGCCGGCCAGCTGGGAAGATGAGCAAGATGCGTGCCAACCCGTCCGTGTTTCCCGCGGAAAACAAGAACAAGAGGTACCGTACCTTCGAGGCCAAAGCCTGTCTGTCCCCCCCCCTCCCCCCCCCTCCCCCCCCTCCCCCCCGCCCTGCAGCCCGCCCGCCCACTCGCCAAACCACCCATCCCCATCGCCGCCCCCTCACCCCCCCCGCCCGCCCAGCGGCCATCGCGCGCGCACCGCCCACCCCTCCCGCTCGTTGGCCACCCCCCCCAGCAGCCGCTCGGCGGCCGCCCACGCGACCATCACCCCATTGTCCGTGCACAGGGCGGGCGGGGGCACGACCATGGACCACCCGGGCGTGGCCGCCACGACCCCCGCCAGCGCAGACCGCACCGACGCGTTGGCCGCCACCCCGCCCGCCACCACCAGCGTGGTCACTGGCGGGGGGGAGGGAGCGGCGGCCGCGGCGCCGCCACCGTCGGCGACACCCCCTGCCCCGGCCGCGGCGGGGGCGGCGGCGGCGGTCGCGGCAGCGGCAGCAGCCTCTGCGTCGGCGACCATGGCCGCCACCGCCGTGGCGGTGCGCTGCTGCAGGTGCCGCACCGCCACGCGCTGGAAGGACGCGGCCACGTCTGCGCGGGCCGTGTCGGTCAGCACCCCCCCCGCCCCTGCCAGCCGGCCCACCGCCGTCCGCACCGACGTTTTGAGCCCCGCAAACGAAAAGTCACAGTCACGCCGCCGCGCCATCGGCACCGGAAACGGCACCGCGTCGGCGTCGCCCTGCGCGGCGAGCGCCTCGAGGGCGGGGCCCCCGCCGGCGGCCACGTCCAGCCCGAGCAGCCGAGCGGTCTTGTCAAACGCCTCCCCCGCCGCGTCGTCCAGGGTGCCCCCAAGGACCGCATAGTCCCCAACGCCCCGCGCGAGCAGCAGCTGGCAGTGGCCGCCACTGACGAGGAGGGTGAGGAAGGGGAACTCCACGGCGGGCACAAAGGGGGGGGGGGGGGCGGCGGGGTCGGGGGGGGATGGCGCCGCCGGCACGACGCCGCTGGCCACTGGTGTTGAGGGGGGGGGCGCGGCGGTAGTAGCAGCAGCAGCAGCAGCAGCAGGGGCGGCAGGTGGGGGCACCACCCCCCCTCCCGCCGCCCCGGCGGGCGGCGGCGGCGGCACCCCCCCCCCCGGAAGGCGGGCGACGAGCACGTGCGCCTCAAGGTGGTTGACCGTCACCAGCGGCACGTCCGCGTCAACCGCCGCGGCGACCGCCGCGCGGGCGCCCACCCGCAGGCACACCTCCAGGCCCGGCCCCGCCGTCACGCCCACCGCGTCCACCTCATCGGCGGCGAGGCCGGCGGCGGCCAGCGCGTCGGCCACCACCCGCCCAATCGCGGCCGCGTGCGCGTCGCGGGCCAACGACGGCACCACCCCGCCAAACGCGCGGTGGACATCTGCCTGGCTCGCCGCCGCCGCGCCCAGCACCGCCCCCGTCGACGACACCACCGCCGCGGCCGTGTCGTCGCACGACGTTTCAATGCCCAGGACGAGGAAGGTGCCGGGGGAGGCGGCCGCCGCGGCCGCCGCGGGCGAGTCCCCCACCGGGACCGCGGGGGTGCCCCCGCCCGCGGCGGCGGCGGCGGCGGCGGCAGCGGCGGCGCGGCGGGCCGCCCGGCGGGCGCGGCCGGCGGCGAGCCAGTCGGGGGGGAGCCGCAGGGAGCGGTCAAAGGACGGCACGGCCTCGCCGCGCCCATTGACCGCCGCGTCGGGGGCGTCGGCGGCAAGAACCGCCTTGGCCTGCCCGACGGTGGCCAGCCGCCGCTGCCGACGGGTGGCCGCGGGGGTGGGGGTAGGGGTGGGGGCGGGCGGCGGAGCACCCGCCGCCGCCGCCGCCGCCAGTGGCGGCGGCGGCGGCGTCGACGCCGACGCCGACGGGGGGTGCACCGACGGGGACGACAGCGACGGGGACGGTGCCGGCGCGGCGGCGGGCACCCCCGGCGTCGGCCCCCCCCCCCCCCCCCCGCGGCGGCGGACGCCGTCGACAGCAGCCGCCGTCGGCGGCGGGAGGCGGCGGCGGTGCACAGGCGCGGCGCGGCGGCGCGGGCGGCGGCGGGGCCGAGGCGGGCCCGCAGCGCCGCCGCGGGGGCGCAGCCACCCGCACAAAACGCCATGGCGACGCTGCTTGAGGGGGGGGGGGGGGGGCGCATGACGGGCGCAGGGTCGTCGCGGAGAGGGGAGCGCGGGAGGGCGGGGAGCGTCGGGCGGTGGGGGGGGGGGATGAAAAGGTAGGAGTGGTGGGAAGGGGGACACGACGACCGAGGTTGCGGTCGTCCCAGCTGGATCACGCCTTGACGACCATACTCAATGGGAAGTAGCCTCCGTACAAAGCCCGGGCTGAGGAAATGGTCTGGCCTCAGTGGCCAAACTGAAAGGGCGTTCTCAAACATGCACGAAGTTGGCCACGTGTGCCCCGGCGAGCCGGCCTCCCGCTCGTCGCCTCGAGGGGGACCGTCGACGACGCACCCCCCCCCCCCCCCCCCAGACATGGTCACAAGCCTACCACTCCACCCCTCCCCCCCTTGCGCCATGGCCGCCCCCCTGGTGTTGACGGCCGCCGCCGCCGCCGCCGCAGCGGCCGCCACCACCCCCGCCGCTCTCGTCGGCGTCGACACGACGGGCCTCTTTGTCGTTGCCGTTCCGGCCGCCGCGGCGGCCGCGACGGCGCCCCCAGCCGCCCTCCCTGCTCCCACGCCAGGTGGCGCCGTCACCCCCCCAAAGCCGCCCCTACCCCCGCCACCGCCGCAAGAAGCGGTGGCGGCAGCAGCGACGGCAGTGCTGACGCACCTGCCGCCGCCGCTGGCGGTGGTGGCGGTGGTGGTTCCCCCCGCCGCTGGCCCGGCTCCCGCGGCGGCGGCGGCGGTGGCGGCGGCGGCGGCGGCTGCGGCGGCACAAGAGTCGGCGGTGGCGGCGGCGGCGCCGCCAGTGCCACCGCCACGGCCGCCGTGGGTGCCCCCCCGCCACGCGTGGGAGCGGCTGCCGCTGCTGCGGGTGGGGGGTGGTGGTGGCGGTGGTGGGCGGGGCGGAGGGGAGGAGGCCCTCTTGTGGGCTGCTGGCAGGGACGGCTGTGACTGTGGCGACGGTGGCGGTGGCGGCGGCGGCGGCGGCGGCGGCGGTTGGACTGTGGTGCCAGTGGAGGCGACGGCCGTCGCCACGGCCTCCGCGTGGGCGCCCTACGTGCTGCTCCGGTGGGTGGCGCGGCTGCCGGCGGCGGCGGCGACGGCCACTGTTGCGGCGGTGGTGGGCGTCCGCTGTGGGGGGGTGGACGTACGCGTCGGGAAAGGGGGGGGCGATGCCCCTGCGGAGGAGGAGGGGGCGGGGACCATCGCTGCGCTGCTGGCGGGGGAACTAGCGCCCACAGGCGGGGGTGGCATGGACGGCGGCGGCGCCCCTGCCAAGGCCGCAACGCCACTGGCAACGCCGCCACGCCGTGGCCGCGGTCGTGGCGGCCGCGGCAACGGCCGCGGCCGCGGCGGCCGACCGCGTGGTGGCCGGGGCGTTGCCGCCGCGGCAGCCGCGGCGGTGGCGGCTGCGCTGGACGGGGACGCAGCTGTTGCCGCCGCGGCCGCGGCGGTGGGGGGGGGGGGCGGCGGGCGCGCCGCCCGGGGGGGGCGGCCGGCTGTGGCGGCGGTAGCGGCGGTGGCGGCCGCCGCGGCGGCCGCCCCCGTGCGGGTAGAGCTGCTCGTCGACGCGCCGCCCGTGCCGGGGGGCGGCGGGCTTGTCCCCGCCGCCGGGGGGCTCCCCCCCCCGCCCCAGGGCGGTGACGCTGGCGTTAACGGGTGGTCGTCGCCGCCCGCCGGGGTGCTCGTGGACGTGGTCGCCTATGTTGGGCGGTCGGCGGGGGTGGCGGGCGGCGTCGGCCGTCTCGTCGCCGCCGCCGGCCGGGCGGCGGCGGCACTCACCGGTGGCGCGTCCTTGCCGGCAGCGTCTGCGGCTGCGGTGGCAGTGGCCCACTACGCGCCGTGGGCAGAGGGCCTGCCGTGGCCGCCCGGGGCGGCCCCCCCACCCACCGCCCACACAGGGACGACGGCGCCGCCGCCGCTGCCCACCGTCTTGACGCTCCCAGAGCCGCGGGTGACCTACCCGGTAACGCCCAGTGACCCGCGGCGGGCGGCGCTGCACGCGGCACTGAGCCTGCCCGCCGCGAGGCTGCTCACGCCCCATCGGGCGCTGGGCCGGGGGTGGGACCCCCCCGCTGCCGCCCCTACCCATCCCCCCCCCCCCCCCTCGCCCCTCCCGCAGGTGAGCCCCCACACCGCTGCCGCGGCGGGCGGCGGCCACCGCCTCCCCCCCCCCGTGACGCTCGCAACGGTCCGAGGACCGTACGCGGCGTATGCGTACGTAGCCGGCCGCGGCGGGGATGTTGGCTGGGGCTGCGCCTACCGGTCCGCCCAAACGCTCGCGTCGTGGGCGCTGGCGGCCGGCGCGGCGGCCGCCGCCCGCGCCACCGTGCCGACGCTGCGGGAGCTGCAGGCAGCGCTGGTGGCGGCGGGGGACAAGCCGCCCGCCTTTGTCGGCAGCGCCAGCTGGGTGGGCGCCGCCGAGGTGGCGCTGGCGCTCGACGAGACGCTCGGCGTCGGCTGCCGCCTCCTCCACGTGCGGGCGGGGGAGGCGGCGGCGGCGGCCGCGCCGCTGCGGGCGCACTTTGCGCCCGCCGGCGCCGCGTCGCCCGTCATGGTGGGCGGCGGCGACCGCGCGCTGACGGCGGTGGGCATTGCGACGGGGGGGGGCGGCACGGCGGCGCTGCTGGTGGTGGACCCGCACGTGGTGGGGGGGGGGGCCGCCGCGGTGCGGTGGGTGCGGCTGGCCGACCTTGACGCCACCGCGTTTTACAACTTTTGTTGGCCCGTCCCCCCTCCGGGGGTGTGAGCGCGTGTGCTGCACCCGCACCCATGCCCTCTGCCGACCGCGGGGGCACGCCCAGTTAAGATGGGCTTCTTGCGGACTTCTGGCTTACCACCCCAAGAAGCAGCGTGAAGCACCGGAGATAAGAGAAGGAAAAAATGCGCTTAGAAGAGAGTAGCTCATTGCGCTTCTGATGGTGTATGGCTGTCGTTATTCCTCTCCGCGAGTCTGGACCCAGTTTGCCTGTTTGTGTCTCTCTCCGTCGTCCTTCCGGCTCTCTTTGTGCGTGTGGTGAGGAGGGGGCAGCGTGCGCGCGAGTGGGTCCCCCCTCCGACCACCTGCGCCGCGGCGGGACGGACACGGGCAGTGACCGGCAGTTTTTTTCTCTTTTCTTTTTTCCCCTCAACCGACGCCACGTTGTGCGTATTTTCGACCTGCAAAACATGAAACTGAACATCACGGGCTTATGCCATGCCATACGAGCGGGTGTCGACGCACAGAGCCGGCAGGTCGGCCATAAATCGGTCTGTCGGCTCTGACACGGGTGGCGAGGACGCGTCCCGGCCTGCCATCGTCGATTGCTTGGCGGTGGCAACGCCTGGGCAGGCTGCCCTCGTCTGGCCGGCCATGGGTTGGCGCTCGCTGGCGTCGCGTCCTGCAATGATGTGGGCGGGTAGATAAGCAGCGCGGTCGAGGCGGTCACGGGGCTGCGAGTGCGTTGCCCCATACTGCACCCGTCGTTTTGCGCCAGCCAACCTGCAGTGGGTGAGCTCGCTTCCCCTCTCCCCCCTCCCCTCCCTCCCCTTCTCTTTCGCTTCTTCCTCCTCCGCCTGTGTCGGTGGACGGCTCCGCCTTCACCCCTTTCCGGTGTCAAGTATGGTGGGCTCTGCTGATGCCGGTGCCACTGTCACTGCCACGGGCGTTGACGCGGCGCTCCCTGTGCGGCGCCGCATGGGCGGGCCGGAGCGCCTCATGTACCTTGCGGAGCAGACGTATGGGGGCACCTTTCGTATCGCGACGGTGCTGACACTGTGCTCGCCAAACCCGTTGACCGCCGCCCGCCTCACGGCCGCCATCGACGCCGTTGCCGCCCGCCACGACGCCCTCCGCACCGTTGTTATTGGCCAAGAATTTGTGGTGGCCCCGCCCACCGCCACACCTACCGTCGACGTCAAGGCCGTTGCCGAGGACGCGGAGGGGGTGACCGCCGCGGCGTTTGCCGACGCCCAGTCGGTACTGGCGGCGGGCACGAGCGGCGCATGGACCAACCCGCCCTTGCCAGCAGGCGCCGCCGCCCACACGCCCATTAGCCTCCCGTGGCGGGCGGGCGTGTACCTACCCGCGCCGGGGTCGACGCACGCGCCCACCGACGCAGCGGCGGTGGTGTATTACCTCCCCCATTATCTGTCAGACGGCACGTCCGTGGACGTCCTTGCCGCCGCCACCATCGACGCCCTGACCGCCGCCTCATCAGCAGGCGTCGTGGCGGCGGGGCAGGTGGGGATGGCGGCAGCGGGAGAGGTGGGGGAGGCGGCAGCGGGAGAGGTGGTGCCGCTGGCACCAGCCGTTAACGACGTGTACCCTCCGCAGGGAGGCGGGCTGCTTGGCATGGCCGCCGGCTTGCTGCGGTTTGCCTCAGAGGTCGCCGCGCCCGTGACGCGCCGCCACCGGCGGGCGCTGGTCTTCCCACCCGGCCCGCCCGCCACCCCCGCCACCCGCACCGCCTCTGCGATCGACGCGGTGGTGTCGGCGGCGGCGTTGCGGCGGTTTGCGGCGGCGGCGCGTGCGGCAGGCACGACGGTCGGGTGTGGGCTGGTGGCGGCGCTCGCAGTTGCGCTGGACGGGGTGGGGGTGATGGCGCCGTCGGGGTCGGACATTGCGGTGGACGTGCCTATCAATGGGCGGGTGGGGGCGCCCGCCGGGTCGGGCCTGACCCCAACGACCGTCGGCTGCTACGTTGGCGCGGGCATCGTTGACGTGCCGCTGGCTGGGGGTGCCTACCGCGACGGCGGCGGCGACCCGCCAGACCTGTGGGCGCTCGCGTCGAAGGTGCACGCGGCCGTTCATGCGCCTGGCTATCGGGCATCCGAGCTGTCGGCTTTTGGCGTGCTCTCGGCGATCCTCACCTGTGGCCCTGGCCGCGCCTTAGTCCGCTCCGTCATCAACTCCACCACAGAGCAGGGACGCATCATGCCGCCGACCGTATCCAACGTGGGCCGCTGCGGTCTCTCAGACGCTGCCAATGGGCGGGCAGTGGCGGCGGCGGCTGCGGCGCCGGCGGGGGCGGCGGGCGGAGACGGTGCCAATGGCGGGTTCCCGACGGTGGGTGCCATCCGGTTGATGGACTGGGAGGCGCAAATGGGCGCGCCGCTCATTCTGTATGCATGCTCAGTGGCGGGTGCGATGACGTTGGTGCTGACGAGCACGCAGCCGCAGGTGCCGACTGCGACTGCGGGGGCGATGCTGGCATCCGTGGTCAAGACGATCGAGGCGGCGTGACGGACGGGGCTGGGGTGGTTGGTCCTGGAGGCTTGAGTGCGTGCGCACTTGGCGAGACGGACGAGAGGCACGCTCGCGAGACCAGCCAAGGGTCACGTCCAGGGCGGGCCCGCTTGCTGGGACAGGCAGCCGTGCAGGCGAGCACAGACGCAGTCCTTCAGGGATATACAAGAGGGGTGTAAATAAATAGCTCGAGACAACAACAAGAAAAACAAACGTCGTTCGAGACAAAGCCAAAGAGCGGACGTGCTTCAGAGTTTTTCCAACAACGTCACGACGATCTCGATACCATCTCTAATATATATTTGCAGGTTTTAATTGAGCCCACACGTGGCTTCGAAACATCTGTCGGCCAATGAGAGCTCAGCGGGGGCTCGTGGGCCGCCGCAGGGGTCCGGTTGCGTCCTGATTCGGCCGGATTCGGGCCTCCGTCTCGGGTTCAGACGCGAATGAAGTTGATGGAGTTGCTTCAAGTCGTGCGTGCCACGCTTAAGCAGAAGATCGTCACCACGATGTCCCCCCCCTTAGAGTGTTTCCAACAACGTCACGACGATCTCGATACCATCTCTCATATGTTTTCGCAGCTTTCAATTGAGCCCACACGTGGCTTCGAAACATCTCTCGGCCAATGAGAGCTCAGCGGGGGCTTGTGGGCCGCCGCTGGGGTCCGGTCGCGTCCCGATTCGGCCAGATTCGGCCCTCCGTTTCGGGTTCAGACGCGAATGGAGTTGATGGAGTTGTTTCGAGTCGTGCGAGCCACGTTTCCGCAGAAGATCGTCACGACGATGTCGGAAACGATCTCCCCCCCCCTACTTCGTTGCAGAGATCGTCGTGACGATCTCGTTTCGAGTTATGGGAGCGTTTATTGCCGTTTTTAACGCTAGAACGGGGCCCTGCGTGAACGATTCGCGACCCTCTCGAAAGTGTCTGGACTCAATCTGGAGGTCTGCAGGATTGGATGATTGCGCATACGGCGCGTGGTCGTGTGGATCCGCAGCGGTCCGTTGGGCACGGGTCCTGGTGGTCGCCCCCCCCCCCTCTCAGATCCCCCACACCGCACCCACGTATTCGACGCATCGACGTGGTCCGTTCAAATCATACGCACGCCGCCGGACGCCACTCACTCCGGCGAGCCTACCTCCTACACCCCCGGCAAAATAACAAAAAAAATACAACATTTCGTGCAGGGTCCCGCCCCCGGCGCGGGCCCGCGCTGGCGGAGGGGGGGCTGCCCCCCCACAACAGGTACCCACGGGGGGTGGGGGGGGTGGGGAGGGGCGTGCACTCCCCCCGCAGCACATTTGGCACGGGTGGTGGGGCTTCCAGCGGTGGAATGGGGGGGGGGGCGTCGCGGGGAGGGGCGTGCACCCTCCCCGGAGCACGTTCCTGCGGGGGGGGGGGCGTCCCGCGGTGGATTGGGGGGGGGGGCGGCAATGGGAGGCGCGTGCACCCCCCCCGGGGGACGCTCCTGCGGGGAGGGGGGCATCCAGGGGTGGATCGGTGGGGGCTTCGTGGGCCGCGTGGGACGGCTCACGTCCTACCGGCGACGTGGCCACCACCGTCGTGACGCTCACCGCCGTCACCACCGTCGTCACCGCCGTCGTCGGTCTGTTCGTGGGCCGCGTACGACGGCCCACCACGCATCGGCAGCCCCACCACCGTCGCCACCTCCGCCACCGTCGCCACCTCCACCACCGTCGTCTCCGCCGCCACCGTCGCCACCGCCATCGTCTGGGGACTGCCGGCGACTGCCGGGGCCGCGTGGGACGGCCCACCGCGTAGCGGCAAGGCCATCGATGTGGCCACCACCGTCACCTCCACCACCGGCGTCACGTCTGCCACCGTCGCCGCCACCGCGCCATCGTCGTGACCACCATCGGCACCGCCAACCTCGAGGGGTTCCGAGTGGCGCTCCGTGGCGGTGACCCGTTGTCGCGGCCTGGGCGACTGGGAGCCTCCGAGGCTGTGTGCTGGGGGGTGGGGGGTGTGGGCGGGTGGGGGTGCAGTTTTGGAAGATGGCTGCCCCCGCGCCTTTTGATCGAGAGGCATGGGAGGTGTCCGACGGATCGGCGCACGAGGTCCACGCAGCTGTTCTGGCTGCGCGGCTCTCTCCAACGCGACGCAGACACTACATCGCTCTGTCGGGTGCGATTGCCCGACGCCGCCGGCGTCGCGGCGGCTCGGCGCCCGGCCGTCGTGCCAACCGGTTGCGTGGATTTGAGCGCGGCTACCGAAGCATCGAGGCTGACTACTTTGGGGAGGACGGGAACCCACCTGTGTACGGCGAGACTGATTTCGAGATTCGGTTCCGCGTGCCTCGCAATGTGTTTATGGCGGTCTATGCCGACGTGAAGGACCTGCCGTATTGGAAGCGCACCATCAACGCCAGTGGGCGGCCACAGGCGCATGCCCTGCAGAAGGTGGTGGCCGCCTTTCGTGTGCTGGCGTACGGTGAGGCCGCTGATCGGCCTGACGAGTATGTCCGACTGTCCAAGTCTACAACGGCGGTGGCGACGCAAATGCTTGTCGACCACATCGTCGACAACTACGAGGAGTTCTTTTTGCGCCCCCCAAACATGGACGAGCTGGCCCATATTCTTGACCGTAACGCGCAACGTGGGATGCCTGGGTGCATGGGGAGCATCGACTGCTCGCATTGGGGTTGGCGCATGTGCCCCAAGGCTTTGGCGGGCCAGTACCAGGACTACAAGAAGCGGCGCTCTGTGGTAATGGAGACAGTCTACGATGAGGACCTGTACATCTAGCACTTTTTCGTAGGGCCACCGGGCAGCCAGAACGACCTGAATGTGTGGGGCCAATCACCGCTCTGCATGGACATTACGAACGGTCTGTGGCCCCCTGACAATTTTGAGTACACACTGAATGGCCGCACGCGTCGCTTGCTGTACTATTTAGCCGACGGTGTGTATCCCAAGTTCCCCATTTTTGCCCGACCCTTTCCACGCGCCTCCTCCAACACCTGAAGAAGTGCACTTACAACCGGCTGCAAGAGGCGCTTCGCAAGGACGTTGAGCGTCTGTACGGCGTAATGACCGCGCGCTTTCACATCCTTCTCCACCCGGCCAGGTCTCACTCTGTTGACCGTATCATCCGCACCGCCAAGGCTGTCGCCATTTTGCACAATATGATTGTCATCAACCGACGCGACGGGTACATCTCCCGCCTCCGCATGGGAGATTTATACGGCCAGGCCGGGGCAGCGGCATCTGTCATGATGGCCGCTGCGCAGGCTGAAGCAGAGGCCGCAGAGGCCGCAGAGGCCGCGGGGAGTGACTCCTTGTCGGCCTTCTCGTGGTCCTCTTCGTCGTCTTCGTAGTCGTCTTCGTCCGGTACCGCTGGTAGTGGCAGCAATGTCGGTGCGGGTGGTGGTGCGGGCGCTGTGGGTGACGGCACGGCGGCCGCAGCGGGCGTATCTGGACGCGCCGGAGGTAGTGCGGCCGGTGGGGGTGGCGCATTGGCCGCGGGGGGCGCAGCTTGTCCACCTGATGGATCTGGCGGTGGTACTGGTCTGAAGGGGCGGGGTCCGGGGCCGGGGACGGGAACGGCGCGCAGGGTACTGGCCGTGTCGCCCCGACTTGGCGCACTGACGATATCAGGCGCCAGTCTGCTCTGACCAGTCCGATTGAGCACGAGCGACTACGCGCTGACCTGATGGCACACGTGTGGGAGAAAGAGGCGGAGGCTCTGGCGCCGTTTCTGCACCGCCGTCATGCGTTGGTGTACATGTAGGTGGGTGCGCGGCTGCTTTAAAGGTCTCTTTTTTTCCCTCGGGTTTTTTTTTTTGCCTCACCTGTGAACCGGTCTAGCGTGGAAAAACGGCCGTTGTCGTGGAAAAAAAGCAGGGGGCGGGACGCCTTGGCGGTGAGAGGGTGGCAGCGACACAGCGGCCGACTTGTCGGCCACCTGTGCGCATGGCTGCTGCCACCGGCGTGGCAAGAAAGTGGGGGGGGGGATGCCTTGGCGGTGGGGGGGTGGCAGCGACGCAGCGGCCGACTTGTCGGCTGCCTGTGCGCCTGGCTGTTGCCACCGACTTGGCAAGGAAGTGGGGTGGGGGACGCCTTGGCGTCGGGGGGGCGGCAGCGACACAGCGGCCGACTTGTCGGCCGCCTGTGCGGCTGGCTGGTGCCAGCAGCGAGGCGGGAGAGTGAGGGGGGGGACGCCTTGGCGGTGGGGGGGTGGCAGCGACACAGCGGCCGACTTGTCAGCCGCCTGTGCGCCTGGCTCATGGCGCCAGTGTGGCGGGGGAGTGGAGGAGGAGAGGACGCAGCTGGGCGAAGTTCGGGAAAGCCAGAGCTTAGGAAAGACAAAGCGGCAGGCGGAGCGTTTACCACGCCAACCAAGCCCTCAAGGCAGACCCCACGCGTGGTGACACACAGGCCCCACTTGACGGCGCCAAAATAAAGCAGACCGACGGCGCCAACAAAAAGCAGACCAACGACAAGTGGCGCACAAGCAAGCACGCAAAGGAAGAAGATTTTTGTCAGGCAACCGTGGGTACCTGCACACAAACAACAGATACAGCACATGCAAGCCAAAACGAGCAGTGCCACAAAGAAGAACACAAGCACACGTCACATGTACAAGTCATCGTCGTCCTCCTCATCCTCCAACTCCTTCACCGACCTAATGAGCGGGTCAAGCTCGTCCTCATCACCTTCCACGTTGTCGTCCTCCCCCACATCGTCGTCCTGCTCAGAATCTGCCACAGAGGGCTCGGGGGACGGCGTAGTGGAACGATAAACGGGCATGCGGTTCGGCTCTTCGCCCTTCTGACTGACAAAGCCTCCGGCAGCGGCGGCAAACTGCAGCTGCTTGGTGATCTGCGCCCGTCGGCTGACGGAGAGAAGCGCGGCCGCAGAGCGGCCACCCGCAGAACGGCCACCCGCAGGGGCCACAACGTCCCGCATAGGTGGGGCGGGCGTCACCGGTGTCGCTGCCGCTGACACCCCAGGCGCCCTGCGCGGTCCGGTGCCGCGCTGCCCCGGCGGCCCTGAGGACCCCTCCGTGGGCCCATCCGCCATCTGAGGCCACTCCATCGGTACAGGTGGCAGCGGCGGGGACCGCGGTGGCTGCAGCGGAGGCCACTCCATAGGCACAGGTGCCCGAGGTGGGCACGGCGGTGGCTGCTGGCTCTCCCAGGAGGCCGGAGAGTTCGGCAAAGTGGGTGGAAGAGGGCCAGGGGGGGGGGCTGCAGGGGCGACCGCGGCCCCGGCGGCCGCTGATGAGCGGCCTTCCGAGGGCCGTGAGCCCGCACCAGCCGCGACAGCGCCGGAGGCCGCGGCTTCGCCAGCAGCCGCGGCCCCCGGCTCGTCATCTGTCGCGGTCATGGCGGCGGCCGCCCCGCCCCCCGACCCTCCCGCCACCGGGTCCCCCGCCCCCCCCCCCGCCGCCCCGCCGTCCCCCGCGACTCTCGGAGCCGCGGCCGCTGGAGCGGCCGCCTCCCCTCCCGGCCCCTCTTCCACGCCTTCACCTGTGTCTGCAGAGTCGGGGGCAGCCGCTCCACCAGCATTTGCGGCACCCTCGCAGCTGCTGGACGCCCCCGCAGGTGCCGGTGCGTTGGCGGCCATGTGCTGGGCAATGAGCGCATCGGCGCGCCTGGCTAGAAACGCGCGGAAGCGCGGCATGTCCCGAATGCCGGGGGCCGACAGTGCCCCAATCAGGTTCCTGTCCGCAGTGGCCCCCGCGATGACCTTCAGCGCTGCAGTGTTGGCGCTACTCTCCTTCGCCATGGCAGCGTCGCGCACGCGCGCGGCCATCTGCTCCAAAGTAGATGTAGCAATATGGATGACCGTATTGTGACCCTAATACAGGGGGACTACTTCTAACCCTTAACTTTCTATTCGGGAGTCCGTATTGGTCACGGTATCTATAAGTTACGTATGACCAGAGGGACTTGCATCTTGGGGTGGAGGGTAGTTAGTAGTGTCTCCGAGGGTTTTTAACGAGGGGGCCGGCGGCGAATCCAACGCCGGCCATGGTAGAGCAACAAACCCCTCCCATTTGGGCTCCCATCTTGGTCCCGTGGCTTGCGCTCCAAGGACAGCAACCTTGGCCTCCCGGTGACTTTCGTGCCAATCCCCCTTGGTGAGTGTTCCCTGAGAGTGGAAGAGCAGCGGATACCTATTGTGCTACATTGGTGGAGCAGCAGGGGACGGATTTCCGTCACCCTTGTAGTGACGCCGTCTTCGGCCCTGGCACACGGACAGGGATCCGGTCCTTTTCTTGTAATCGTGGCGCTGCGATCTGGTTGATTGTGTTGAGTGGTTGCGTTTGACTTCGATCTACTGTTACTCTCCCCCAACTCCCCCCTCGCTCTCTTATTCGTGGTGACTGTTACGTCGGTTGACTGAGTGTGACTATGTCTACCCAAGAGATGGGGAACGTTCAAAATGACGGATCGGCGTCAAAGCCGACCCCGGAGCTGAACCCGGGAACCGGGATCGGTAACCCGATCGACAAAATTGAAACGCCGATGCTCTCCGGTGCCGGATCGACGTTTGGTACGGCACGGACGGCCGGGGGCGACGGACCGCCTCACCCGCCCCGTGCCGACGTCACTCCGCCGCCACCTTCACCAGGGGACTCCCTGATGGCATCATTGGCTCGCATCGAGGCCCGGTTCACCGGACTCGACGCCCGTCAAGAGCGTACGGAGGGCGCAATGGCTATGCTGATGTCAACACGCCACACGACGGTACCCCGTCGTGTTCCTCCCATACCGGTACGGTTCGAACCGGCCGGACTACTTTCGAAGTCCACCAGGGTCGACCCCGGTGTTGCTACTCCTGGACAACCCCCGGACACGGCGGGTTATGGATCCGACTCGTCAGCCGAGTTGGAACGTAGCCATACGGAGCGCTACGCTCGGAGCACCCAGAGCGGGCCCCGCGGACATGGTCCGGCGGACACTTACGCCGGAACAGAGTCGGCGATGGGGGGAGGCGGTACCGTATCGCACTACCCCCTCGACGACGGAAGCCAAGCAACTCGGGTACCCGAGGCACCGACGCCGGAAGTTCCAGCGTCACTAATGCAAGCGATGACAGTGCAGGTTGCTGCGAGCTTACTGAAGCGGATGGAGTCCGATGAGCTTACTCATCAACTGGCCAAGCGAGTGGATATCCAGGACGCGGACACGGAGATTGTCAACGAAGTCTTCAGGTCGGTACTCACTCCTGAACGTTATCGTTTGGACGACCGATCCACTACCGTGTCGGAATCGATGCGTACTACCTCGCACCGAGCGATCCGCTCTATGCAGACCCTTATGAAGGGAGTCCCTATGTTCGGGGGCCCGAACGGACGCCCGTTGGCACTCATTGGCTTCGTGACCAGCTTCAAGGCAGCCGCAGACAAGGCACTCGTTAACGAGGGGCTAGCTCTGGAGATCCTCCCGTTCTTTGTTGACGAACGGGTACGAGGCATCCTCCGCCAGGCATCCCCGATGCCTGGAATGAGGGTCGCGGCCACCCCCATGGTTTCCCTTGGTATACTGAAGGAGCTGCTTAGCAGCTACCTCGGTGAGGACAAGTGCGAAGACCACTATCGGGCCCTTCGCACCGCCACCGCCCAGTCCTGGGAGGATGAGGACATGTTCAGACGCCGGATCCAAGAGCTCGACTACGAGCTGGGGAAGCTCCTCGGCGAAGGGGAGCTACGGGCCATCCTGTTCGCAGAAGTACCCAACTATGTGCGGATATCCGCACGGGGAGCCAACACGGCTCGAACGAGTTTCAGTCGACTGATGCATGTGGCGGTATTGACCCCCAGGTAGGGGGGCAACACGTGCCATGCAAGGGGCGGCAGGCCACTAGCCTGATCCGTTCCTCCCCCTGCATTTGGGTCCGTATTCCCTAAGTTTGGGATAATTAGCTTAGTAGTAAATCCAACTTGGATTTGAGGGTTTTCTGCATTTATCGTCTTGAATTTTCGTGTGGCCCGGTGGGCAGGTGGTGGGGTGGGAGATTCTGAGTGGCGAGATTCTGAGGGGACCCTGGGGGGATAAGGGGAGGGACAGCGGGGCTTGGCCCTGCGTCCCCGTCCCGACCAAGAAACTGTTGGACCACACACCATCCTCTTGTTTGTCAGTGGGGGGTTTGCCCCACAACAGGGACAGAGTGTGTGCGACTTGCACTTCTTCCGGTTCCCCCGACACGGGAGGCAGCCCTTGTACACCGCCCCAACTTGGGTGCCGTGTGTGTAAGTGGTTTTTTGCCACATTTGGTGGAGCAGCAGGGGACAGAGGTAAACTTTACCTCCGGGTGCACCCGGGTGTAAGGGGCCCTCTGTCTCAGAGGAACGGTGGACTTGGACCGTGTCATACGGATCGTCAGCCAACATGGCTACTTCGGACCCCCCGTCGTCCGGGGAGTACACGGGTGACGCACGTACTTCAGTGCCTTTGAATACTGGTGAGACACAGGTGGGCTTACCTGGGGTCGCAGAGGGACGAGAGGTCCCACAAGCCAGCAGGACTAGAAGCGTGGGCGGGCAACAGGCCAACCCGACTCAGTCGGGAGTTCGCTCGGGTGACACTTCTGATGTGGGTGGGCCGAAGTCTGGCCACCGTGTGGTACACTCAACGGGAACCTCCCAAGGGGTGAGGACTGTCCCCGCGGGTTCCACTCGGGTTGGAGCCAACTTTGGCTTGGAGCCGTCGCCAACTAGGCTTTCGGGGGACGGCGGACCTCCGTTGGTCGGCGATGGGCTCGCGCCCATGCCCCCGGTTGAGACCCCTGAGGAACGTGGTTACCCCTCAGGTGGACTCCCGGAGGCGGACCGAGACTCAACTGGAGTCGTCAATCCACTCCTCGCGGAAACTGTCCGTCGGGAGGCGACCAATGTGTTGCGGCAGACTTTGCCGGACCTGGTGGTCACGATGACGAATACTATTCTGAATCAGATTGTGGCGAGTTTGCCAGATGGCCTTAATGTCCAGACCGGATCGGGGCTTTCGAGACCGCAGGCGCAGGGGGAATCCCTCCTCACGCCTATCTCGGGTCGCCCCGAACAGGGGGCGACACCTGTGACTCCCAACGAGGGAGCCAAACCATACTCGGTGGGGCGTACGCCCTTCACGGGGGAGTTTCCCCCGGAAACGCCGGCGGCTACACCCAGCGCGCCGAGCCAGGCTACAAGCACTGAGGATCAACTTACCCCAGTGCCACAGCGGCTGTTCCCTCAACGTGAGGTGCCGCCCAAGATCCAGGTAGCCAACCCGGTCTACCAGAGGATCTTTGACTGTGAGACCTACGCTCTCCACAACCAGTCGGTGGCGTATAGTGCTGACCAGGCCCGAGCCATGGGCCGTGCCAAGAAGAATGCACTTCGCTCTTTTGGGCACAAAGAGCAGTGGGATGGAACTCCCCCCCTCCGTGTCTCTGAGTTCCTACGTCGTTTCACAAAAGCCTGTGACTACAATGCCATAAGTGAAGGCATGGCGTTCTATATGCTACAGGAATTCACGAAGGGGGACCTGCGGACAGAACTTATGTCCGTCATGCCCAGCTCCTCAAGTGGAGGCGCTGGTGAGGTGACGTCCTATTTGGAGCTCGTCAACTGGTTGTTGAGAGCCATGGTAGATGAAGCGGCGTTGGCTTCTCAAGTCGAGGAGTTTACGCAAGCCCATCAGGAAGAGGCGGAGGACGAGTTCTCCTTTGCGGAGCGAGTTCGTAAGCTCAACAATCTTTGTGGGTTTCTTCATCCACAAGCTGTGGTGAAGAGTCGGTTTGTGGAGGGACTCCATTGGTCAGTCCGGATGGAGACCCGGGAGCATAACACTGCCCGGGCGACCCTGGCCGAGTTGGATAGGTTCGGCTACCGCAGAGGCGAGGCCTACCGCAAATTGCGGGAGGAACAACGCCAGGAGCGTCAGGCCGAGTTGGCCAAGGAACGTGAGGAGGCGCGCCAGGCTAGAGAGTTGAGAGAGGCACGCCGAATCCGCAAGGAAAGGGTGCTAGCTGCCGTGGGAACTTCCCAGGGTACCTCTTCGTCTTCCCCAGTCGGGAAGACCCCTCCGGGAACTGACAATCGGTGTTGGAACTGCAACTCCGATGGACATTGGGCATATGATTGCCCCAAGTTGAGTAAACGCATCCAACAACTTGTTAGGAATGCGAGTAAGAAGTCGGCTACGAACGAAGTACGTTCACGCCGCGAGGGTGGGTCTCGACCGGTGGTGGCGGTCGCCACACCCTCGGCGGAGGGGGCGGACACGTCGTCCTCGGATTCGTCGTCTTCCCCTTCGTCCTCAGATTCGGACGCCAAGTCGGCGGGAAACGAATGACCGTTGGAGTTGGTCGTCCGAAGCTCACAACGGCAGCCTCGGCAAAGTGGGTCAAGAGGACGAACCAACCGTGCCGGATACTGCGGCGACCTGAGGGAGTCCGCCCACCTCGGGTAGGACTCCCCAAGAACGTAAACCCACGTCGGGTCATCACGGTGCTGACGGGTGAGAACTTCCAGGTGGCTGGACGGGTGCAACTTGCCCCCGGCCGCGCCTGTTGTGCCCGTATCGTACTTGATACCGGGTCAGGAGCCTCCTTGATACGCAAGTCGCTATTACCAAAGGAGATGAAGCTCCAACGCTGGAAGTCTAAAGCTGACCATCTGATCGATATGAATGGTGGGGTACTTCCCATCGTTGGTGCCGTGCCCCTACCAACTAGGTTGGGGACCCATGAGGTCGACGTGACCTATGGAGTAGGTGAGAATATATCGGTACCCCTGCTTCTGGGTACCCCCTATGTTGTTACACAAGTGCCTTTGATTTGTGGCCCTGAGTATTGGGTCAGGTTGATGAATGGGGAAACCATCCCCATCCTTGGTAAGGGAAAGTCTGTGGCTCCTGTGACAGTCTCAAAGTCGAAGCCTGTTTGTTCTGTGAGGGAAGTGTTTACTGCTACCCTGCGTTTAGCCCGTAAAGTCACATTGCCCCCCAACTCGGTGGCGCACGTTGACGTTGTAACTGATTATACGGGGAACGGGTTGGTGCACCCTCACCCCCGAGTTGCTCGCAAGCACCAAGTGCATGTTGCCCATGGCACGATGGACTCCAAAGCCGGAGTCCCGTGGAGGATCCAGGTGATGAACCTGAGCTCGTCGCCCAAGTACTTCAAGTCGGGAGCCAAGTTCGGCTATATCGACCAACACGAGGGACCGGTAGTAGCGGTCACCCTCAACGCGGGCGCAAGTAGCGACCCGAAGTCCGGAAAGGAGAAGCATCAAGCCAAGTCGGCCGCCTCTCCTCGGCCCCATGTGAACATGGAGAGTGTCCCACCCAGGTTGAGGGTTCAAGTTGAACGCCTCTTGGACCAATATCACAAGTTGTGGGATGGTCAATTGGGACTCATGAGAGCCACCCAACACCGGATCGAGTTGAAGCCCGGTGCACCCCCTATACGCCAACAACCGTATAGAGGAGGACCCCGTTCAAGGGCCCTCGTTAAGGAGCAAGTTGCTCGCATGGAGGCCCTCGGTGTGATCGAGGCCAGCAACGCCGAGTGGGCGAGTCCGGTGGTTATCGTCCCCAAAGATGATGGGACCCCCCGGTTCTGTATTGACTACCGTAAGCTCAACGAGAGCACGGTGAAGGACAGTTATCCCCTACCTAGGATGGACGACTGTCTGGACTCTCTGGGGGAGGCGAACGTGTTCTCTACCCTGGACTGTATTGCGGGGTACTGGAAAATTCCCATTGCCCCGGAGGACAGGCACAAAACTACCTTCACCTGTCACTGTGGTACCTACCGGTACAAGCGTCTACCGTTTGGCCTGTGTACCGCGCCGGCAGCTTTCCAGCGCGCTATGGACATGATTCTGGCCGGAGTACGGTGGCAGATCTGTCTCGTGTACCCAGACGATATCTTTGTGTTCTCCCGAAGTCAGAGGAACACATTGGCCATCTTGGCCAGGTGTTCAAGCTACTTGCTGACGCCGGTGTGTCACTGAAGGCGAGTAAGTGCCACCTCTTCACTCAAGAGGTGGAATACTTGGGACATGTTGTCCGTCCGGGGCGTCTCAGTGTCAACGAGAAGAACTTGAGGGCCATCCGTAAGGCTCAGTACCCCCGGACCCAGACCCAGATGAGGAGCTTCCTCGGGATGTGTAACGTGTACCGACGTTTCACCAAGGGCTTCGCCAAGGTGGCGAAACCGTTGAATGAGTTAGTGAGCTCAACGCTACCGAAGAACCTGCCTCCCCCAAGTCGGGTGGAGCAGGAATCCTTTGAGACTCTCCGGGACCTTCTGCTGAAGCCCCCTATTCTGGCTATTCCCAGGTTGGGAGGCCACTACATCCTGGATGTGGACGCTAGCTACGACCAACTAGGTTGTGTGTTGCTTCAGCAGCAGCCGGACAAGGAGTACTTGCCGGTGGGATACTTCAGCAAGGGGCTGAACTGGGCCGAGAAGAACTACGGAGTCACCGAGTTGGAAGGACTCGCAGTGGTGTGGGCGGTGACGTCACTTCGTCACTACCTAGAGAGTGAGAAGTTCCTCATCCGCTGTGACCACCGCGCGTTGCAGTTCATCTTCAAGACGGACTGTACGAACACTCGTCTCAACCGGTGGAGGGTGCGACTGCCACCCTTCAACTTTGACATTGAGTACAGACCTGGCAGGCAACATGCCCTTGCCGACGGCCTCTCTCGGGTACCTACCGAGGGGCTGGACACTAACCCAGTCGATGAGGACATCCCCATCGTGGGGGTAGTCACGCGCTCGGGTCAGCCGTTGAACCCCGAGGCGCCAGGCCGGCAGCCACGGCAACGGCTGCCGGTGCCTCTCCTTCTGCTCCCGCTGGCCCTCCCCCCGCCTCGGGCTGGGCGGCCGCCGCCCCTCTATCAACCTGGCCAAGCCCTCCCACCCCCGCATCAACCGAGGAGAGCGCTGCCCCTTCTTTGGCGACTGCCGCCGCTTCCCCCGCCGTCGGCTCGGCGGCCTGTCCCGGTGCCTCACCTTCTGCCCCTGCTGCCACCCCTATCGCCACGGCGGTTGCCGCGGCCGCCGGTGCTCCTCCATCTGCGCCCGCTGGCGGCCCCCACGTTGTTGGCTCGTCGGCCGTTGCTGCTCTCCCGGCCTGGCCGGGCACGACCTCATCTCCATCGACCGGGGGGAGCGCTGCCTCTCCTTCTGCCCGCGCTGCGGCCCCCACCGCCACGGCCGTTGCCGCGGCTGCCAGTGCCCCTCCTTCTGCTTCCGCTGGCCCTCCTTCCGCCTCGGGCTGGGCGGCCGCCGCCCCTCTATCAACCTGGCGGGGCCCTCCCTCCCCCGCATCAACCGAGGAGAGCGCTGCCCCTTCTTTGGCGACTGCCGCCGCCTCCCCCGCCGTCGGCTCGGCGGCCTGTCCCGGTGCCTCACCTTCTGCCCCTGCTGCCGCCCCTTTCGCCACGGCCGTTGCCGCGGCTGCCGGTGCTCCTCCCTCTGCGCCCGCTGGCGCCCCCCACGTCGTTGGCTCGTCGGCCGTCGCCCCTCTCCCGGCCTGGCCGGGCACGACCTCATCTCCATCGACCAAGGGGAGCGCTGCCCCTCCTTCTGCCCGCGCTGCGGCCCCCACCGCCACGGCCGTTGCCGCGGCTGCCGGTGCCCCTCCTTCTGCTCCCGCTGGCCTTCCCCCCGCCTCGGGCTGGGCGGCCCCTGCCCCTCTCCCGGCCTCGCCGGGCACCCCATCGTCCTTGTCGACCGAGGAAAGCGCTGCCCCTTCTTTGGCGCCTGCCGCCGCTTCCCCCGCCGTCGGCTCGGCGGCCTGTCCCGGTGCCCCACCTTCTTCCCCTGCTGCCGCTTGTCGCGCTGCAGGCTGGACGGCCTGTGCCGGTGCCACTCGTCTGGCCAAGGCCGCTGCCCCTCCCGTCGCGGGGTGGTCGGCCGTTGCCCCTCTCCCGGCCGGGCCAGGCACGACCTCATCTCCATCGACCGGGGGGAGCGGTGCCCCTCCTTCTGCCCGCGCTGCCGCCCCCCCCGCAACGGCCGTTGCCGCGGCTGCCAGTGCCCCTCCTTCTGCTCCCGCTGGCCCTCCTTCCGCCTCGGGCTGGGCGGCCGCCGCCCCTCTATCAACCTGGCGGGGCCCTCCCTCCCCCGCATCAACCGAGGAGAGCGCTGCCCCTTCTTTGGCGACTGCCGCCGCCTCCCCCGCCGTCGGCTCGGCGGCCTGTCCCGGTGCCTCACCTTCTGCCCCTGCTGCCGCCCCTTTCGCCACGGCCGTTGCCGCGGCTGCCGGTGCTCCTCCCTCTGCGCCCGCTGGCGCCCCCCACGTCGTTGGCTCGTCGGCCGTCGCCCCTCTCCCGGCCTGGCCGGGCACGACCTCATCTCCATCGACCAAGGGGAGCGCTGCCCCTCCTTCTGCCCGCGCTGCGGCCCCCACCGCCACGGCCGTTGCCGCGGCTGCCGGTGCCCCTCCTTCTGCTCCCGCTGGCCTTCCCCCCGCCTCGGGCTGGGCGGCCCCTGCCCCTCTCCCGGCCTCGCCGGGCACCCCATCGTCCTTGTCGACCGAGGAAAGCGCTGCCCCTTCTTTGGCGCCTGCCGCCGCTTCCCCCGCCGTTGGCTCGGCGGCCTGTCCCGGTGCCCCAGCTTCTTCCCCTGCTGCCGCTTGTCGCGCTGCAGGCTGGGCGGCCTGTGCCGGTGCCACTCGTCTGGCCAAGGCCGCTGCCCCCCCCGTCGCGGGGTGGTCGGCCGTTGCCCCTCTCCCGGCCGGGCCAGGCACGACCTCATCTCCATCGACCGGGGGGAGCGGTGCCCCTCCTTCTGCCCGCGCTGCCGCCCCCCCCGCAACGGCCGTTGCCGCGGCTGCCGGTGCCCCTCCTTCTGCTCCCGCGGGCCCTCCTCCCGCCTCGGGCTGGGTGGCCGCCGCCCCTCTATCAACCTCGCCGGGCCCTTCCTCCCCCGCATCAACCGGGGAGTGCGCTGCCCCTTCTTTGGCGACTGCCGCCGCTTCCCCCGCCGTGGGCTTGGCGGCCTGTCCCGGTGCCTCACCTTCTGCCCCTGCTGCCGCCCCTTTCGCCACGGCCGTTGCCGCGGCTGCCGGTGCTCCTCCCTCTGCGCCCGCTGGCGCCCCCCACGTCGTTGGCTCGTCGGCCGTTGCCCCTCTCCCGGCCTGGCCGGGCACGACCTCATCTTCATCGACCGGGGGGAGCGCTGCCCCTCCCTCTGCCGGCGCTGCCGCCCCCCCCGCCACGGTCGTTGCTGAGGCTGCCGGTGCCCCTCCTTCTGCTCCCGCTGGCCTTCCCCCCGCCTCGGGCTGGGCGGCCCCTGCCCCTCTCCCGGCCTTGCCGGGCACCCCATCGTCCTTGTCGACCGAGGAAAGCGCTGCCCATTCTTTGGCGCCTGCCGCCGCTTCCCCCGCCGTCGGCTCGGCGACCTGTCCCGGTGCCCCAGCTTCTTCCCCTGCTGCCGCCTGTCGCGCTGCAGGCTGGGCGGCCTGTGCCGGTGCCACTCGTCTGGCGAATGCCGCTGCCCCCGCCGTCGCAGAGTGGTCGGCCGTTTCCCCTCTCCCGGCCGGGCCAGGCACGACCTCATCTTCATCGACCGGGGGGAGCGGTGCCCCTCCTTCTGCCCGCGCTGCCGCCCCCCCCGCCACGGCCGTTGCCGCGGCTGCCGAAGCCCCTCCTTCTGCTCCCGCTGGCCCTCCCTCCTCCTCGGGCTGGGCGGCCCCTGCCCCTCTCCCGGCCTGGCCGGGCACCCCCTCGTCCTTTTCGACCGAGGAAAGCGCTGCCTCTTCTTTGGCGACTGCCGCCGCTTCCCCCGCCGTGGGCTCGGCGGCCTGTCCCGGAGCCTTACCTTCTGCTCCTGCTACCGCCCCTTTCGCCACTGCCGTTGCCGCGGCTGCCGGTGCTCCTCCCTCTGCGCCCGCTGGCGGCCTCCACGTTGTTGGCTCGTCGGCCGTTGCCGCTCTCCCGGCCTGGCCGGGCACGAACTCATCTCCATCGACCGGGGGGAGCGCTGCCTCTCTCTCTGCCCGCGCTGCGGCCCCCACCGCCACGGCCGTTGCCGCGGCTGCTGGTGCCCCTCTTTCTGCTCCCGCGGGCCCTCTCCCCGCCTCGGGCTGGGCGGCCCCTGCCCCTCTCCCGGCCTCGCCGGGCACCCCATCGTCCTTGTCGACCGAGGAAAGCGCTGCCCCTTCTTTGGCGACTGCCGCCGCTTCCCCCGCCGTCGGCTCGGCGGCCTGTCCCGGTGCCTTACCTTCTGCTCCTGCTACCGCCCCTTTCGCCACTGCCGTTGCCGCGGCTGCCGGTGCTCCTCCCTCTGCGCCCGCTGGCGCCCTCCACGTCGTTGGCTCGTCGGCCGTTGCCCCTCTCTCGGCCTGGCCGGGCACGACCTCATCTCCATCGACCCGGGGGGAGTGCTGCCCCTCCTTCTGCCCGCGCTGCCGCCCCCCCCGCCACGGCCGTTGCCGAGGCTGCCGGTGCCCCTCCTTCTGCTCCCGCTGGCCCTCCCCCCGCCTCGGGCTGGGCAGCCCCTGCCCCTCTCCCGGCCTGGCCGGTCACCCCCTCGTCCTTGTCGACCGAGGAAAGCGCTGCCCCATCTTTGGCGACTGCCGCCGCTTCCCCCGCCGTGGGCTTGGCGGCCTGTCCCGGTGCCTCCCCTTCTGCCCCTGCTGCCGCACGCCCCGCAACGGCCGCTGCCGCGGCTGCCGGTGCTCCTCCGCCTGCTCCCACTGGCGCCCTCCATGTCGTTGGCTCGTCGGCCGTTGCCGCTCTGCCGGCCTTGCCGGGCACGACCTCATCTCCATCGACCCGGGGGGAGCGCTTCCCCTTCTTCCGCCCGCGCTGCCGCCATCCCCGCCACGGCCGTTGCCGCGGCTGCCGGTGCCCCTCCTTCTGCTCCCGCTGGCCCTCCCTTCGCCTCGGGCTGGGCGGCCCCTGCACCTCTCCCGGCCTGGCCGGGCACCCCCTCGTCCTTGTCAACCGAGGAAAGCGCAGCCCCTTCTTTGGCGACTGCCGCCGCTTCCCCCGCCGTGGGCTCGGCGGCCTGTCCCGGTGCCTCACCTTCTGCCCCTGCTGCCGCCCCTTTCGCCACGGCCGTTGCCGCGGCTGCCGGTGCTCCTCCCTCTGCGCCCGCTGGCGGCCTCCACGTTGTTGGCTCGTCGGCCGTTGCCGCTCTCCCGGCCTGTCCGGGCACGACCTCATCTCCATCGACCGGGGGGAGCGCTGCCTCTCTCTCTGCCCGCGCTGCGCCCCCCACCGCCACGGCCGTTGCCGCGGGTGCTGGTGCCCCTCCTTCTGCTCCCGCTGGCCCTCTCCCCGCCTCGGGCTGGGCGGCCCCTGCCCCTCTCCCGGCCTGGCCGGGCACCCCATCGTCCTTGTCGACCGAGGAAAGCGCTGCCCCTTCTTTGGCGACTGCCGCCGCTTCCCCCGCCGTCGGCTCGGCGGCCTGTCCCGGTGCCTTACCTTCTGCTCCTGCTACCGCCCCTTTCGCCACGGCCGTTGCCGCGGCTGCCGGTGCTCCTCCCTCTGCGCCCGCTGGCGCCCTCCACGTCGTTGGCTCGTCGGCCGTTGCCCCTCTCTCGGCCTGGCCGGGCACGACCTCATCTCCATCGACCAGGGGGGACCGCTGCCCCTCCTTCTGCCCGCGCTGCCGCCCCCCCCGCCACGGCCGCTGCCGCGGCTGCCGGTGCTCCTCCGCCTGCTCCCACTGGCGCCCTTCACGTCGTTAGCTCGTCGGCCGTTGCCGCTCTGCCGGCCTGGCCGGGCACGACCTCATCTCCATCGATTCGGGGGGAGCGCTTCCCATTCTTCCACCCGCGCTGCCGCCACCCCCGCCACGGCCGTTCCCGCGGCTGCCGGTGCCCCTGCTTCTGCTCCCGCTGGCCCTTCTCCCGCCTCGGGCTAGGCGCCCCCTGCCCCTCTCGCGGCCTGGCCGGGCTCCCCCTCGTCCTTGTCGACCGAGGAAAGCGCTGCCCCTTCTTTGGCGACTGCCGCCGCTCCCCCCGCCGTGGGCTCGGCGGCCTGTCCCGGCGCCCCAGCTTCTGCCCCTGCTGCCGCACCCCCCGCCACGGCCGCTGCCGCGGCTGCCGGTGCTCCTCTATCTGCCCCCGCTGGCGGCCCCTATGTTGTTGGCTCGTCGGCCGTTGCCGCTCTTTCGGCCTGGCCGGGCACGACCTCATCTCCATCGACCGGGGGGAGCGCTGCCCCTCCTTCTGCCCGCGCTGCGGCCCCCACCGCCACGGCCGTTGCCGCGGCTGCCGGTGCCCCTCCTTCTGCTCCCGCTGGCCCTCCCCCCGCCTCGGGCTGGGCGGCCCCTGCCCCTCTCCCGGCCTCGGCGGGCACCCCCTCGTCCTTGTCGACCGAGGAATGCGCTGCCCCTTCTTTCGCGACTGCCGCCGCTTCCCCCGCCGTGGGCTCGGCGGTCTGTCCGGGTGCCCCAGCTTCAGCCCCTGCTGCCGCCTCCCGCGCTGCAGGCTAAGCTGCCCGTGCCGGTGCCGCTCGATTGGCCCTTGCTGCTGCCCACCCCCTTCGCGGATTGGTCAGCCGTTGCCCCTCTCCCGGCCTGGCCGGGCACTACCTCATCTTTATCGACCGGGAGGAGCGCCGCCCCCCTTTCTGCCCGAATCGCCGCCGCCTCCGCCACGGCCGTTGCAGCGGCTGCCGGTGCTCCTCCCCTTGCTCCCGCTGGCGCCCCTGACGTCGTTGGCTCGTCGGCCGTTGCCCCTCTCTCGGCCTGGCCGGGCACGACCTCATCTTCATCGACCGGGGGGAGCGCTGTCCCTCCTTCTGCCGGCGCTGCCGCCCCCCCCGCCACGGTCGTTGCCGAGGCTGCCGGTGCCCCTCCCTCTGCTCCCGCTGGCCCTCCCCCCGCCTCGGGCTGGGCGGCCCCTGCCCCTCTCCCTGCCTGGCCGGGCACCCCCTCGTCCTTGTCGACCGAGGAAAGCGCTGCCCCTTCTTTGGCAACTGCCGCCGCTTCCCTGGCCGTGCGTTCGGCGGCCTGTCCCGATGCCCCAAATTCTGCCCCTGCTGCCGCCTCCCGCGCTGCAGGCTGGGCGGCCCGTGCCGGTGCCGCTGGTTTGGCCCATCCCGCTGCCCCCCCCGTCGCGGGTTGGTCGGCTGTTGCCCCTCTCCCGGCCTGGCCGGGCACGACCTCATCTTCATCGACCGGGGGGAGCGCTGCCCCTCCTTCTGCTCGCGCTGCCGCCCCCCCCGCCACGGCGGTTGCCGCGGCTGCCGGTGCTCCTCCCTCTGCTCCCACTGGCGCCCCCCACGTTGTTGGCTCGTCGGCCGTTGCCCCTCTCCCGGCCTGGCCGGGCACGACCTCATCTTCATCGACCGGGGGGAGCGCTGTCCCTCCTTCTGCCCCATTCGCCGCCTCCTCCGCCACGGCCGTGGCAGCGGCTGCCGGTGCTCCTCCCTCTGCTCCCGCTGGCGCCCCTCACGTCGTTGGCTCGTCGGCCGTTGCCCCTCTCCCGGCCTGGCCGGGCACGACCTCATCTTCATCGACCGAGGGGAGCGCTGCCCCTCCTTCTGCTCGCGCTGCCGCCCCCCCCGCCACGGCGGTTGCCGCGGCTGCCGGTGCTCCTCCCTTTGCTCCCACTGGCGCCCCCCACGTTGTTGGCTCGTCGGCCGTTGCCCCTCTCCCGGCCTGGCCGGGCACGACCTCATCTTCATCGACCGGGGGGAGCGCTGTCCCCCCTTCTGCCCCGTTCGCCGCCGCCTCCGCCACGGCCGTTGCCGCGGCTGCCGGTGCTCCTCCCTCTGCTCCCGCTGGCGCCCCCCACGTCGTTGGCTCGTCGGCCGTTGCCCCTCTCCCGGCCTGGCCGGGCACGACCTCATTTTCATCGACCGGGGGGAGCGCTGCCCCTCCCTCTGCCCGCGCTGCCGCCCCCCCCGCCACGGTCGTTGCCGAGGCTGCCGGTGCCCCTCCTTCTGCTCCCGCTGGCCCTCCCCCCGCCTCGGGCTGGGCGGCCTCTGCCCCTCTCCCGGCCTCGCCGGGCACCCCATCGTCCTTGTCGACCGGGGAAAGCGCTGCCTCTTCTTTGGCGACTGCCGCCGCTTCCCCCTCCGTGGGCTCGGCGGCCTGTCCCGGTGCCCCAGCTTCTGCCCCTGCTGCCGCCTCCCGCGCTGCAGGCTGAGCTGCCCGTGCCGGTGCCGCTTGTAAGGCCCATGCCGCTGCCCCCCCCGTCGCGGGTTGGTCCGCCGTTGCCCCTCTCCCGGCCGGGCCGGGCACGACCTCATCTTCATCGACCGGGGGGAGCGATGCCCCTCCTTCTGCTCGCGGTGCCGCCCCCCCCGCCACGGCGGTTGCCGCGGCTGCCGGTGCTTCTCCCTCTGCTCCCACTGGCGCCCCCCACGTTGTTGGCTCGTCGGCCGTTGCCCCTCTCCCGGCCTGGCCGGGCACGACCTCATCTTCATCGACCGGGGGGAGCGCTGTCCCTTCTTCTGCCGGCGCTGCCGCCCCCCCCGCCACGGTCGTTGCCGAGGCTGCCGGTGCCCCCCCTTCTGCTCCCGCTGGCCTTCCCCCCGCCTCGGGCTGGGCGGCCCCTGCCCCTCTCCCGGCCTCGCCGGGCACCCCATCGTCCTTGTCGACCGAGGAAAGCGCTGCCCCTTCTTTGGCGACTGCCGCCGCTCCCCCCGCCGTGGGCTCGGCGGCCTGTCCCGGTGCCCCAGCTTCTGCCCCTGCTGCCGCCTCCCGCGCTGCAGGCTGAGCTGCCCGTGCCGGTGCCGCTTGTTTGGCCCATGCCGCTGCCACCCCCGTCGCGGGTTGGTCCGCCGTTGCCCCTCTCCCGGCCTGGCCGGGCACGACCTCATCTTCATCGACCGGGGGGAGCGCTGTCCCTCCTTCTGCCGGCGCTGCCGCCCCCCCCGCCACGGTCGTTGCCGAGGCTGCCGGTGCCCCTCCTTCTGCTCCCGCTGGCCCTCCCCCCGCCTCGGGCTGGGCGGCCCCTGCCCCTCTCCCTGCCTGGCCGGGCACCCCCTCGTCCTTGTCGACCGAGGAAAGCGCTGCCCCTTCTTTGGCAACTGCCGCCGCTTCCCCGGCCGTGCGTTCGGCGGCCTGTCCCGGTGCCCCAGCTTCTGCCCCTGCTGCCGCCTCCCGCGCTGCAGGCTGAGCTGCCCGTGCCGGTGCCGCTTGTTTGGCCCATGCCGCTGCCCCCCCCGACGCGGGTTGGTTGGCTGTTGCCCCTCTCCCGGCCGGGCCGGGCACTACCTCATCTTCATCGACCGGGGGGAGCGCTGCCCCTCCTTCTGCTCGCGCTGCCGCCCCCCCCGCCACGGCGGTTGCCGCGGCTGCCGGTGCTCCTCCCTCTGCTCCCACTGGCGCCACCCACGTTGTTGGCTCGTCGGCCGTTGCCCCTCTCCCGGCCTGGCCGGGCACGACCTCATCTTCATCGACCGGGGGGAGCGCTGTCCCTCCTTCTGCCCCATTCGCCGCCGCCTCCGCCACGGCGGTTGCCGCGGCTGCCGGTGCTCCTCCCTCTGCTCCCGCTGGCGCCCCCCACGTCGTTGGCTCGTCGGCCGTTGCCCCTCTCCCGGCCTGGCCGGGCACGACCTCATCTTCATCGACCGGGGGGAGCGCTGTCCCTCCTTCTGCCCCATTCGCCGCCTCCTCCGCCACGGCCGTGGCAGCGGCTGCCGGTGCTCCTCCCTCTGCTCCCGCTGGCGCCCCTCACGTCGTTGGCTCGTCGGCCGTTGCCCCTCTCCCGGCCTGGCCGGGCACGACCTCATCTTCATCGACCGGGGGGAGCGCTGCCCCTCCTTCTGCTCGCGCTGCCGCCCCCCCCGCCACGGCGGTTGCCGCGGCTGCCGGTGCTCCTCCCTTTGCTCCCACTGGCGCCCCCCACGTTGTTGGCTCGTCGGCCGTTGCCCCTCTCCCGGCCTGGCCGGGCACGACCTCATCTTCATCGACCGGGGGGAGCGCTGTCCCCCCTTCTGCCCCGTTCGCCGCCGCCTCCGCCACGGCCGTTGCCGCGGCTGCCGGTGCTCCTCCCTCTGCTCCCGCTGGCGCCCCCCACGTCGTTGGCTCGTCGGCCGTTGCCCCTCTCCCGGCCTGGCCGGGCACGACCTCATTTTCATCGACCGGGGGGAGCGCTGCCCCTCCCTCTGCCCGCGCTGCCGCCCCCCCCGCCACGGTCGTTGCCGAGGCTGCCGGTGCCCCTCCTTCTGCTCCCGCTGGCCCTCCCCCCGCCTCGGGCTGGGCGGCCTCTGCCCCTCTCCCGGCCTCGCCGGGCACCCCATCGTCCTTGTCGACCGGGGAAAGCGCTGCCTCTTCTTTGGCGACTGCCGCCGCTTCCCCCTCCGTGGGCTCGGCGGCCTGTCCAGGTGCCCCAGCTTCTGCCCCTGCTGCCGCCTCCCGCGCTGCAGGCTGAGCTGCCCGTGCCGGTGCCGCTTGTAAGGCCCATGCCGCTGCCCCCCCCGTCGCGGGTTGGTCCGCCGTTGCCCCTCTCCCGGCCGGGCCGGGCACGACCTCATCTTCATCGACCGGGGGGAGCGATGCCCCTCCTTCTGCTCGCGGTGCCGCCCCCCCCGCCACGGCGGTTGCCGCGGCTGCCGGTGCTTCTCCCTCTGCTCCCACTGGCGCCCCCCACGTTGTTGGCTCGTCGGCCGTTGCCCCTCTCCCGGCCTGGCCGGGCACGACCTCATCTTCATCGACCGGGGGGAGCGCTGTCCCTTCTTCTGCCGGCGCTGCCGCCCCCCCCGCCACGGTCGTTGCCGAGGCTGCCGGTGCCCCCCCTTCTGCTCCCGCTGGCCTTCCTCCCGCCTCGGGCTGGGCGGCCCCTGCCCCTCTCCCGGCCTCGCCGGGCACCCCATCGTCCTTGTCGACCGAGGAAAGCGCTGCCCCTTCTTTGGCGACTGCCGCCGCTCCCCCCGCCGTGGGCTCGGCGGCCTGTCCCGGTGCCCCAGCTTCTGCCCCTGCTGCCGCCTCCCGCGCTGCAGGCTGAGCTGCCCGTGCCGGTGCCGCTTGTTTGGCCCATGCCGCTGCCACCCCCGTCGCGGGTTGGTCCGCCGTTGCCCCTCTCCCGGCCTGGCCGGGCACGACCTCATCTTCATCGACCGGGGGGAGCGCTGTCCCTCCTTCTGCCGGCGCTGCCGCCCCCCCCGCCACGGTCGTTGCCGAGGCTGCCGGTGCCCCTCCCTCTGCTCCCGCTGGCCCTCCCCCCGCCTCGGGCTGGGCGGCCCCTGCCCCTCTCCCTGCCTGGCCGGGCACCCCCTCGTCCTTGTCGACCGAGGAAAGCGCTGCCCCTTCTTTGGCAACTGCCGCCGCTTCCCCGGCCGTGGGTTCGGCGGCCTGTCCCGGTGCCCCAGCTTCTGCCCCTGCTGCCGCCTCCCGCGCTGCAGGCTGAGCTGCCCGTGCCGGTGCCGCTTGTTTGGCCCATGCCGCTGCCCCCCCCGACGCGGGTTGGTTGGCTGTTGCCCCTCTCCCGGCCGGGCCGGGCACTACCTCATCTTCATCGACCGGGGGGAGCGCTGCCCCTCCTTCTGCTCGCGCTGCCGCCCCCCCCGCCACGGCGGTTGCCGCGGCTGCCGGTGCTCCTCCCTCTGCTCCCACTGGCGCCCCCCACGTTGTTGGCTCGTCGGCCGTTGCCCCTCTCCCGGCCTGGCCGGGCACGACCTCATCTTCATCGACCGGGGGGAGCGCTGTCCCTCCTTCTGCCCCATTCGCCGCCGCCTCCGCCACGGCGGTTGCCGCGGCTGCCGGTGCTCCTCCCTCTGCTCCCGCTGGCGCCCCCCACGTCGTTGGCTCGTCGGCCGTTGCCCCTCTCCCGGCCTGGCCGGGCACGACCTCATCTTCATCGACCGGGGGGAGCGCTGTCCCTCCTTCTGCCCCATTCGCCGCCGCCTCCGCCACGGCGGTTGCCGCGGCTGCCGGTGATCCTCCCTCTGCTCCCGCTGGCGCTCCCAGCATCGTTGGCTCGTCGGCCGTTGCCCCTCTCCCGGCCTGGCCGGGCACGACCTCATCTTCATCGACCGGGGGGAGCGGTGCCCCTCCTTCTGCCCCATTCGCCGCCTCCTCCGCCAGGGCCGTTGCAGCGGCTGCCGGTGCTCCTCCCTCTGCTCCCGCTGGCGCCCCCCACGTCGTTGGCTCGTCGGCCGTTGCCCCTCTCCCGGCCTGGCCGGGCACGACCTCATCTTCATCGACCGGGGGGAGCGCTGTCCCTCCTTCTGCCCCATTCGCCGCCGCCTCCGCCACGGCCGTTGCCGCGGCTGCCGGTGCTCCTCCCTCTGCTCCCGCTGGCGCCCCACACGTCGTTGGCTCGTCGGCCGTTGCCCCTCTTCCGGCCTGGCCGGGCACGACCTCATCTTCATCGACCGAGGGGAGCGCTGCCCCTCCCTCTGCCGGCGCTGCCGCCCCCCCCGCCACGGTCGTTGCCGAGGCTGCCGGTGCCCCTCCTTCTGCTCCCGCTGGCCCACCCCCCGCCTCGGGCTGGGCGGCCCCTGCCCCTCTCCCTGCCTGGCCGGGCACCCCCTCGTCCTTGTGGACCGAGGAATGCGCTGCCCCTTCTTTGGCGACTGCCGCCGCTTCCCCCGCCGTGGGCTCGGCGGCCTGTCCCGGTGCCATACCTTCTGCCCCTGCTGCCGCCTCCCACGCTGCAGACTGAGCTGCCCGTGCCGGTGCCGCATGTTTGGCCCATGCCGCTGCCCCCCCCGTCGCGGGTTGGTCGGCCGTTGCCCCTCTCCCGGCCGGGCCGGGCACGACCTCATCTTCATCGACCGGGGGGAGCGCTGTCCCTCCTTCTGCCCCATTCGCCGCCGCCTCCGCCACGGCCGTTGCCGCGGCTGCCGGTGCTCCTCCCTCTGCTCCCACTGGCGCTCCCAGCATCGTTGGCTCGTCGGCCGTTGCCCCTCTCCCGGCCTGGCCGGGCACGACCTCATCTTCATCGTCCGGGGGGAGCGATGCCCCTCCTTCTGCCCCATTCGCCGCCTCCTCCGCCAGGGCCGTTGCAGCGGCTGCCGGTGCTCCTCCTTCTGCTCCCGCTGGCGCCCCCCACATCGTTGGCTCGTCGGCCGTTGCCCCTCTCCCGGCCTGGCCGGGCACGACCTCGTCTTCATCGACCGGGAGGAGCGCTGCCTCTCCTTCTGCCCGCGATGCCGCCACCCCCGCCACGGCCGTTGCCGCGGCTGCCGGTGCCCCTCCTTCTGCTCCCGCGGGCCCTCCCCCCGCCTCGGGCTGGGCGGCCCCTGCCCCTCTCCCGGCCTGGCCGGGCACCCCCTCGTCCTTGTCGACCGAGGAAAGCGCTGCCCCTTCTTTGGCAACTGCCGCCGCTTCCCCGGCCGTGCGTTCGGCGGCCTGTCCCGGTGCCCCAGCTTCTGCCCCTGCTGCCGCCTCCCGCGCTGCAGGCTGGGCGGCTCGTGCCGGTGCCGCTTGTTTGGCCCATGCCGCTGCCCCCCCCGACGCGGGTTGGTTGGCTGTTGCCCCTCTCCCGGCCGGGCCGGGCACTACCTCATCTTCATCGACCGGGGGGAGCGCTGCCCCTCCTTCTGCTCGCGCTGCCGCCCCCCCCGCCACGGCGGTTGCCGCGGCTGCCGGTGCTCCTCCCTCTGCTCCCACTGGCGCCTTCCACGTTGTTGGCTCGTCGGCCGTTGCCCCTCTCCCGGCCTGGCCGGGCACGACCTCATCTTCATCGACCGGGGGGAGCGCTGTCCCTCCTTCTGCCCCATTCGCCGCCTCCTCCGCCTCGGCCGTTGCAGCGGCTGCCGGTGCTCCTCCCTCTGCTCCCGCTGGCGCCCCCCACGTCGTTGGCTCGTCGGCCGTTGCCCCTCTCCCGGCCTGGCCGGGCACGACCTCGTCTTCATCGACCGGGAGGAGCGCTGCCCCTCCTTCTGCCCGCGCTGCCGCCACCCCCGCCACGGCCGTTGCCGCGGCTGCCGGTGCCCCTCCTTCTGCTCCCGCTGGCCATCCCCCCGCCTCGGGCTGGGCGGCCCCTGCCCCTCTCTCGGCCTGGCCGCGCTCCCCCTCGTCCTTGTCGACCGAGGAAAGCGCTGCCCCTTCTTTGGCGACTGCCGCCGCTTCCCCCGCCGTGGGCTCGGCGGCTTGTCCCGGTGCCCCAGCTTCTGCCCCTGCTGCCGCCTCCCGCGCTGCAGGCTGAGCTGCCCGTGCCGGTGCCGCTTGTTTGGCCCATGCCGCTGCCCCCCCCGACGCGGGTTGGTTGGCTGTTGCCCCTCTCCCGGCCGGGCCGGGCACTACCTCATCTTCATCGACCGGGGGGAGCGCTGCCCCTCCTTCTGCCCCATTCGCCGCCGCCTCCGCCACGGCCGTTGCCGCGGCTGCCGGTGCTTCTCCCTCTGCTCCCGCTGGCGCCCCCCACGTCGTTGGCTCGTCGGCCGTTGCCCCTCTCCCGGCCTGGCCGGGCACGACCTCATCTTCATCGACCGGGGGGAGCGCTGTCCCTCCTTCTGCCCCATTCGCCGCCGCCTCCGCCACGGCGGTTGCCGCGGCTGCCGGTGCTCCTCCCTCTGCTCCCGCTGGCGCCCCCCACGTCGTTGGCTCGTCGGCCGTTGCCCCTCTCCCTGCCTGGCCGGGCACGACCTCATCTTCATCGACCGGGGGGAGCGCTGCCCCTCCCTCTGCCCGCGCTGCCGCCCCCCCCGCCACGGTCGTTGCCGAGGCTGCCGGTGCCCCTCCCTCTGCTCCCGCTGGCCCTCCCCCCGCCTCGGGCTGGGCGGCCCCTGCCCCTCTCCCTGCCTCGCCGGGCACCCAATCGTCCTTGTCGACTGAGGAAAGCGCTGCCCCTTCTTTGGCGACTGCCGCCGCTTCCCCCGCCGTGGGCTCGGCGGCCTGTCCCGGTGCCATACCTTCTGCCCCTGCTGCCGCCTCCCGCGCTGCAGGCTGAGCTGCCCGTGCCGGTGCCGCTGGTTTGGCCCATGCCGCTGCCCCCCCCGTCGCGGGTTGGTCCGCCGTTGCCCCTCTCCCGGCCGGGCCGGGCACTACCTCATCTTCATCGACCGGGGGGAGCGCTGCCCCTCCTTCTGCTCGCGCTGCCGCCCCCCCCGCCACGGCGGTTGCCGCGGCTGCCGGTGATCCTCCCTCTGCTCCCACTCGCGCCCCCCACGTTGTTGGCTCGTCGGCCGTCGCCCCTCTCCCGGACTGGCCGGGCACGACCTCATCTTCATCGACCGGGGGGAGCGCTGTCCCTCCTTCTGCCCCATTCGCCGCCGCCTCCGCCACGGCGGTTGCCGCGGCTGCCGGTGCTCCTCCCTCTGCTCCCGCTGGCGCCCCCCACGTCGTTGGCTCGTCGGCCGTTGCCCCTCTCCCTGCCTGGCCGGGCACGACCTCATCTTCATCGACCGGGGGGAGCGCTGTCCCTCCTTCTGCCGGCGCTGCCGCCCCCCCCGCCACGGTCGTTGCCGAGGCTGCCGGTGCCCCCCCTTCTGCTCCCGCTGGCCCTCCCCCCGCCTCGGGCTGGGCGGCCCCTGCCCCTCTCCCTGCCTGGCCGGGCACACCCTCGTCCTTGTCGACCGAGGAAAGCGCTGCCCCTTCTTTGGCGACTGCCGCCGCTTCTCCCGCCGTGGGCTCGGCGGCCTGGTGCTCCTCCCTCTGCTCCCGCTGGCGCCCCCCACGTCGTTGGCTCGTCGGCCGTTGCCCCTCTCCCGGCCTGGCCGGGCACTACCTCATCTTCATCGACCGGGAGGAGCGCTGCCCCTCCTTCTGCCCGCGCTGCCGCCACCCCCGCCACGGCCGTTGCCGCGGCTGCTGGTGCCCCTCCTTCTGCTCCCGCTGGCCCTCCCCCCGCCTCGGGCTGGGCGGCTCCTGCCCCTCTCCCGGCCTCGCCGGGCACCCCAACGTCCTTGTCGACCGAGGAAAGCGCTGCCCCTTCTTTGGCGACTGCCGCCGCTTCCCCCGCCGTGGGCTCGGCGGCCTGTCCCGGTGCCCCAGCTTCTGCCCCTGCTGCTGCCTCCCGCGCTGCAGGCTGAGCTGCCCGTGCCGGTGCCGCTTGTCTGGCCCATGCCGCTGCCCCCCCCGACGCGGGTTGGTTGGCTGTTGCCCCTCTCCCGGCCGGGCCGGGCACTACCTCATCTTCATCGACCGGGGGGAGCGCTGCCCCTCCTTCTGCTCGCGCTGCCGCCCCCCCCGCCACGGCGGTTGCCGCGGCTGCCGGTGCTCCTCCCTCTGCTCCCACTGGCGCCCCCCAAGTTGTTGGCTCGTCGGCCGTTGCCCCTCTCCCGGCCTGGCCGGGCACGACCTCATCTTCATCGACCGGGGGGAGCGCTGTCCCTCCTTCTGCCCCATTCGCCGCCGCCTCCGCCACGGCGGTTGCCGCGGCTGCCGGTGCTCCTCCCTCTGCTCCCGCTGGCGCCCCCCACGTCGTTGGCTCGTCGGCCGTTGCCCCTCTCCCGGCCTGGCCGGGCACGACCTCGTCTTCATCGACCGGGAGGAGCGCTGCCCCTCCTTCTGCCCGCGCTGCCGCCACCCCCGCCACGGCCGTTGCCGCGGCTGCCGGTGCCCCTCCTTCTGCTCCCGCGGGCCCTCCCCCCGCCTCGGGCTGGGCGGCCCCTGCCCCTCTCCCGGCCTGGCCGGGCACCCCCTCGTCCTTGTCGACCGAGGAAAGCGCTGCCCCTTCTTTGGCAACTGCCGCCGCTTCCCCGGCCGTGCGTTCGGCGGCCTGTCCCGGTGCCCCAGCTTCTGCCCCTGCTGCCGCCTCCCGCGCTGCAGGCTGGGCGGCCCGTGCCGGTGCCGCTGGTTTGGCCCATGCCGCTGCCCCCCCCGTCGCGGGTTGGTCGGCTGTTGCCCCTCTCCCGGCCTGGCCGGGCACGACCTCATCTTCATCGACCGGGGGGAGCGCTGTCCCTCCTTCTGCCCCATTCGCCGCCGCCTCCGCCACGGCTGTTGCCGCGGCTGCCGGTGCTCCTCCCTCTGCTCCCGCTGGCGCCCCCCACGTCGTTGGCTCGTCGGCCGTTGCCCCTCTCCCGGCCTGGCCGGGCACGACCTCGTCTTCATCGACCGGGAGGAGCGCTGCCCCTCCCTCTGCCCGCGCTGCCGCCCCCCCCGCCACGGCCGTTGCCGCGGCTGCCGGTGCCCCTCCTTCTGCTCCCGCTGGCCCTCCCCCCGCCTCGGGCTGGGTGGCCCCTGGCCCTCTCCCGGCCTGGCCGGGCACCCCCTCGTCCTTGTCGACCGAGGAAAGCGCTGCCCCTTCTTTGGCGACTGCCGCCGCTCATGGTGCTTCACGTGATGGTCGTATGTAGCGCGTGCGTCGGCCGACGTAACGGCCACAGAAGGTACGCCAAAAAAAATCGAGTATGCTGGGGCGGACGGTACCTTGAGAGGGGGTCCGCAATCGCATCCGCAACCCGCAAACCCGATTTAGGGCGTTTTCCTTAACCTCCCTTTAAGCCCCACTGCGCAGCCTCGCACCTTCCAAGAGCGCACTTCCCTGCGCGGAGCCTGATGCTCGTTCACGGCCGTGAGCGCTGACACCTCAACACTCATTGCAAGACCACTCATGCCACTTCTGTGAAGTACGCTTACACGTGCCCAATCAGTCGCCACGTGTTCTTTTAGCATGTGTCGTTCGTGTGGAACGCTTCCAGAGTTCCGGCGAATCCACCATATTCGCGAACCCGAATCAGAATCCGAATCGACCCCCCACGAACCCTGCGGTCGCTTGATAATTAGATCATATATCCGACCTACGCTTGCCGAAATTATGGTCACTTGACAACCCCTAGAGTGCACGGCACGCGAGCCGTGGTCGACTGGAAAGCCGGCAGAAGGCCCTCACAGGCTCGGTTGTTTTCACGACCCCCTTGTAAGTTCTTTCAACCTGTCGGAGAACTTAAGTTTAGTACGGTGGTGTGCGTGGGAAGCAGATGGAAAGTCTGACATTTCGCAGTGGGTCTCGAGCTCATCAGTAGGTCGTCCAAGGGAGGGTGTCCCCCAACGAGTGGCGTCCGCTGACGATGGCATTATTGACCTTCCCACGCGGGCAGTCAGCAGCAAAGGCTTGTACGTGCACGCGGTCTTCTCCCCGCGGCGAGCTTTTACAGCCGGCCACCCAGGCGGAGCCGCAGACACTAGCCGTGGCGCCGGGGCACGCCCGCGGGTGTCCTGCTGGGGGTCTGCATTTGCCGCGTTTGAGGTCGCGCCCTGCCCTCCCCACGCCGCGCGTGGGCCCTCATGGGGTGGTAGCCAATAACGGGCGTACGGTGCGGCGGTGGCAGCAGCAGCGGCGGCAGCCACAGCAGCAACGGCGCCAACGGTGGCAACGTCAGCAGCGGCGGTGTTGCCGGTGCGTCGGCCGTGGGGGGAGCCGCCCAGTCGCGGCGGCGGTGGTGACGCGACTGACGGGGGTGCCGGAAGGGGGGACCGGTGGCGGTGGAGGGGATTTTGGTGGAGGTAGCTGTCCTGGTGGGGCGGTGGTGACCCCTGCGGTGGCGGCGACGGCGGCGGCGGTCGCGACAAGCAGCGGCGGCAGGCGGGCGGCCGCGGCCTGCGGGTGAGGCAGAGCGGCCGCGCATTGGCCGGTGGGCCCGTCACCATGGCACAGCCGCCGCCTGCGCCCGGGGGCTATGGCGCCCCGCTGCCGGGAAGCTATGGTGCGTCCCCGCCGCACGGGTACGGCGCCCCACCGGCGCCCGGTTATGGCGCTCCACCGGCGCCGGGCTATGGCGCCCCGCCGGCGCCCGGTCATGGCGCTCCACCGGCGCCCGGCTATGGCGCTCCACCCGCGACCGGCTATGGCGCTCCACCGGCGCCGGGCTATGGCGCTCCACCGGCGTCCGGCTATGGCGCCCCGCTGCGCCTTGGTCACGGCGGGGCGCCGCAAGGCTACGGCCCGCCGCCGTCGGGCTATGGCGCTCCACCGGCGCCCGGCTATGGCGCTCCACCGGCGCCCGGCTATGGCGCCCCACTGGCGCCCGGCTATGGTGCTCCGCCGGCGCCCGGCTATGGCGCCCCACCACACGCTGGTCACGGCGCGCCTTCGCAAGGCCACGGCCCGCCGCCGATGGGTTACTTCGCCCCCCCTCCGTCTGGGTACCCGCCTCCCGCTGGGGCGGGCATGATGGGCGGTGCCTCGATGCGCCCCCCGGCAGCCGTGGCTGGCGGTGGCGGTGACCTTATCCAGTTCGAGTTGCACGCCACCGGCCTCCGTGACCGGGACGTCCTGTCGGGCAGTGACCCCATGGCGGTTCTCTTTCTGTGGTCTACCCCACCGACGGGCGCCCCTGGCGCGGGTGCTGGTGCGGCAGGATGGGTGGAAGTTGGCCGCACGGAGCGGGTGGGCAACACCCAAGCGCCCCGCTTTGCCACCCGCATTGCCGTGCCTTTTCAGTTTGAGGTGGTCCAACGCCTCCGTGTGCGGATTGTGGACGTGGACGACCGCAAGAGCGGCGCGCGGCTGGTGGACCAGGACGACCTTGGAGAGGCATTTTCCACGGTCGGCGAGGTGGTATCATCCCGCGCACTGACGCTGCCGCTGAAGCAAACGGCTGGCCTGACGTCAGGGGTGGCATCGCGGCTGGGCGCCAAGAAGTCTTGGGGCTCCGTCACCCTCCTTGCTCACTCGGGTGGGGGCACCGCGGGGAAGCTCCGGGTCCGCCTGACCCCGTCGGCCACCAATCTGGACAAAAAGGACGGGCCCTTTGGGAAGAGTGACCCGTACCTTCTCGTCCAGCAGATGATTCGCCCGGCGACGAGCGCGGCGCCGGCGGTCATGTCGACGCTCTACCGGTCGCCCACCATCCGCAAGGAGCTCAACCCAGTGTGGCCGGCGGCTACGTTCACGATGGAGCGGGGGGGGGCAGACGAGCTCCGCCTCGAGGTGTGGGACTATGATTCCCTCAGCCAAGACGACCTCATTGGGCGGGCGCCGACGACAGTATCGGCGCTCTCTTCCCCAGAAACCAAAACGCTTCCGTTGATGCACCCGGCCAAGGTGGCCAAGGCAAAGGCCAAGAAGCCTGCCAAGCCGTCTGGCCAGCTCCACCTGGCGGCCACTTCGGTAGAGCCGGTGCCGACGCTCGCTGAGTACCTCTCGGGTGGCCTGGAGCTCCACTTTTGTGTGGCCATCGACTTCACGGCGTCAAACGGGTCGCCATCGTCGCCGACTTCGCTCCACTGCGACTCCCCCGCCAAGCCGTCGGCGTACGTGGAGGCCCTCACCAGCGTTGGCGCCGTCTTGGCGCCCTACAGCCGCTCCCACCGGTACGATGCGGTCGGGTTTGGGGCGCAGCTGCCAACGGGAATGGTCAGTCACCTGTTTGCCCTCACGGGTGGGGCCGACACGGCCGTGACGGGGGTGGAAGGCATTGTCGCTGCGTACCGCCACGCGCTGGGCGGGGTCAAACTGGCAGGGCCGACCAACTTTGCCGAGGTGGTGCGCCACGCGTCCACCGCCGCCGCCCGCCTGCCCGTGACCCCCACCGCGCAGGGATACATGGTCCTCCTCCTCATCACAGACGGCGTTATTACGGACATGGCAGAGACCAAGGCGGCGATTGCCGCGGCCGCCAGGCACCCGCTGAGCATCATCATTGTGGGGGTGGGCCGCGCCGACTTCTCCCGCATGTGCGAGCTGGACGGCGATGCGCCCGCTCGGGGGGGGGCGGTACCCGCAGCTCCCGCGCTCGAGGGGGGGGAGGGCGCCCCCCCTCGAGACATTGTGCAGTTTGTTCCCATGGGCAAGTACCTCTCCTCGCCGCCGGCCTTGGCGGCATCGGTGCTTGCCGAGCTCCCCGCACAGGTGGTCGACTATCTTTCGGGCCGGGGCGTCAAGCCGATGGGAAGCGCGTAAGGGGGTGCCTGGGAGGCACGAGGCATGCGACTGGGCCAGGGGTGGGCCAGCGGACGCATGCTCGCGCCCATCTGGTCTCCTTGCTCTGAGGGCAGCTTCTGCCTATTATATATATATATTTTTTCTTTTTCCCCGGAGCGTTCGTGTCCCTCAATGTCGTCATGCTATTTAGACAGCCCGCGGCGCTCGCCGCAGAGCCCCCACCCCCTCCTGTGAACAAAGCGCCTCAGCGCCGGCGCGCCCCACCTACAATGGCCGAACGTCGGCCGTGTGGGCCAGCTCCACTGCGTCCGCCAAGACCCCCAGCGCCGTCACGTCCACCCCCGCTCCCGAGCCACGGAGGAGGAGCTCCTCCCCCGGCGGGTAGCAGTCGCTCGTAATCGCCACCGCGTTGGCGGCGCCGGCCAGGCCCGCCAGGGGGCTCCCCGGCGGCAGCGCCGCCCACCCCACCGCCACGGTGCCCTTCGCCACGTCAACGGTCACAACGTAGCGGTGGCCAGCCGCGACCGCCGCCGCCGCCGCCGCGTCGGCGGCGGGGAGGGCGGCGAGCCACGCGTCCACGTCGTCGCCGCCCGCAGCCAGGTGTGGCCGCCCCACGAACGGCTCGACGGGGATCGCGTCGAGGCCCGGGGCCGGGAGGCCCGCGAGGCGGCCCATGATGAGCGCCTTGCGCGCCACGTCCCCGCCCGACAGGTCCGCCCGGGGGTCGGGCTCGGTGAGGCCGCCCGCCCGGGCCGCCGCGACGGCCGTTGACAGGGGCGTCCCCGCCGCGACGGCGGTGGTCAGCACGCCGAGCGTGCCAGACACGCACCCGACAATGCGGTGGACCCGGTCGCCCGACGAGACGAGGCGGGTGAGGGCGGCAATGACGGGCGTGCCCGCCGCGACCGCTGCCTCGGCCCGCACCAGCCGCCGTGCGCGGGCGGCGGCGGCAGCCCCGTCGGGGCGGGCGGCGCCGCCGTCGGGGGAGGCGCCGTCTGCCGCGGCGCCGTCGCCTGCCGGTGACGGCAGCAGCGCGGCAAAGGAGGGGAGGTCAGACGAGAAGGGCACCTTGTTGGCCGACACGACCCGCACCCCCGCCGCGGCAGCCGCAACGAGCAGCTGGGTCGTCTCCGCAGAGGCGGTCGCGTCAATGAGGAGGGGCGTGTCGCCGGCAGCGGCGGCGGCGGCGGCCATCCCCAGCAGCACCCCATCCTCCGCCGACCCGTCATCGTTGCCGCCGCTGCCGCCGCCGCCGCAGACGCGGCTGCCGAGGACGACGGGGTGGCCAGCGGTGCCGACCGACGCCAGCGGCCGGCGGGCCTCCTTGGCCGCCACCACCGCGTCGAGGGTGGGCGCGTCGAGCGAGGGGAAGCGGGCGCCGCCGCCGCCGCCGGGATCGGGGGCGGCGGTGAGGATAGACGCCGAGTCAGCGACGGCGACAATGGTGAATTCCGTCCCCGTCACGGCCGGCGACGAGGCGCGGAGGCGGGCGAGCACCGCCCGGCCGACGCCGCCCAAGCCCAGCAGGATGACAGCCACGGCCATAGCAGCAACTGCCGTTTGCAGCAGGACGCAGGGGGGGGGGGGCGGGGGCGCGGGGGGGGAATGCAGGAGCAGGGCGGGGGTGGGGCCGCGAACAGTGAGGCGGCGACAGGGAGAGAGGGGGGGGGGGGGTGCAGAGGCGATGCGCCACGGTCGGCGCGGCGCAGCGAAGCAGATCTGGTCAACGGACGAGCTTGTCCCACAGCGGGCCGCGATGCAACCGCCGTCGCCCCCACCTCGAGGGGCCACCGCCGCAGCCGCCGGTGGGTGGCCGCGGCACGGTGGGCGGCGCTGCGTCACTCTCGTGTACTTGTTATTTTTTCTGACAGGCGCCCCCTCCAGGCTGGCTGATGGATGTAGGGGAAGAGCAGGCATTTGCCGATAGATGGCACCGGGGTAGTTTGTATGTTCAGTACTCCCGTGGGGCCACGGTAGGCGGCACAGGCGGCACCACTAATCGCGCGCACGTGGTGCGGTCGAGGGCGGTCATGAGGGCACATAAGAGGGGCTCGCAAGGACACACGTCTCGATGCGAAGCAGGATGGGTACCGCCGCATGAAAAGGGTTGAAAAAAAGAAAACCCACACCACCACCATCACCATGGTCAACACCAATGCGCACACAACTCATTGAACACACACACAAGATGCGAGCACGCCGCAGCGGCTTGGGGCAGCGCACCAGCTCGGAGCAGGCCGCCCAGCTGCGCCGCCGCCCGCTCCTCGCACGCATGACAGGAGGGATGTGTGTACAGGCACCCCGCCACGACACGGCCGATGAGCGGGCAGAGGGACCCTATGGGGCAGCCGCATCCGCCGCACCCGCCTCTGCAGCCGCATCCGCTGCACCCGCCTCTGTGGCCGCATCCGCCGCACACGCCTCTGTGGCCAGATCCGCCGCATCCGGTTCTGTGGCCGTATGCGAAGCACACGCCTCTGTGGCCACATCTGCCGCACACGCCTCTGTGGACGACGCCGCCGCCGCCACCGTCGGCGGGGTCTTGCCGACGAGCACAGTTGCCGCGCCGTCATCGTCACCATCGGCGGCAGCAGCGGCGGCGCTGGGCGAGCCATTCATCACACCAACCGCCCCTGTGTCTGGCGAATCGTGGTCCACTTCCACGGGCGTCACCGCCGTGTCTGCGTCCACGTCGAGGTCAACCTCTGGGTGGGGGTCGACGGCGCCCTCGGCCTCCCCCGACGGCCCGCCGGTGCCACCCTGCCTCGCTGCCGCGATCTGGATCAGCTGGTTCGCCAGCTCCTCCCGCGACTCGGCGCGGAACGCCGGGGGGAACTTGCCCAAGACCTCGGACCGACGCGGCCGCGGCAGCGGCGCGTCCGTGGCAATCGCGTCCCCAGACGGCGTCAGCGTCGCCGACTGCCTCGACACGCGCTTGAAAGCCGCGTACGATCCAACCTCGTCTTCCTCGTCCTCATCGTAATCTTGCTGCAAGGCGGGCTGCTCGCTTGCCCGCGCATCGCCGGCATACTGGTCAATCTCCTCGCCCTGCGCCGGCTCATTAACAACGCCAAAAGCAGGCTCCGTCTGAGAATCTCCCAGGTCGTCGCCCAGCTCGTCTTCAGAAGGCATCTGCATCCGCTGCAAGCGCAGAACCACTTCGTTGCTGTCCAAGTCGTCCGAAACCTCCTGTCCGTTCTGGAGCTCGACGCCACCGAGGTCAAACATCCTGCTGGCCTCAAAAGCCTCCTCACCTTCCGATCCAACGCCAGCCGGTGGTCGCTCGCCACCAAGAACGCGGCCCTCTAGGGCCACTGCATCGTCCAGTGACTCGGCACAAAAGCGGAAGAACTGCTCGCGGTTCTCAGGAGTGAAGCCAGACAGCTCCGCCTGCTCATCTGACGCCCGCTCCAAGAACAGGCGCAGGGAGGAAGACATTTGGATCAGGTGGCCCATGTACCCAGGTCGAAACTTGACATTCCCATGAACGTCCCGATCTCTCCTTTGCCGGCGACGGGGGCCCAATGAGGCAGCACCAGGAGGCGTCCCGTTCGGGGGAGGCGATGCACCCAAATCCACCGACTCGGGTGCTCCGTCTTCCGTGCTAATGGACGACCCGTTCTCCTCCTCCCCGTGCGGTGCCGCAGAAGCACGAGTCCAGGCACGGACCAGCCAGCCAATGATGTCCGCATCAAGCCACACACGCAGTGCGTACTCCCGGTGCTCCGCAGCAGCGTCCGCAGCCGCGATGACGGCACTTGACACAACGCCGTGCAGCATGGAGCTCCACTCATGGCGAGTAAACAGATACAGAAGCGTCTTCGGCACCTGGCAAGAGGACAGCACCTCGAGCGCATCGGGGCCCGCGGATCGCAAGCACGCAGAGAAGAACTCGGCAACCTTGAGCCGCGCCGCACCTAGAGGCATCTGAGCTTGACAAGAGGTGAGAGGAGCGCTCTGCAGCTCTCGCTGCTGTACAGCCTCAGGGGTCTCCTCGCCAGCTTGCCCCGGAGGAATTAGCAGAGCTGCAAGGCGCTCAAAGCGGCCCGAAAGCTCCAGCTCCAGCGCCCGCGTCAATGCGCTGGCCTCCTTGCTTGCGTCGCTTTCCGCCTCAGGGTCAGTGTTGCTCGTCGGGCTAGAAACGCCGTCCCCAGCAATATCAATGGTTGCAGGATCGGTCGTGTCCGGCAGAGAGGCGCCAATGTCCAGCTCCGATGTTGCGCCGCCTTCTGACTCCATCGCACTTGTCTCTGCAGAACAGTCTGCCGCGAGCGCCGCATCCTCACTAACCATGACGTCTGTTGTGCCGTCCGCATTCGAAGAGGGAGCGTCAAGATCGGTTTCCCCAGGGCCGCCACCGTACGGGCCAAAATCTGTCTCCGGTTCACCAAACGCAGTCTGCGGGCCCCATCCGTCGTCAGCCATCGCTTGCGCACAACCACCCCCCACCCCATTGTCTTCAGCCGCTGCAGCCGCCTGCATAACCGCCCGAGGGGCCGCAACCAGGTCCGCAGCCACACCCAGCGCTTGCAGCAACAACGTCGGCGCTGAGCCCGGCCCGTCCGACGCATGGAGCCCCGCGTCAACGAGAAGCGAAACCACACTGGGCGATGCATACGGGCTCAACGCGTCAGGCACATCGCCGGGAGGCAGGCGTAGTACACGGTGAGATAGGCCAAGAAACGCAACCGCTGCGTTACTGAGTGCCTCCTCCCGCATCCGACGAGACGACGGCGACTCTTCGGCAACCTCCGCAGCCTCCTCCGAGGCTTGTACAGCTGGCGCGCGCAGCTCCCCAGGGGCAACATCTGTGCTGTCCGGGGCTTCCACGGGAAGAGCGTCGCCTTCACCGTCGTCGGCAGCCGCCGATGGTGTGAGGCCGTTGGCCTTGGCAAACTCATCACTGTTGGGGGCCGTGTCCGAGCTCAGTGTATCCTCTGAACCGCCGTGGTCCTGGGTGTCAGCGTCAATCGGGGCACCGCCTGCATCATCCGAGGGGGGAGCGTCCTTCCCCACAACCACGCCGTGACCGTTGAGCAGGCTTGAATGCGGATTCTCTGGCGGCGTCGGGGGGCCTTTGCCAGCGAGCTCGGCGACCGAGGCCAAAAGCTTCCTGTTGGCCGACGTGGGAAGCGCATGCAACACGGCCGCCTCGGCCAGACCACGGAGAACATTCGCTCCCGCCAACAGGTGCAGGGCAGCAGGAAAGGGCGGTGCGTCGTCTTCCGTGGCGCCATACGTCAGCCGATGCGGCTCCCGGTCGGGCGCGTCGAGCAGGTGCACAAGAAGGTCCGCAATCGCGCCAACGGACACGTGCCTGAGCAACGCATGAACAAAGCCAGGGCGTCGTCCCATGTGCGCTAGCGTCTGCTCATTGCGAGAACTGAGCAGCGCCACACACACCTTGTTGATGTGGCCTGCAAGAAAGGCGTCGAGCTGTCCTTCAGGAGTGGCCTCGACGGATCCCAGCAGCTCATCCATAATGATATTTGAGTTGATCAGGGCGTCATACATGGGGGCAATGTCCGCTGACAGGACCTCCGAGGCCACGTACGGGTACTTGTACCGTCGCTTCGCCGCCGCCTCAGACACAGGATTGATGCGAGGAGGTGGAGTCCCGTTCACTTCCGCAGCAACCGCCGCCGAGGCGGTCGCGACATCCTCAGCAACGTCCGAAGAGGGCAGAGATGTACACATCTTGACCAGCTCCTGAAATACGCCAGTTCGATACAAGTGCAGCGCCCAACCAGAACCAACACAGATCACGTCATGACCATAGCACGTCAGAAGGAGTCCTAGGAACCACCAGCAATGCGTGGTGCCGTGGCGACGAGAGGAAGACGTAAGAGCCCCACTCCTCTCGTACGCGGGGCACACAGACCGCTCACACCGAACAGCGCAACAAATATCACCCGCATCGGCTGAGGTAAAAGCTGAACAGCAAGCCACGCTCACCGCGCGTACACGCCCACACCACCTAGGCGATGGCTGGACATAAAAAACGAACAAGGCAGCAAAAAGCTATTGCGCATGCGCCAGCCACAGAAGGGCAGCAACCAGCCAGCCAACCGCCGGCACCCCCGTGCGTCACCCCTACCAACGCACCAGTATTTGCTCCTGCTTGCACAGGTACTCGATGAGGCGCGCGTTTTCCGAGCGGCACTCGGGCAACAGGTCGTCCTCGTCCAAAAAGTCCGTCAGCGTCGGGGGACCCTCGTTCTCAAATTCGGACGGCCCCTCCGGTGCGGCTGCAGACCTCCCTGGCTGGCCCGCCGCGACCGCATCCAGCCGGTTCAACAGCAACTCCACGTTGGACGGCTGCATCTCCGCACTGAAAAACATGGCTGCGGAAAATGCCGTCGACACCCAGCAATGTGAGACGGGCGGGCGTATACGTTCCAAAGGAACCCCGCGCCGCTGTCTCTCGCCGGTCGCGGAGGGGCGCGGGGGGGGGTGGGAAGGTGGGGTTGGTGAAGGGAGAGCGTGCGGGCGGCGGTCAGGGCGCGGCACGTCGGGATGCACGGCACGAGAAGACACGGCAAGTGGCACAACGGGCGTGCAGCAGCGACGACGGCAGCGGCGTGGGAGCGGCACCCGAGGGGGACGATGGCGGTCGACACGGGGGCGGCAGCGGCGGCAAAGGTCACGCGCGGGGCAGCGCCGGGCAGGCAAGCGTCACGCGGGGGGGGCAGGCCGGGGCGCGGGGGATGCGTGGGCGTCGGGCGTTGGCAGGCAGGGGCACTCGCGGCAACGACACGGGACCACCAAGCCGCGACGCGCCACACACGGCGCCGGCGGCCGTGGGCGGGAGAGCGCGGGCGATAAGGGACACCCGCCAGCGCGTTGCACGCGGGCGTGCACCCCCCCCCCCAGACTGGCCATCCAGGAGGGGAAGGGAAACGCCGTGACGCGCCTGCGCCGACAGCACACAACCGCGCAATGCCGGGTGTGGGAGACCCCTCCCCCCCGCCCTCCCCCCTCCGTCGGGCCTGCCGCGGCCTTCGGGCCCGCCCACCCACCCGCCTCCGTCCCTTGGCCTTCGGGCCCAACCGACCCCGCCTCCTCCTTCCCCTTCCAAAAACGCGCCCTCTGCAGCCACCAACAAAATGACCGTCGACGGGGAGCAAAGCCTTCAGCCACACGGGCCTGTGAACGCCGCGCACGGCCAGGACGGCGGGGTCGCGCAGAGCTCTGATTCGCTCAGCTACAGCCCCCCCCGAGAGAAGGCGGGTGGTGGCATGTGCCGACCTCGAGTCAACGAGGGCCAGAATAGTGACTGAAGAGATAAACAGGGGCCACTTATAAAAAACATGCGACCCATACGTTTTGACACATTGACACTGTTCAAAAGCGAACAAAGACCTCGATTGTTTTAATATTTAAGTTGAGTGATGAGGAACAGGCTCCTCAGCACGCTCAAGAGTGCAATTTCGAGGAAAAAATCGCAAAAAGTTCTTTCTCCAGGAACTACAGTACAATGTCCGACGCAAGAGAATTTCCATGGTTTCATGCTCTCTGGGAGGGAATGCGTCACTATCTCACCATTTGTTTCCCTAGATTCGCCACCCTCCTCTGTGTGACTTGCACCATCTCACCTCTGTCCGACTCAGCACCACCGTCGTTGCCATGTGACTGCACCCCTCGCCTGAGTCTCGACCGCCTCCTCCCCCTCACGGCGTCCGGCTGGTCACCGAGCGGAGGTAACGATTAGATATATCAAGGAATGAGCTCCCCCAGACCCACTCGATCCTATCTGCGATACCTCTACCCTGGACAGCATGTCGGGAACCTTAGTCATAGCTCTCTTTCGGCCCCGCAAGTGAGCCTCAGCCCGGGGGAAATTGTCACAGGTGCTGTTCGTGCAGGTATCGGCCAAACGATACAGCACCTCCTGACCGTCGCGGAATGAGACGCGGTGGACTTGGAACACCGGCGCGGTGCACGATCGTGTGACACGCGCGGTGATGGACTGAGACGCCAGTAGATGTGAGACAGGTCGCTGGATCAAGGCCGGGCTTGCCAGCACCTTAGGCATTCAAGTTCCTCATTGGCTACCATCAGCTGTTGGTTGTACTTACCGAGAACGCTTCCTGCGGAAGTCACACAGGAAGACCACATGCGCACATGACACTATCAGGAACTTTTCGTACGTGGCAGCTTTGTATGTGCACATCACTACTCAAGAACAAGAACAAGTCCGTTTTGAATGCGGCGCTGTGCCCGCCTCTTCACAAACGTAAGAATGAGTCAAGACCGCATCCAATGCAGCACGAAAATGTTGTTGCATGTGGTTGCCTCTGTGTGCATTCGATTTGTTAGAACACTTTGTATAAGATATTATAACTGTAAATGCGCTTGGCTGTGACGTGTCGATGACAAGCGACCGAGCCTTGTATGCAGCCTTCGCTCAACCACATGCTGGGAGGCAAACGGGCAGCGCAGTTGACAGACGTGGAGAAGGTTTGCATGAACCTTCTTGAGCTGACTGTACTCGCCTTCCCATTGGCTCGTGATGCGGATATGATATTGACAGACTCGGCAGCTGCCCCTCGTAGCTTCGCGAGACTCAGACCCCACCATCGGTGTTCACAATCTGTAAAAGATTGATGGACAGAAACGAGGAGCGACACAAAGTCGCCCAGAGATGCTTGTAAATTGTATTCGCTGATGTTGTCTCCCTTGCCACCATACTAATTCCGGCTCGTCCTCGCACGGGTTGCTGTTCCTTGTACTTGCTGGACCAGACACCACTGGACCTCGGATCACGATGAGGCCTCGTGTGTGGTCGTGCAGACGAGTAGCGAGCATTCGCCGATGCAGATGGCTCTCCCGCTGTGCGACAGACCTCGTCCCAACGTTCACCCGTACCCTCGACACGCAAGGTGTACTCGTCCGTCTGCGGCTAAAGACCTCCCTGCCACCTTCCCCCCGCCTCATTCGCCACCCCCACCCCGGCCCACCCGCCTGACTTTCGACCGAGCCGGCCCCTACAGGCGCCTGGCGGCCGTTGCCCTCCGCGTCTTGACAACCGCCGGCGCCCTCGCGGCTTCTGTGGGCCAGCCGGCCGCAGTGATGGGCGGCGGCCACCGTGGGTGGGCGTTTGTGCTGCCGCTGCCGCCGCCGCCGCCGCCGCGGCCCACTCCCGCCGGCGCGTTTGCACGCCGCCCTCCCGCCCCAGCGGCGGCAGCGGCCGCCGCGCGGTGGGTGAGGGGAGAGCTCGCTGCCCTTCCCCCCCCGCCCCCTCCCCTTGGCCGCCGCCGCGGCGGCGACTCGGCCGTCGTTATTACAGCTGCCGCCGCGGCGGCGCCGGTGCCGGCACCGGCGGCGACGGCAGCGGCGGCGGTGGCGTCCGTGTCTACTGCAGCGGTGCCTGTAACTCGGGATGCGGCGACGGCACGCGCCGCGGCGGGGCCGTCCCGCAAGCGGATCATGGTGCTCATGTCGGACACTGGCGGGGGTAGGTGTCGTCTGGTGGCCGAGTGGGTTGGCGGATGGAGGACGGTACTCACCTCTGTCGGAGTGGGGTGGTTGCTTGGGTGGGGGGGGGGGGAGGGCGCTGGCACACAATGCGTGGGAGTGTTATCTGCCAGCGCACCTAACAAGGACGACCCTGACACGCGCGTATCGGCTGCGTCTAGCCCGTTCGCTTCTTTGGTCTGGTATGGGTCACCTTTGCCTCCCCTCGTCCCCCTCCCTCATGCTGTCGTACCGCTCTCAGGTCACCGGGCATCTGCCGAAGCGCTCGTTGCAGCCTTCCACGAGGCCTACCCCGACCGCGTCTCCACGTGGGTCGTCGACCTCTTTACGGACATTGCGGGGCCCCCCTTTGGCCGCCTCCCCTCCCAGTACGCCTTCCTCGCTGCGCGCCCCCCCCTTTGGCGCGCCGTGTGGGAGTATGGGCGCTTCCCACCTACCCGCGCCGCCACGGAAGCGTTTACCACGGCCGTATCAGGCGGCGCGGTGACCGACGCCATCCGCGCCTACGCGCCCGACCTCATCCTGTCGGTGCACCCACTGTGCCAGACGCTCGTCCTGCACGCGCTGGAGCGGCTCGAGCCCCGCCGCCGCCGCGGTCGCCTGCCGCGGCCGCCCTTTGTGACAGTCGTCACCGACCTGGGCGGCGCGCACCCCACCTGGTTTGACCCCGCCGTCGACCGGTTGTTTGTGCCGTCTGACGCGGTCGCCGCCATCGCAGCGCGGTGTGGGGTGTCGGCGGTCAAGACGCGGCAGCTGGGGCTCCCGGTGCGGTCCCCGTTTTGGGGGCCTCCTGCCGCCAACGGCGGCCCCGCCGCCGGCCCCGCTGTCGACGGCGCCCCCGCCGCCGCCCCCGGCGCTGGCGTCTCCGCCTTGGGCGCCGGCGTGGGTGGTGGCACCACCGCGAATGGCAACGGCACTACCGTGGCGCCGCCACGGCCGCCCGTCCGGCGGGCCGTCTCGGATACCTACTACGCCTTGGACGGTCCAGGCAAGCAAAGTGCCCAGCCACTGCTGGCGTCTCCTGCCAAGCGAGTGACCCGCCTGGCTCTAGGCCTCCACCCCGACGTGCCCACCGTCCTGGTTGTTGGCGGCGGCGACGGTGTCGGGGGCCTCGCGGCGATTGTGCCCGCCCTGACCGCCGCCCTTGGCGCTTCGTCGGCGGCGGCCGCCACAGACGGCGCCGCCCCCGTCGCGCAGGTGTTGGTGGTGTGTGGCAAGAACGAGGCGGTCCGCCGGCGGGTGGCGGCCGCCCCCGCCGTCCCACGCGTGTCGCTGACGGTGACGGGCTTTGTGACGAACATGGCCGACTGGATGGGCGCGGCGGACTGCCTGGTGACCAAAGCCGGCCCCGGAACGATTGCCGAGGCGCTCATCTGTGGGCTGCCCATGGTCTTATCGGCCTACCTTCCGGGGCAGGAGGCGCCCAACGTGCCCTTCGTGGTGGAGGGGGGGGTGGGCGTCTACCGTCGGCGGCCGCGGGAGATTGCGGCGATCGTGGCGGGGTGGTTTGCCGACCCGACGAAGCTGGAGTGCATGTCTGCGCGGGCGCTGGCGCTGGGGCGCGCCAACGCCAGCCGGGACATTGCGCGGAGCATTGGGGAAATGATCCCGTGGTAGACTGGGGTACTGTACACAGGAAGGGGGAAAAGGAGAAGGGGCGATGGATGGGGAGATTCACCGGTCCGCGGAGCCCAATTTTAGAACCAATGCTCTTCACACAACAAGTTTTTCTAAGTCCAATATCCCGAGGAGCCGTGCAGGTCGCGAGGGCGGCGGATGGATTTCGGTGTGGAGGCAACGGCCGGGGATGCCATGTCGGCGGCACACCCGCCATCCCAGCTCGTCACCGTGGCCTCCGTTTCCCTCACGCACCCACCTCCCCGCACGACACTCATCTCACGAACGGACCGCAACCTGTTCTTTGCCTCTCTGACACCCTACTCTCCCCTCCGCACCACTCGACGGTCATCATGGCAGCCACCCGCCGCCCTGCCGTTGCCTTTGTCGGAGGTGTTTCTCCCCTGGTAGGCCTCTCCCCCGCCGCTGCTGGCTCCTTTGCCTGCCGCGTCCGCCCATCCGTCGGGGTGGCTCTTACCGCAGGCAAGCCGCTTACGATGCTCCTGGAGCCCGTCGTCCCCGCGGTGGCGCCGCTGCTGGAGCTAGCCGCCAATCCGGCTTGGCTGGTCAAGGTTGGCGACGCGGTCGGGACACTACCATTCCCGCCTGCGGTGGTGAAGTACGGGCATCCAGCCCTCATGGGCTTCATGATCCTGGGTATGGGCACCCCAGGGGCGGTCTTTGGCTGGTTGGGCCGTACCAACGACGACAAGGTGGCGGGCGTTAAGCAAAAGCAGCTCCACGAGAACATTATGCTCGCCTTCTGGCTCCTCGCGTTTGCGGGTGCCACAGGGGGCATCTTGTCGACGGTGATGCAGGGCAAGGACATCCTCCAATCGCCCCACGCCCTGTCTGCGGGCGTCGTGCTTGCGCTCCTGACCGCCAACGCCACCATCGCATACTCGGGGTTCACTATTGGTGGCGACTCGACGTCGGCGGGGCGGCAGCAGGGGCGCACGCTCCACGCCTACTTGGGTGCAGGCACGATGGTGGCGTTGTTGGTGCACGGTGTGCTGGGGGTGGCCAACTTTGGGGGATAGGGTGGGCGCTGCGTTGGCGTACGAGGTGTAGTGGAGGGAACGTTGTTTGGTGACGGCTGCATCATGTAGCTGCTTCGACGACACTGGGAGTGTACGCTTTCAGTCTCTCTTTCATTGCTGTCGCTTTTTGATGTCGTCCAGAACTTTTTTTGTAACCTTGTTGAGCGAGGGGGGCGCAGTGCTGGTTGATCTTGTCGTGCCCAGCTTGGTATGTATCTGTCTTACCATTGCCCACTCACTGCAGCGTGGTGACGCCGCCGCCATCTATGTATGGGATCTTTGGCATTGGCCATAACGGGCGGTTCGAGCCAGTCAACAACCACCATCTCGGTCAATTTTCTGCGGGCAATTCCGTCAGCGAACTCGATTGTGCAAGGATGCGCAAGACTCATTGACGCTGCCACGAAACGCAGAAATTCCGAAAGACCAACCATGGGATCTTCAACGATATTGCTCACTTTCATGCTGCGAGCCGCGAATGTACTTGGTGCTTGGACTGGCCGGAGCCGTCGCCGATGGCGTGCACACGTCCGAGTGCTGCGTTGCTCTGCCCTCTGTCCACCACCTCCTCGCTCCTCCCGTCCTGCCTCATGGCAACCCCCACCGCCCGTTCGCCTCAGGCGCTTGCGCTGTCCGCCACCCTGACCGGCCACACTGGTGCGGTGTGGTGCGTCGCGTGGTCTCCAGAGGGGGGGTTGCTTGCGTCGGCCGGCGCCGACGCGAGCGTGCGTTTGTGGGCGCCCCCTCCAGGCGTGCTGGACGGCGGGCGCGGGCTGGCAAACGGCGGCGTCGGCAGAGGAAAGGGGCCGCAAGACGGTCCAGAAGTTGAAGCTGCGGGTGGAGGCGATGGAGCAGAGGGCTCGGCGGCGGGCTGGACCTGCCTGTCTACTGTCGGCGGGGACGTTTTTCCCCGGACGGTGCGCAGCGTGGCGTGGAACCCGGATGGACGGTACGGCCGGCCTGAGTGTGAGGAGTCTAGAGGGTATTTGGTTCGCGCTGCTGGGGCGCTGCCTCTGTGTCGTTGGGTTCCTTTTGCTTGTGTTTTTGTTGCCGCGCCGTACTTGACTCTGCATGCGTCGACGGACGGTTCTTTTTGTACACATGCTTCTTCCGCTGTCGAGTGCATCACTGACAAGCGAATTGGTCGGCCAATCGTCCCTTTCCCCCGTGTTCGCCGGCTGGGACGTGAAACCCCGTGTGGATACACATCCTCCTCGTGCCCGTTGTACTTGGCGACGCAGTACGCTGGCAGCGGCCTGTTTTGATGCCACCGTGACCATATTGGAGCTGCTGCCGGGTCCGCCTCCCAGCTTGGTCGTCGCGGCCGTCCTTGAAGGCCACGAGAGCGAAGTCAAGTCTGTTGCGTGGTCGTCTGGCGGCGCCCTCCTCGCCACCGCCTCCCGTGACAAGTCCATATGGATTTGGGAGGTGGGCGGCACCTCCCCAGACGACGTCGAGTGCGTGGCGGTCCTCACCGCCCACACCGCCGACGTCAAAGCGCTGGCTTGGCATCCCGCCGCAGAGCTCCTCGCCTCTGCCTCGTATGATGACACGGTGCGGGTGTGGGCGGAAGATGAAGACGACTGGTACGCGACGGGCGTGCTGTCTGCCCACACCTCGACGGTGTGGGGGGTGGCGTGGGAGAGCGGAGGCCGCCCCGCGCCGCGGTTGGCGACTGTGTCGGACGACCGGACGGTGGTGGTGTACCGGCGAGTGCCGCCGCCTGTCGCTGGGGGCGAGGACCGGTGGGTGGTGGTCTGGCGGCTGGGAGCAGAGGACTCACGGCGCAGCGGGGTGGACTCGGTGGGCGTCCACCGCCGGCCGATTTACGCGGTGGACTGGGGCCGGGGGGGTTGGATTGCCACCGCCTGTGGTGATGATTGCGTGCGCGTTTTTGGCCCCACGCGGGGGGTGCCCCCACTGCCCATCGTTAGCGATGGGTGGGCGTCTGACCCTGATGCCGACATCCCGCCGCCGCTGCCGCCTGGACCAGACGCTTGCGCTGCTCCCACTGCGAGCGACGGGCCGCCAGCGGAGGAGCACAGCTCAACTCCCGTGGGCGGCGGCGGCCCACCCCCCGTGGATGGTGGCAATGCGTCGGCCACCGACCCTGCCACTGATGTCGACGCCGCCTCCGCTGTTGACGCCGACGCCTTCGTGCTTGTGGGCGTGGCGGCCCCCGCCCATGCTGGGGACGTCAACAGCGTTGCATGGCACCCGGTGGAGGGGCGTGTGCTTGCATCGGCGGGGGATGACGGCGCCGTGCGGGTGTGGCGGCTGCCAGGTGGAGGGTGACGGTGGCACGTAAGCGGGAGGAGAAGCAGGAGGAGGGGGATGGGGAGAGTGGTCTCCTTGGCGGCGATGGCTGTCTTGGGCGGCAGGCAGCAGCCCTGCTGGCGGCGGTGTCTCTTGTTGGGCCGTTTGGAGCGAAAGGTGCTCGTTTGGTGGAGGGGACTGCCAGCCCGTAGCGGTGGCGTGCGCTTCTTGGGAGCGGTGCAGTCGTCTCTTGTCGCTGTGTCGCCGCAGCCTAATCAACCCATGATTTCGCCAAGGGCGGATGCGCGCTTGGCCATGGAGGGTTGTGTCGCCTTGACGTCCCGCCGGCTTCCCCAGCAGGTGGGCCAGGTGGTCTGGCGCTGTCGCCTGTGGCTCCCACTGGCGGTGTCGCTCTGGGACCGATGTCTGGCGCGAGTGGCCGGTCACTGCGGGCCGCACCACAACAACCTACGCCCTTATGTCGGCTATGCTCGTTGTCGTAGCCGCGCCACAAATGACAACCACTGGGTCATAACCATGACAGAATGTTGTCCCTTCATGCAGTGCACGTCCACAAGGCGACGCAGCCAAAAAGTACAACAGGAACATACACGCAAGAGCATCCACCCCACAGAGCATTCAAAACCCTAGTCTCGCCTGCCAAGCCTCTTCGCTCGCCGACCAACCCCCGCGCCCAACGCCTTCCTCTCCACTTCCTTATCTCCATAGCGACCCGCTCACTTCTTCTTTCCTGTGCTGGTAACGTTGAACTTGAAGAGGATGATGTCTCCGTCCGCGACCGTGTAGTTCTTCCCTTGCTGCTTGTACTTGCCAGCGGCCTTGACTGCCGCCTCGGTCTTCAGCTCCTTCAGGTCGTCGAAAGACATGACCTCAGCGCAGATGAAGCCTCGCTCAAAGTCCGTGTGGATGGTTCCGGCGGCCTGCGGTGCGAGCAGGCCCTTGCGGATAGTCCAGCTCTTGACCTCGTCAGCACCCGACGTGAAAAAGTAGATGAGCTGAAGCGCCTTGTAGCCGCCCAAAATCACCTTGTCAAGCGCCGACGTCACCGAGTTGGCTTCCAGGTAGGCGGTCACAGCCTCGGGGCTTTCGTTGGATGCCATATCTTGCAATTTGCTCTCCATTGAAACGCTGATGGGGATGAGCGGCTCACCTGTGTGCTCATCAATCCACGCCTTGATCTTTGGCAGCCACTTGTTCTTTTTCCGCGCATAGTCTTTCTCCGACAGGTTCACCAGGAACACCGCGGGCTTAGCAGTGAGGAAGTAGAAGCCATTGAGCGCCTCAATCTCTGCGCTGCTCCACGTCCCCGCACGCACCGGTTTCTTGGCGTCACGCAGCAGCGCCGAGCACTTCTTGACAGTGTCGTGCTCAAAGAGAAGCTCTTTGGTGGCCTTCCCACCCGCGCGCGTCACGCGGGATAGCAGGTCCGCCTCGATCTTCTCGATGCGCTCCAGGTCCTTGAGCCGCAGCTCATTCGCAATGATATCCAGGTCCCGCACCGGGTCCACGCTGCCCTCCACGTGGATCACATCGTCGTCAGGGAAGGCACGGCACACATGGTACAGGCCGTCTACAGCTTGGATGTTGGAGAGGAAGTTGTTGCCCAGGCCGTGGCCCTCTGAGGCGCCCTTGACAAGCCCAGCAATGTCCCACACTTCGAGGAAGGCGGGCACGCGACTGGCGGGGGAATAATGGTCGACCAGCCAGTCAAAGCGATCGTCATTGACGGTCACTCGCGCTTCCTGTGGGTTCCAGAAAACGGGGAAGAAAGGGACGGCGAGAAGTATGGCAAAAGCACACTCATAAGCAGCCCATGTAAGAAGGTCATTCAATTAGACCTGGCCTGAAGGCAACGATAGAGAATACGGAGGCGCTCCAAGTATGACTGTCGACAACAGCTCCCAGGACGTCGCACAGGTGGCGGACCCTTCGCAGCAAGAAAAAGCCAAGAGCACACATCGTGCGACAAAACTATTGCTACACCGGAGGAGAATCTGGTGAAAATCCGGCACTACAGTGCACGTACCGAAGGCTCAATGGTGCAAAACGGGTAGTTCTCGGCCGGCACGCTGAGGTTGGCCAGCGCGTTGAAAAATGAAGACTTGCCCACGTTGGGCAGCCCGACGATGCCCATCTTGAGCGAGTTGCTGAAGCGCCCAAAGATGCGCTTCTGCACGGGCGCCTCGCCCTTCTTCTTGGGCGCCATGGTCCCTATTCCAGACACACGTGCCGCAGCAAGCGAAGCAGGCACAATGACGTGCCAGTGCAAACTGACGAAGAACTGGCGCCGAGTGGCGATATGCGAGACCAACCACCTGCGTCCCGACGAAGCAGTGGCGCCGACCGCGTGCAGTGGCGTGGGGACGACGGCACTCACAGCGGCGACGCAAGCGCTGATGTGTAATTCCACTGGTTCGGTAAGTTTCGTGGCACGACTGACGCGCGCGCAGGCAAAGATACATCAATTGTGACACATAGGCGCATCCGTGCAGTACTCTGCAGGACACAGTATTCTTCGCTGAATACATTGGGGGGCTTCTTTTCCTGTTCCTGCTCTGACCTGGTGCTGCGACCGGTTGTGTGCATACCGACGCCGGTCTCGCCGTCGTCCGCTTCCATCGCACTTGACACCGGAGTGGTTCGGTGACCGCCTCTCTTGCACAAGATCGACGGCAGGTGGTGGCCGGCCGGGCGGGGGGTCCGTGCGGCTGCTCTGTACGAGGGTTGCTCGCGGGCTCCCATTCCCCATCTATCCAACCTACGCTTTTCTCATTTTTGGTCGTTGCGGCCACTCGTCTCTGCCTGTGCTGTCGGGGTGGTGCGGCAGCAGAGGTCTCCCTGGTACGCGGCTCGGCCACGATGGTGGGTCTCAAGCCGCGGGGCGGCTTCAACCGCGGGTTCTGGAGCGATCGTCGGAACCAGAGCTCCCTCAAGCCTGAAAATGCGCTCAATCGGGCAGCCCGTACGTTGTGAGATCCATGCCTGGCAAGCGATGCTCGCGTCGTTGTTGCTGCACTTTTGGCGGACCTGATATCTATTAGGTTGGGGGTTCTAGCTGCATTCAGTGTTGTTCGCGTTGTGTATGTATGCTCGTGTATCTTAGTTGATGGGCACCAGATGTCTGACTCCTATATCCTGTCTACCGCTGGTTCTTGATTTTCATGGTTGTCTTTGCTCTTGCTCATCATCGCTTGTTCCGATTTCTTGTAGAGCTGATTGAGGTTGGACAGAAGGGGGTTGCTAACCAAGCCCTCTATGACATCGTTACGGACAACCAGGGGCGGCGACGGATGTGGAGCAAGACAATGGAGGGCATCGTCCTCAAGCTCATGGAGCTGAGCGTCGAGCTCCGCAAGCCAATGATGATTAAGGAAGCGCTCCACAAGTACCGTGCCATGTCCATGCAGTCCAACGTCGGCTCCCTCGAAGACGTGGTTCGTGCGTTAGTCGTGATGGCCGAGAAGCGTACCGAAGAGGCTCGCGCGGCGGTACTGGGCGACTCGGACAAGCTCGTGTTGGGCGCCGAAGACCTGGAGGAGTCGGCCATGGAGACGCCCGAGACGTTGCTGATGGAGGCTGCTGGCGCGGAGCAAACTGCGGATCGGATCGACCGGCAGCAGGTGGTGCCATGGATGCGTTTCCTGTGGGACATTTACCGCACGGTGTTGGACATTGTCAAGTCCCACGTGAAACTAGAGAGCGTCTACCACGAGATGGCCGTCCGTGCCTTCTCCTTTTGCGTGCGCTACACGCGTTTCATGGAGTTTCGCCGGCTTTGCGACATGATGCGCCAGCACCTGAACACGCTCATCAAGTACCCGCGCACGCAGGCCAATGATGTGCAGATCAGCGTGCCCGAGACGGTGGCCCGCCACGTTGAGACCCGCTTCACCCAGCTGCAGTCGGCAGTGGAGTTGCAGCATTGGCAGGAGGCCATGCGGACTGTAGAGGACATTCACCTGCTGCTGGGAATGACGAAGGCTCGGCCTCGTGCATCGCTCATGTCTACCTACTATGGCCAGCTGGTCAAGGTGTTTTGGGTGTCTGGCAACGTGCTGTATCACGCGCACGCGCTGAACAAGCAGTACACGCTATCTGTCAAGCAGAACCGGAACTTGTCGGCGGCGGCGGCGCAGGAGATGGCGTCGCGCCTGATGCTGGCTGCACTGTGTGTGCCCCCCTACGATCCGCAGGCAGCGCATCTAGCTGAATCGTATGGCTTCAGCGACACTGCGGGGATGGCAGCCGCAGAGAATGTGGCGCGGCGTAATAGGCTTGCGGCGCTGCTGGGCCTCAATACCCCTCCTGAGCGGGAGCCTCTTATTGCTGAGCTGCTTACGAAGGGTGTACACAAGGCCGTCCACCCTGAGCTCCTTGATGTGTATGCGGCGCTGGAAGTGGACGTTTCCCCCCTGCGGCTTGCTGAGCGGTTGCAGCCGGCCCTGGACTTCCTTGAGAGCCACTCCGAGCTCTCCTTGTACGCAGCGCCACTGCGTCGAGTGGGCATCTTCCGGCTGCTGCAGCAGCTGTGCCGGGTGTATGATGTCATGCACATTGACGAGCTTCGTCGCGTCGCCTCTTTTGCGCCGTTTGCCGAGGTGGAGCATGCAGTTCTGGACGCACTCAAGACCCGCGCGTTGGCCCTCCGCTTTGATCACCGTAACTCGTGCATCCGCTTCCAGAGCACGCTCTTTTCGTCTGAAGGCATGCGGGCGCAGCTGGGCACGCTCGCGACTCGCCTTGCAACCGCTATGACAATGCTGCAGCAGCCGGGAGAGAAGACCGAGGCGGGCGTCAGCCTGATTGCTAAGCGTGCGGCTGAGGCGGAGGCCCGCCGTATCTTTGCCGTGGAGGAAGCCAAGAACAACATGGACAAGGAGCGGGAGGTCATTCTCTCTCGCAAGGGCACGATTGAAGAGCGCAAGGAGCGGCTTGGTCGTCTGGTTGCGGAGGCGCAGCGGACGGCTGCTGTTGCTGCTGCGGCTGCGGCTGCACGTCATGCGGCTGAGGAGGCGCGCAAACAGGAGGAGGAAACCCGTCGCCGCGAATTGGAGCGCCTGCATCGTGAGTCGGAAGCGCGTGAGCAGCAGGCACTGCGTCAGCTGAAGATCCGTCTGGAAGCGGAGGCAGCGCAGGCGGCAGGAAAAGAAGTGGCTTCGGTGCGCGAGGCGGCTCCCGGCGTGGATGTCGATAATACGGACGAGCCGTTGGATCGGGAGAAGATCCTCACCCAGCAGCACGACGAGCAGGTCAAAGCCAGGAAGGATCTTGAGAAGAAGGTGCTTCGCATTGGGCGTCACATGGACTACTTTGATCGGGCGAGCCGTGAAGCGCAGCATCAGCTCATTCTTGAAGAGCACGAGCGTGCTGCAGCCGACTCGGCGTCTGCGGTGGCGGCTGCTCGCGAGTTGGCCATTGAGAATGCGCGTGCGCAACACGCGCGGGATCTGACGGCCAAGGCACGTCTAATGAATATTCTTCCTGCTGTGGAGGCCTTCCTCGCGCCTGTACTGGAGCGTGCTGACGCCGAGTTCAATGAGTGGAAGCACGGAGAGGCTGCGCGTGCCGCGGCACAGGCCGCGCGTGAAGCGGAGGCTGCTGCTGTCGCGGCGGCTGAGGCGGAGGCGGAGCGCCAGCGCCAGGAGCAGGAGGCTGCGCGCGAACGTGAGGCCATTGAAGCAGCTCGCCTGGCAGCAGAGGAGGCTGAGCGCCTGGCGGCGGAGCGCGAGGCTGAGAACGCGCGCGTGTCGGACCGGATCCGTCTCAAGGAGGCCGAGATGGAGCGCCGCCGCAACGATGATCGGGCACGGAGCCTTGGCATCAAGCCGCCTCCCGCAGTGGGGGCGACCAATGCCGTCGCTGCGTCCATGTCTGAGAGGCCAGGTGCTGGGGCTTCGGCGTCCGGCAAGTACGTGCCCGTCCACATGCGGGCGGGCGCAGCGCCGGCGGCGATGCCGCCGGCGGCGCCGCCGTCGAGCAGCGATCGTTATGCTCCCGCTGGTGGCGACACCGGTAGCCGGTATTCTTCGGCGGGTGGGCCGCCAAGGGCGGGCATGTCTGGTGTGCCTCCAAGGGCTGGCATGCCGGGTGTTCCTACAAGGGCTGGTATGCCAGCTGTGCCTCCGAGGGCTGGCATGTCGGGTGGCTTTGGCAGCGGCGGCTCCCAGGAGGATCGGTTCCGCCCGTCGATGGGTGCAAGCGGCTCTGACCGATATCGCCCCGCAGGGGCTGACGGTCGTGGTGACAGGTATGCGCCACCTGGTGGTGCGGGCGGCAGCTCGGCCCCGTATCGTCCGTCGGGCGGCTCGCGCTACCCGCCGTCGGGTGGTGCTCCGGGCGGTGCTCCCAGCGGTGCGTTTGGTGCGCGGTCGAGCGCGTTCGGGGAGCGCCGCACAGAGATGGGGGGCGGCGGCTTCCGGGACGGGGGCGCTGGACCGCCGCCCGCGTCGGGCGGCTTGAGCGCAATGCGTCGTCCGGGGATGGGGGCGGGACCGCCGGGTGGGCCGGGTGGCGCAGGCCCGGACGGGGGTGCGCCCCCTGCTGGGGAGCGGCCGCGCTTCAAGTTTACCACTACCGCCCGCCACCAGTCGGGTGGTGGGGGTGGCAACTAGATGTGGGAGCGTCGCTTTGGGGAGAGTAGGGTGCATATCGCGGTTGCTTCCCTTTTCCAGTTGCGTGTGACGTGAGAGTCTTTGTGTGCGGCAGCTCAGCGCTTGTCGTGTGTGTGAGTGTGTGTGTGAGTGTGTATTTCAATTCAATTCTCGATCTCGAGTCAGTAGACGTACCTGTCGTTGCACTCGGTGTCGCGGCACTTTGGTAAAGGGCTGCCCGGCCCTTTGCCGAGGGTGGGGCCGGTCGACGAGCCTGTCTAGGCTAGCGGCGGTGGATCCCACTTCCCGCATTGGGACCGACGGGGGCGTGCGATCGGCGCCCACGTGTGTACTGTACTGTACATGCATAGTCACTGCCCATCAACCCGCTCACGGGGCCCGCTGCACACCACTCGTGGCAAGGCGGCGGCCGTTGCTCGTGCGGCGCGCCCTCTGACGCTTCGTTTTGAGGCAGTGCCCCGCTGCCGCTCCCCCTCCCGCTTCGCGGGCGCGGGCGTGGAGCCTTTAGCGTGTGGCAGCGGGCCACGGCGGCCGTGGCACGGGCGCAGTCCCTCTAGCCCCCCCCGCTCCTATCGCAACAATTTGCCCACGCCATCACAAGCACCACCGACCGCCAAAGGACTTGCCCATTCTCGAGCACGCGAGCGGCGGCCGCGTGAGACGCGGAGCCGCGGCGTCGAAGCGCCCCCCCCCCCCCCCCGCGCCCAAGTCGTCGCGCGCACTCGACCGCCTGTTCGGCTCAAGCGCTGCGATGGCCACCGCGCGCGCACCACTGCGCTGCCAACCTACGCCCCGCCTCACCCGCGCAAGCGTTCGGAGGGGTTTGGATCGCCATCTCGACGGGCACGCGCCCGCGGGCGCCAGTACGGATCAGATATGCTCTGCTCTGCTGTTGCTTGTTCCCTGGCTTTCGAGGGCCACATACGCGAGGACCCGGGCAGTCAACAAAAAGACTGCGAGCTACATGGACATGAGTCCAAAGAATGAACATGAGTCCAAAGAATAATAAACCGCGGCTACCTCTCTATGCCACCACGGCGCAACGCACGCCCACCCCTATCCCATCCCCACGCACACCCCCCCTCTCGCCCCCTACTCGTCTGCCCGCCTCCGTTCCTGCCGCCAGCCACGTCCCCCGCCCCCTCCCCCTCCCCCCCCCGAACCAGCGCCCGCCAGACGCCCCCCCCCCACTCCTCCCCCGGCGAGGACCCCACCCCACAGATCCACCACCCCCCCCCGCGCCGTCGACGACAGGCGCGACCGCGTTGGCGACGTGCCCACGAGCTCGTGCTTGGACACCAGTCCAGTTGGGCCCACCGTGTAGACGCTCATGCCGTCGCGAACCAAGCGGTGGCCGCCCCCACTGGCGGCCGCACCCGACGAGGGGGAGGCACCGGCCCCCCCAGGCCGGGCCCCCCCCCCCCCGCCCACCCCCGGCGCCCCCCCGTGGGAGGCGGCGGCCGCGTCGGCAGCGGCCGCAGCCCAGCCGCCGCCGCCGCCGTCGCCTCCGTCAGCCCCCCCCCCCACCCCGCGCAGAATCCCAGTTAGCCGCCACCGCACGTACACGCGCCCTGCAGAGGCATCCGCATAGAGGCTGGTAATGGCCACCTCGCCCCCTACCAGCAACAGCCGCGCCACCGACCGGACTGCCCACCACAGCGCCCCGTAAGCCCCCGCCCCGGCCGTGGCGAGGCCCGCCGATACAAATGCCACATCAGGGGTGTAGATGGACCCGACGGGCGGACGGGTCAGCAAGTGGGGATAGTCGGCCCGGAGCGTCTCAATGACAGTGCCTAGGTTGGCAGTGTAGGCAGCCGCCGCCGCGCGAGAGGCCGCATCAGCCGCCGCAGCTGAGGTGAGCGGAGGGGGGGGGGGGGTACGGGACGTGGGCGCCACAGACGGCGAAGATGCTGTGCCGGTAGCACGCCGCTTGGCCGACGCGGCCGCCGAAGATGGGGACGGTGGCGGCGACGACTGTGGCGTGGCGGCACCCCCCTCTGGCCGTCCCCGCCGCGACAGAGCGCCTGCCTCCGTCGCGGCCGCCGGCCGCGCCGACGCAGTCACCGATCCCGCCGGGGGGGTAGCCGACGCACGCAGGGGCTGGGTAAGGGGGGTGACAACCCCTCCCCCAGCGCCCCACCACGGCCGCCGCAAACAAGTCGACGACCAGCGGCCGGCGAAGCCGGATGATGGGGAGGCGGCGGCAGAGCCAGGCAAGGTGCCGAGGGCACCCACAAAGCCGGGGCGTGGCGCCCTCATCGTGGCAACGGAGATTAAGAAGAAGGGACACGCGAAAGGATGACCCAGAACCGCACCCGTACACTAGAAAAATGGAAAGTGGGGCGGGTCGGTAAGAGACGACGAAAGCCTACGGGCGCAAATGCATGAAACCGGGAGAAGATGGAGGGGGGGATGGTGAGGAGGATGATGGGAGGGTCGTAGTGACGTGGGTCGTCTCAAAGACCGTGCCGTGGCGACCAGGGGTGACGAAAGAGCGGCAGCATACACAGCGCAGTTCCGGGGGGATGACGGGCGGAAGAAGCGCGCACGATGGAGAGAGCTCAGGACGGGTGGTGGAGAGTGGTCGATTGGCAGGACTGCCGCGGCGGCGGCAAGGAGGCCCTCGAACCCAGCGCATGGCGGGGCCCCACCGGCGACCACCGCGTTGGGGCCCCAGTGCGGGGTGAGCAGTGGGACACGAGAGTGGTCCATCCAGCTGCCGACGGCGGCTCGGGGGGTCTTGGGGTCGGAGATCAGCGGGGCCTAGCGATAGAGTGGGGTTGTGTTGAAAATTTCAGGGTGGGGTTGGGTTGTGCTGGCACCTGGATGCAGAAGCGTTGCTCGTGTCATCTGGACTGCCAGGGGAGGGCGCCCGCCGTGTATAGAGGACCCACAGGGTGGGGTTGGGTTTGCCATGCGGACTTCAAGTCTCTCCTATGGAGTTATGCAATTCGTACTTCCCCTACTACGAAACCACAACACTTGGAGAGAGCGGCAAACACGCGCCAAAACCGCGCGAAGGATCCGCGCCAATTCTAAAGCGGTCCCCCCTTACATTGCCGTCCGCTCCGCCCTGGGTCCGCTTGGCCGCCACACGAGGCCCGGCCCTCACGGTCAGCGCTCTTCCCCTCACCTGGCGCAGGCGCCCGGCTCCCCCCACCCCCCCGCCCCCCTGCCCCCTTCGCCCGCCCCCGCTCCCAGTCACTACCATCCTATCCCACCCGTACGCCGAGGACCCCAACGTTGCAGTGGAGCCGATTGCTGCAACATCTCCGACGTCATCCACGATGCCAGCCGATGGATCTCCCGCTGCTGAAGCAGCTGCCGACTCAACAGGCGCCCCAGCCGACGCGTCTGTCGGTAAGGAGATGACGGACGACAAGGGCACTGTCAACGAGCTCTTTCGTCGAGAGAGTACAGGACTATACAGGGTAAGCTTGAGTGACTTCACTTCCGCAGCCTTCTTCCCCTTGAATTTCCTCTTTCTATGAAGCCTGCCTCGCTACATGTGCTCATATGAGACCTCTGACACACATGCACGCACATCGCTATCGCAATTCTTAAGCCCTGGCCTGCTTCTCCGTATCATTTTTCTTCCAGATATCGAAAAAGACAACTGTCGAGAACGTTGTTTTTCACTCAGGGGCTTCTTCAGCAGTGTACTTTCCTCGTCTCCGCGTGGGACCGCCCACGTTATGTACCTGTCGAAGACGGCACTTGGCACGTTTTGGAAGGACAACCCTTCGACGTGGGGTGCGCCTAAGGCACAAATCAGCCCAGTTGCCGTTGCACTGGGCGGGCGGAGCGTCCTTCACGTGGGTGGCGGCCGGGGATGCATTGCCCCGCTCGTCTGTTCGCGCATGGCCTCCAGCCTATCATGCCTCCATCACACGGAGGTTGACTTCGAGCATCCCACCTGGGTGGATGCGATGAGAGACGCTGTGTCCGAGAGCTCCCCAGAGCATCTCGTGATCAAGCAAACACTGGTACGTCTTTCCATCTCTCCAGTTTCAGCGCCGTCGTTTATTGCACTGTGTGGGCTCTTCTTTTTTTTTTTTTTGGTCGTTCTTGGCTACTCACCACATTGCATTTTGTTTTGCCATTTATGCCTTTTTTTTTTTACTGTTTCTACACGACACAGGCCGCGTACAAAGCCCTCGAGGACAAGCTGACCGCGTGTGGCTCCGTAGAGGAAGGCGGGGCAACGTGCTCTGGGTCTTGGCGGGTCGTGTACCCACGCGACGGACGCCCATTTGTTGGCTGCTCGGGGTGGAGACCAGGCGACCCTCCCACACGGGCAGGGGGCCATTTTGCGTGCAAGATCAAGGATGGTGTGGACGCCGACCTGCTACGCCAGTACAACGAAGACGGGCCACCGGCCGACCCCCAGCCTATGGGCGAGCAGTGCTCTTTTATCGCTCCAAAGCACCAAAAGGGCAGGGTGTGCAGCCGCCACGGCGGGGAAGAACCCGCACTCGTCAGAGCCGGAGACGGTCAGTGCCCGGTGCGGGCACGTCTGCTCTACCCGGCAGTGGTCACCGACCCTACCAGCATTCGTGTCATCCTCATTTTGGTCGGTGAGCACAACCACATCTTCCCCGTCTGCAAGCCGCCTGTTAGTGCCATCGAGAAAGCTGTGGCCGACCAGCCCAACGCGCCAGTACGGGTTCTCCAGGTAAGATTTTACGGGGTATGGCTTCGTGGGATTGTTTATTTTTGCTGAGCTACTGTCTTGTGACCGCCAGATGACCTAACTGTCCCGCGCCCGTGTTGCGTCGAAAGTGCTCAACGTGTTGAATCTTAATGTTTTTCGCCCAACAGAGAGCCATTGCTGATGCATGCGATGGAGCGCGTGCCAGCCCAGGGCACGTCCGGTCCCTGAGAGCAGCTGCACGAGCAGCGAAAAATCCTCACGGACAGGATATTCTCGGGGTGATGGACCTGCGCAAGCGGGCTGGCGGGGAGCACCTCTACATCCGGGGCGTCGTCGACAACGACGACTACAAGATTATTTTTCTTCAGAGCGACCAGCAAGCGCAGCTCTCTGGCCGTCTGCGGTACGTCATGGCAGACACTACATTTGACGTTGTTGCGCCCGGCGCAGGGAAAGACGGTGTGTCACAGGCTGCCATTGAGGCCAGTGCCTCGGAGGCGTTTGACTGGCATCACTTCTCTATCGTGTACGTTGCTCTTCCCTGCCGCTTATGTTTTGATTGCAGTGACAGCTTGGTGGTTGAGGTAGTTCATAGTCAGAGGGGAGGTGGGGGGCACACATTAGCAGAGCACGGTGGGGCACGTGGAGATTTCTGCGGAGTGACGAGGGGTACATGTTGCTGACAGGAGCTGTTCTGTGATCATGGACGCCGAACGAACTTTTCTCAACCCGCAGTGCGTGGCTCTCGTCCTTAAACCGGGCCGTTGTGGTGATGCGTGCCATGGTGATTGGCAAGACTGCAGAAATGTACGCTGATATCTTCACGTTTTATTTTCGGAACGCACAGCTACACGGCTTGGTGAGCCCCAGCCTCCTCCCGGCGCCTCAAGTGCGCGAGCGTCTGCCCCGCCCGCCCAGCAACGATCCTGCTTCGGCGAGCGCAGTCGCGGGAGCCGAACCCTTCGTAAGCAGTAGCCAAGCGCCATCCAGGAGGCAGCGGACAGCCTTTGTCGCGCTGCTGCTGGACTTTGAAACCGCGGAACACTACGGGGTGTTCAGGTCGTTGTCCAACGTGTTTGGGGGCGACGCATCCACGTACCACGGAAGAGTTATCGGCTGCCGTGTCCACATGAATGGCTTCTTGCTGAAGAGGTGCGGTAACAATGTGCGCCACCCCTACATTCGCTCCGTATTGGCCCTGCGAGATGCTCCTCCCGAGGGAGGACTACCAGCCGTCGAGGGCCGTCTAAGGGCTATCATGCAGAAGGCGCGGGAGGAGGGGGAGAAGTCGCAGGAAGCTGGAATCAAGTGGCTGCTAAATAACGAGGCAGCGCGCATGGCGGCGTTCCCCCTGTCCGTGGGGGCTTTGACGCGGACCGAAGTCCTCGCCGCTGGCGAAAGCACAAACGCCGCTGAGTCAATGAATCAGCTGACCCAAACGGAAGTCAAGCAGCACGGCACACCTACCCTCCTCGGAGCCATCCAGGCCCTGACGGCTTTTGATGCATCCGTGATGGGGGAGATCATGCTCAAGGGGCAGGCCTTCACTGTGAGTGGGGCGTCGGACCGAGCCAGATTGGCGCGCAGCCTGAAGCGGAGGCAGAAGAATGCCATCCCTGCTGGCAGCGCGCCACCGAAGAGCAAGACATCGAGCCCGAGAAGGGCGGATAAGCCTCGCTCTGCCACCCCTGTCACAATCTCGAACGCTGGACCACGCGCGGCGGAATCGGTGCATTCGGCCGCACCCTTTGTTGCTGCGCTAGACGCTGCTGCAGCAGCGCCTGCGGAGTGCGCCGCCGCCGAGGTACCAGCGCGAGCTGCCGCAGAAGCAGCAGTCATGCTAGGATCGAAGACAGGCGCAGATGAAGTCGTCTCGCAGGGCGATCCCTCTGTCCAGGCAGCAGGAGCGCTGTATGCATCTGGGTCGCATTCCCCCTATGTCGCGTGGTAATCCCGCCATACGAGTCATGGACGGGTGTAGAAGCATTGAGCTAGTTGTGTGTTGCGCATGTGCACCCATTGAGTTCTCTCTTAACACCTGCATTCCTTCCCCTGCACCCTCTCTCCCGCTTCTACCCCCCATCACCCCCCCTCCCCCCCCCTCCCCCGGGGAATCAGAACGACGCAGCCTAAACTGTATCAAGAGTCGAGAGAATTCCTGCTAGCGTCAGTCCCTCGCCCAACGGGAGGCGTCGCATAGTCAGAGGGAATGTAAAATGCACGCAGCGTGGTCGTGAGGCTGGAAATAAGACACCGACCCTTCGGGAAGGGGTGGGGGGGAGGCGGGGAAGGGGGCCGCTCGGAGAGGGAGACGTCCCTGCGCCCGCCTGTCCGCGGGTGTATACACCCGTGGTTGGACACTGGTGAATATACAGGACTCGTGGAGCGACACTTACGCCAGGCCAGGCCGTCAAAATCCGCCCGGTAGGCGCGGGCGCGGGGCGCACGAACGATAAACGCCATGTCAACCTCCGACGCCGCGGCGGGATGGGGGGTGGCCGACAGGGTGAGAGAAACTCGCAGAAGCACCACCCGGCCGTCAAAACATCGGCACAAACTGCGGCAGCAGCCGCCGCCGCGGTGCCAGCCGGCATGGACGAGGGTGGCGGCGGCGAGGAGGTTGCCGTCGTCCCATTCATGTGGTCGGCCGGCGACCCGCTCACAGGGATGGCTTGCCACAAGACTACGGGAAGTAACAGGATGCTCAGTCCGACAGCGGTGTAGGTGGGGCAGGGGGGGAGAGGTGGGAGGGTAAGAAACAGCTAACATGAAGAGGGAGCACTGCAAAGGAGGGCACCCGGCACAGGCGCGACCGGAGTCAGCCCCCCCTTCTCCCCGCTTCCCCCCAGACCCCCCTCCCGTCCGCTAGTGCAAAAACAGCCTTAGAAGAGGAGACGGCTGGGGCCCGCCGGGTATTGAGCGCCGCCCCCGGGTAGACCGCTCCGATAAGAAGCGCGGTCAGCCCGTCGCGTGCCCCCCCCCCTCCCCTTCATGCCGCCACGGTCGCCCCCCACCGCCGCCGCCACCGAGCCCCCACGGCTGCAGCGACTAGCCGCATACCCTCTGTCCCCCGTGACAACAATTGCCACGCCGCCGGGGAGCTGCCCGCCCGCCCGCCCGCTGGCAGCGTGGCGCAGTCGCTGTCGCGGGAAGGGAGGGATTGTGGTGAGGGTGGTGGTGTTAATGGTGGTGGTGGTGGGCAGCAGCAGGTGCCCGCGTGCGGCTGGTGCCACTGCTGCTTTCGCCTGCAGTGCCACGCCGCAGGCACACCCGCGCGGGGTGGCGGCGTGTTGAGGCGCGAAGCTCGGCAAGTCTCCCAAGTCAATGTTGAAACAGGCTATGAAGTCCAAAAGACAATTACGGGCAGTGGCCAAGAAAATTTAAGAGGCAGAACAAGAGGGCGACGGGTGCAGCAGAGGTGGAGGGAGGGCGTCAACCAAAAGCAGAAGCAAGACGGATGTTGGGGGCATAGTGTCGTGATGGGCAACAGGGCAAAGGCGGCGTGGACGAAGATGATAGGGGCATCGTGACATGATCGCCATGAACGTAGGGGGGGCGTGGGGGACGCAGTGCGTCACTTGCAGAGGGCAGGGGGCTACGGAAGCACGGGAGCGGAGCCCAGGGGGTGCGAACCATTGCATCGGTGAAGGGGAGACAGAGGGTGAGCCGTTGCACTCCAGCGCCCTAGAGGACGCCCCCCACATTGCAGACACAATCGCAAGCACGCCCTCCAGACATCTCAAGCACGTCCGCGACCGCCAGCCCCCAAGTCGCCAGACGAGGAGGAGCGGAGAAGGCGAAGCTCATAGAAGCGCCGAAGAAGTAGGGGCAGCGGCGGCGGCAGCGCACAAGCAAGAAGCAAAAGGGGGACGCACACCAGCCGCCAAAGGAGGGGGGTGGGGCGACCACCACACCGGCGTCGCCCCCGCTGGCGGCGCCCGCGGCCAGCATGTGACACAGCGCGCCGCGGCGCAAAAGCCAAAGGAAGCGAGGGGAGCAACAATCGCACCCGCGTCGTCCCCGCTGGCGTCACCCGCGGCGGATGGCCAACACACCGCAGCCGCGGCGGAGCGGCCGCGGCGCAAAACCCAGAGGAGGGGGGGGGGAGGGGGCCCAGCCGGCGGCGCCCACGTCGGGTGGGCGACACACCACGGCTGCGGAGGAGATGCCAGAAAAGGGGGGAGGGCGACCACGGCACTTGCGTCGCCCAGGCGCTGAGGGTGGGCGTCACAGAGCGGCCGAGCCACGGCAGCCAGAAGAGGGAGGAAATGCAGCCTTGACCGCTGGCGGGAGATCGCGCCACCCGCACAGGAGCGGAAAATGGCGGCGCCGCAGCCGCGGCGGCGGAGTCGGCAGCCTGCGGCGGACGTGCTGCGCGGCCCACATCGCCGCCGGGCAGCGATCGGAGGGGTGATCGCGCCGTCGCCGCACGCCGCACCCTCTCGGGCGACTGCCGCCGCGGGCGAGCGAAGGCGGCCAGTACGCTCAGGGGGCGGCGGGCAGGTGGCCAGTATGTTCAGGGGGTGCCGGGCAGGTGGCGCAAGGGGGTGTGGCGCCTGGGGAGGGTATGTATCCCGGCCGCGGGAGAGGGCTGGGGGCTCAGAGCGCGCGCGCCGGAACGCGCGCGCGCGAAACATCGCAGGCGCGACTCTCTATGTGGGTACTGAGTATTTGGAATTCGCGTCGCCGTTACGCTGCTCAACTCCTGGGTCGCGAACCCAACCCCACCCTGTGCGTTCAACAGACATGGGCAATGGGCCAGATGACCAGATGACACGCGCAACGCTCGTGCATTCAGGTGCGAGCACAACCCAACCCCACCTTGAAACTTTCAACACAACCCCACCCTGATGGTGGTCCCGGAGATCAGCAGGGGTTTTGGGTGCCCCGCCGGTCAGAAAAACAATTCCCATTCAACGTCATCCGGTTTGTTACTAATGCTGCACTTGTTCTTCTGTCAGCGCGCGAGAGATGCACCGGGCCATACATTTGCGTTCGACCTTTTCGGCGAGTGGAAGCCCCCGCCCTCCCACGCATCCATGCCGTGACGGTGGCCTTGGCACGGGCACAGGGGGTTCCCAGCTGGAAGAGAGCGCAGCTGGGCGCGTGCCCAAGCTGCGTTTGCCTTGCCGCAAAGCATCACTCGAGACGCAAGGAGGGTGCTGCAGGCATATGGGGGGTGAAGCGGGGTAGAGTGCGGTGAGTAGCGCCTGTTGACGCTCGTTGTGTCGAGCCCCCGTCTCCACTTCCCTACCACAGACCGGACTTCCCTCTGGACGCTGCCTCTTACCACCGCGGTCACGCCCGCGCCCAGGCTTCGGCAGTGTCATAACGCGCGCTCCGTCGCCCCCGCTGCCGCCGCGGCCGCCGCCGCCCCCGCTGCTGCCGCCCCCGACGCTTGCCGCCGTCTGGACCGCAGGCCCTGCGCGGAAACGGGTGCGCGCGCCATGAACGGTGCTGTGGCTAATGGCGCCGCCAACTCCCCCGTGGTGGTGGCATTGGTCGACGCCCCCGCCGCCGCCGTGACCGCCGCCGACGCAGGCGGCGGGTGTGCGGCGAATGCCGCTGCTGCCCCCGCCGCGGCGACGGCGGCAGTGCCGTTGCTGGGCTTCGCTACTCGCGCCATCCACGTTGGCTGCCCGCCTGACGCGGGGAGTGGGGCGGTAGTACCGCCGATTTCGCTCAGCTCGAGTACGTTGCAAGCGTGGCCGGGACGGGGGCTGGGTGGTGGGGGGATGGGTGGGTGGGGAGGTGCAGGAGGGAGTGATGGGGTAGCGAGTGGTGGTCGAAGTACGTAGGGGAGACAGCAGGCGACACGTGAGGAGGGGAGAGTGTCCGTCGTTGAGGCTCGCTGGTGGGGCCCGACAGAGCGTCGACGTATGAAGTGTGCGAATCCCTGCTGTTGGAGGCGGGCGGGCGGCAAAGAAAATGCAAAGAATGGGCCGGTGTGGGGGTGTGTGCAGCGTCTGACGGTTCTTTTGGGGTAGCTTGCTGTTGATGCTGCTTGCTGGGATGGCCTTTTTGGGGTGGTGGTGCAGCATTTGCCATGCCCGGGCTAGTGAAGAAGGATCACATGTACAGCAGGCTGAGCAACCCAAACCGAGATGGCTTTGAGGCGTGCCTGGCGTCCCTTGAGGGCGGCAAGCGTACGTTGCGTGCTCGCTGGCGGGCGTTGCGCTGTGTGGTGTCCCACCTGTTCGCTGCCGCGTTGTGCGGTGGACCCATTCTTGTCCACCCGCCGGTATCTGCACCGCGTCTTATTTTTCCTTGAATCCTCTTCCTGCCCCTCTTTTCCCCTTGTATTTTTTGGGTGTGACCTTGTTGTTCTGCCACTGACGCTCTCGTTGATGCTCCACTGGAATTGCTGGTTTCTGTGGTTGGCCTTGCTTTGTTGCCTGTGGCGGCTGACTGTATGTCTCCTGGTGGCAATGTGGAATGGGCTGCGCAGATGGGTTTGCTTTTTCCAGTGGCCAGGCCGCCACCGTGACCATGATGCACACTCTCAAGGCGGGAGATCACGTCGTCTCCATCGATGACGTTTACGCGGGCACGCAGCAATATTTTACGTACGTACCGCCCGAGTATTGCCCTCGGTTTTGCTGCGGCGAGGTGTGCGTCCCAGCCGGCGTCCTGCTGCACCGTATGTGCACAGTGAGGGCGATTGGAATGGGGGACGTGTCTCTTGCCACGCTTGCGCTTCCTTTCCCGCTCTCGCCCTCCTGTGCACCTAGGAGTACGCCGTTGGAGCGGGTGCATGCCTGTTTTGACTCACGACCGTGCTTCTCCTGCGCCTCGCCACTCACCCGCCGGTGCAGCTCTCGCCTCCAATGCAGGAGCGCGCAGCCATGTGATTTGTGTCTAACGCATCGCTCGCGGGTATGTGTCGTTGTCTTTGTGTTGTGCTGTTCCCCCCCCGCCCGCCTCGGTTTGGGTTTTGCTCTTCTCAGGCGCATCGCGACGCCGATGGGCCTCAACTTTACGTTTTGCGATATGTCCGCTCCTGGCGCGTTGGCCGCGGCCATCCGCCCGACGACGCGCCTGGTTTGGCTCGAGACGCCTACCAACCCGACGATGAAGATCACGTCTATCGAAGTGGTGGCGGCCGCGGCCCACGCCGTCGGGGCGGTGCTGGTGGTGGACAACACTTTTGCGTCGCCTTATCTGCAGTCCCCTTTGGCGCTGGGCGCGGACGTGGTGTTTCACTCCGTCTCCAAGTATATTGGCGGCCACTCGGACCTGGTCATGGGCGCTCTCGTCACGTCTGACGCGGCGCTGGCGACCCGCCTGCGGCACCTGCAGGTCAACATGGGCGGTGTGCCGTCGCCTTTCGACTGCTTTCTGGCCAGCCGCGGGATGAAGACGCTTGGCCTCCGCATGGCCGCACACGGCGCTAACGGTGCCGCGGTGGCGGCGGCGGTCGAGGCGCACCCGGCGGTTCGGCGGGTGCTCTACCCAGGGCTTCCCAGCCACCCGTCGTACGATATTGCGGTCGCGCAAATGCGGGGGGGAGGGGGGATGATGACTTTTTGGCTGGATGGGGGGCTTCCTGCGGCATGCGCCTTCCTCGGCGCTCTATCGGTAGTTACCTTGGCGGTGAGCCTGGGGGGGGTGGAGAGCCTTGTGGAACACCCGGCATTGATGACGCATGCGGCACTGCCACCGGCAGTGCGGGCTGAGCTGGGGATTGATGACGGTACGTTGAGAAAGTGGAGACAGGTCAGGTGGGGAACAAGCTTGGGATGAATGCAATCCCCGTGTCGTGCTTCATTTGCTGAGTGCAGCTCGCATTGTGTCGATGTGGACCCTGGGTGAGGCCGTTTGCAGCTCCGCGGCAATGGTAGTGTTCGCTTGCTGACGTTGTGCGCTCCCTTGTTTGCCACCCATTGCCCTGCTTGGTTCTCTGCTTGGTTTTGTGGCCTTGCCCAATCTGGCACATTGAGGACATGCAGGCATGGTGCGGTTGTCTGTGGGCATTGAAGATGCGGTGGACCTCGTGGCAGACATTACGCAGGCGCTCGACGCAGCCAAGGTAGTCATTGACGCGGCGGCGACGGCGGCGGCACCCGCAACGGCGACCAACGCGGCAAATGAGCCTGTGGTTGTGGGCGTCAAGCGACCACATCCGGAATGAGGTTTCGGGGATGGTGCATCGGCCAGCTATTACTCTCTCGTCTCGCGCGGATCCTCCTCTACCTCCGTTTGGTCTGGAGTTTGTGCTGGTCTTCCAGTTTTTGCCCATTGTTGGGTGGCAGCTGCCTTTTTGTGCAGCAGCCCTGTCATATAGAGCAGAAAACGACGGACATGGCTGCAAAGAAGAGAGAGGCAGGGTTGGAACAAAACGAGGAAATTTGCAGCCCACAGACGAAAAAAGAGAGAATGATGGCAGCACCAGCGGATGACGTGGGGGTGGGAGTGCACCGCGGGCGCCCCCCCCTACTTGAGGTACCGACCAGCATCCACAAACCCATTTACCACCGTCCGCGCGTATGAGTCCAACGCGACGATATCGTCCAGGGAAGGATTGGCAAGCCAGTCTGACCGGTGGGCGTCCAAAGTGGCCTCAATCAGCTTGGGGATGGCCAAGTAGTGCACCTTGTCTTGCCGGAACAGCTCCACTGCCGCCTCATTGGCCGCATTGATCACAGCCGTGGCCGAGCCGCCAAGCCGGCCAGCCGCATAGGCCAGCTCAATGCACGGGTACTTGGCATGGTCGGGGGCGCGGAAAGTGAGAGCGCCGACCTTGACCAGGTCCAGCCGCTCGTACGGCATGGACACCCGCGCCGGCCAGGCAATGGCGTAGAGAAGCGGCAGCCGCATGTCGGGCCACCCCAGCTGCGCGATTACTGACGTGTCGGCCATCTCCACCATGGAGTGCACAATCGATTGAGGATGGACGACAATGTCAATGTCATCGTAGGCGGCGCCAAACAGGTAATGCGCCTCAATGACCTCGAGGCCCTTGTTCATCATCGTCGCCGAGTCAATGGTGATTTTGGCACCCATCGACCAGTTGGGGTGCTTAAGAGCGTCTGACAGCTGTACCTTTTCCAGATCCGCTGCATTCCAGTCCCGGAACGCCCCCCCTGATGCGGTGAGAATGACCTTGGACAGCGAGTCAGCGGGCGCGCCCTGCAGGCACTGGAAGATGGCCGAGTGCTCAGAGTCGGCCGGTGTCATCGTCACGCCGTGCTCCTTAAGGAGGGGCAGCACGACGGGTCCACCTGCAATGAGAGTCTCCTTGTTTGCCAACGCAATATCCTTCCCCGCCCGGATGGCCGCCAGCGTCGGCTGCAGACCCGCCACCCCCACAATGCCTGTCACCACCACGTCGGCGTCCCCGTACGCCGCAACCGCCACGACGCCCTCCTCGCCCGCCACCACCTCGCACGTCACGCCAGCGTCGGTCAGGGCGGCGCGCAGAGCGCCATACTTGGACGCGTCCCGGATGGCCACGATCGCGGGCCGGAACAGGACGGCCTGCTCCACAAGGAGGTCCACGTTGCCGCCCGCCGCGAGGCCCACAATGCTAAACGCGTCGGGGCATGCGGCGACAATGTCCAGCGTCTGGGTGCCAATGGAGCCGGTTGAGCCCAGCAGAGTAATCCGCTTCTTCAGCGCCAACCCCGATAGCGCCCGCTCCAACGTCTGCCGCGCCGAGGCGTCCGTGTTGACTGGCGCCGCGGCGCCCGCGGCGGCGCCCGTTGCGGCAGCCATCCGAAGCGGGAAGGCGATGGCGGGTGGACCAGCACCAGCAGCGGCAGCGGCGGCGGCCGCGGCAGCGGCAGCAGCAGCAGCAGCACGACCAGAAGACATGGCAGCGGGGACGGGTGTGCCACGGAGGGAGTGCGCTCCCCCCCAGAGGCCGTGCCGCGGCGGGGGAGACCAGCTACACGACCGGCCAAGCGCGGTGGCCGATACGGATGCCGCTGGAGCGCCCACAAAAGCGGGAGCAGGAGTGGCCATTGCGCCAAGAGGCAAGCACGGCAGGGAAGGGGCGCAGACAAAGAGAGGGGCGGGAGGGGCGCACGAGGGACAAAAAAAAAGGAGAACAGGGCGGGGCGCCGAGGACGAGGTCGGACGGAGCGCGCGAATGTGCTAGCGCAACCAGTTTGAGAGGGGTGAGAGGGAAGAAGCTGGCGAGCCAGGGCGGAGTGGAGCGGGGGGGGAGGGGGGCAAGGCAGCGCGTCGCAGAGGGAAGCAACGTAGGTGCTGCAGGCAGTGGCCGACCAGCGCCTGCGACTCTGCAGTCTGCCCAGTCCTGGTTTCCGATGAGGGCGGGCGGCGGATGGCGCTTCGGTGGCGACCTCGCCAGTCTCGAGAACGCCGGCGAGCGCCCGCAAACAGTCGCACCTCCAGATAACGAATACAACTTGTTCTGGAATTGAGTAGACGGGTTCTTTGGATGAAATAGCATGCCAAAGTAGATTTCATTTCCAGCAGGTTTTCTGCAGAATCAACGGGTCCTCTCTGGTTTAACGTCGCAGCACGGAACAACCAGTGTTAGGCATGTGCTGCACGCCCACGGCGTGCACTAAGCTGCACGTCCCGGGCGGTATTAGGCGTGTTTTAAGGCGTGTCACGCCTGCACGCCCGAGATTTCGAGGCGTGCACTAGAGCGGGATCGTACTTTGAATAGACTTGCATACTTTCTGATACTTCGCATCGCGCAATGAAGCCCTAATTAAAATGGTTGTCAAGGGCCCAGCCACAGAGGCCATCCAGATCTGTATACCGGGAGGAGCAATGCTACGTGCATCCAGTCCAGGAATGCCTGCGCTCAGCTCACGCACATGCCGTGCTTGTCGTAAGGCCTTCGAGGCAGTCGCACCGGACGTGGCTGTCTGCTTTCTCGCTTTCATGGCGCAGTGGGGGCCAGACCAGGCATGTGTGCTCCACGGGCGCCGCCACGAGTGACTGCAGCCAGTGTGCCCGATTCTGACAGAAGGAGTCCGGCGCGACCCAAGCAACCACCTGAAGCAACCGTCCATGGTGGCAGAGCTTCTTCATAATTTGCACTCGTCTGGTAAAATTGTGTAAATGTCTTGGGGCGTGCAGGGCGGGATGAACTTTCGAGGGCGTGCTTGAGAGTACAGCTAACCACGTCCATCCCAACGCCCCAAATATACATTCTAGGATGCCACGTATGGCACGTGGCGGCCTGTGAGTGGAGTGCCCATTTACAAACCTGGTGCCCCAACCGCTTCGGATGGACTTGTGTAGAACGGCGTCAACGGGCGGTATACGATTGGGCACCGACACACATAGCGACGTTCCACTGTTTTCCCTTTTTTTTTAAAATGTAAAACCTGGCTGCCTGGCGTGTTGCGTGTATCGAGTGCACGCTGTCAATCGACCGGCTTTCGAAGCGCAATCGTCGCTCGGTGCATGGCTGTATGGCGTGACACGTCGGTGATCACGCGCGATCCTAGCCGGTCATGGGCGATCATAGGCGATCGAGAGGCGGTCGTCGCTGGTCAATTTTCTTAAAACGGAGCCCTCAGCGTGACACGACGCAGCCGTGGCGGGCCACGTCCCCCTGTTGGCGTGCATGTGAATCCCAACCTCAGCGATGGCAGCCCGCCGACGCCTGCCATTGGTGGCGCGTGGCCGAGCATGGTCCTCCACGCCCCCAGTCCCTGGGAGATTTTTCGTGATCGTTTCCAGCAGGCGTTGAAGCGTGCGTGTGTGGCGCACAGGCTCGTCTCCTGAGCGGCTGCCGGGCAGTGGCGACCACAGCGCCGCGCTGTCAACGCCCCCGCACTCCTATCGTGTGTGCTCCGCGCATCCACAGGGGTGCATGGAGCTCGCCCACTGGCCAACTGTGTGGCGCGACGCGGGAGTGGCGGCGTACGCCTTCGCTTGGGCGCCTCCCGTTGGCGCCTGGACGCTTTCCCGGGAGCGTCTGGCGCCGCCGGGTCGTCGACCTGAGGCGGGCGGGGGGGGGGGCGAAGGGGAGGGGGGGCTCGCTCCCACGAGATCGGCCCCACGTGTGCCTACAGCGCCTGGGCGGGGGATGTCTCGCCCCCCGCGCCACAAAACCCACCGTCTGCGGCCAGCGGGAGGGTGGCCGGCTTCGAGGGAGTCGTTGCTGAGCGCGGGCGCGCAGAAGACTCGTTTGGCGGCCGCCCCCTTCCGTGCGTGGTGGTGGGGGGGGTTTGGGCGATCCACCCGCCTGATTGGCAGGACCAGGGGGCGCCGGACTGGCGGGTGGGGGGGGGGGGGGCGGGGGGGGGGGCTCCGGGGGGGGGGGTGTGCGTGCTGGATGGTGGACGGCGCTGTGCCCCCCCCCCCCTGAAGTGTGCAGGAGGCGTGGGGAGCGCCCTCCCACGCCCAGCGCTTGGTTCGAGGGGGGGAGGACACTCGGCGGGACGAGGGGGCGCCGGACTGGCGGGAGGGCACCGAATTGCCGGGAGGGCGGGGGGGGTGCGCGGGAGGGCACTTCAGGGGGGGGGGGTGCGTAGGTTAGATGGTGTGTCGCGCTGTCCCCCCTCACCCTGAACAGGGCAGGTGACGTGAGGGGCGGCTCCCCCCCCGCCCAACGCTAGATTGTGAGGGGGGGAGACACCCCGCGGGACGAGGGGGCGGCCGATTGGCGGGGGGGCGGGCGGGGTGGCGCGAGAGAGCGCCTCCGGGGGGGGGGTGCGTGGATTGCAACGTGGGTCGCGCTGTGCCCCCCCCCCCTGAATAGGGCAGGAGGGGTGGGGGGTGCCCCCCCACCCACCCGGACCTGAGAGGGGGGGCACCCCCCTGGATCGCGTTCTCAGGGGGGGGGTGGGGGTGGTGGCGTTTGCACCAAGCGCGCCCCCCCCGTGCAACATGGTCAGAGGGGGGGGGGCGCCGCCCCCCGATTTGAGTCGGGGGGTGGCACGCCGTCCTGCGCGGCAAGCCCGACCCGTTTCCCTTCGCCGTGGTCACCGTCCCCTTCCCGCCCGCGCCAACCTGCCCGCGCGCTCATTTCTTTCCCGCGTGCGAGCCCTTCCTGGCTTCACCGGGTGCGGGGCTCGCTGCCCTCTCCCGCGCGCCGTCACGCACGCACACCACCACCACCGACCCTTCCCGCCCGCCATGAACCACCGTTACGACGACGGCGGCCGGTACGCCGCGAGCGGCAAGCGGCCGCTGCGAGACCCCCGCGGCCCCTACGCGGATAAGTGGGGCCGTTGGGGTGGCCCCCCGCCCCCGCCCCCCCCCTTTTGCCCCTGCCATTGCCACATGGGCTATGTGTGCCCCTGCCAGACGCCGGCGCGCCCGCTGTGGCTTTCTTCAGGGGCGGGACCCGCCGATCCCCGCCGCTCACCACCGCCTCATCGTCGCAGCCCTCCTCCCTACCCCGCATCCTCGTGGGCGCCGGCGCGCCGCCTTCTCTGGGAGCTGGACCGCGGTCGGGGCGGCTTCGATCGCCCCCCCCCGCCTCCCCCGCAACGCTACTACGAGGACGCTGACGACGAGAACGGTTGGCCGCCCCCGCCCCCCCCTCCCAACGACGAGTACCTGCCGCCGCCGCAGCGGCAGCGCACCCGCGACGGCTGGTTGCCGACCTACCGACCCGCAGGGGGGCCTAGAAGCTTGGGCCCGCCCGCCGGCCGTCGCCCTTCCCGTCCGCCGCCGTTGCAGCGGTTTAGTCGCCACCACGACGACGGACGCGGCTACCACCAGCGCTACCACCCGCATCAGGGGGCGGCCTCACTGCCGCCGCCGCCGCCGCCGCCCGCGCCGCCGCTCCCTCCGCGAGGCCCGCCCCCGCCGCCCAACTCCTGCAGGGGCGACGCTGACGACAGCCCTCGCCGCCCTGACGGGTGACACCTGCGGCACCCGCCGCGCTTCTAGCCCCCGCAACATGGGCACGCAACGGGGGTGGACGAGTGAGGACCTGGAGGTGCTCTGCAAGGGGTTTTTGGCTGTGAGCAACGACCCCATCAAGGGGACCGACCAGAGGAGCGCTGAGTTTTGGGCGGCAGTGTCAGAGGCGTACGACGAGGCGGTGCTGGGAAATGCGGACTATGTGGCGCGAACGGTGAAGAAGGTGAAGAAGGTGATGGACAAGGCCAAGAAGGGGGTAAGCGCATTTGCATCCTCCTGGCTGGCCGTGCAGCGGATGGGCCTGACTGGCAACCCGGACGAGGCGGCGATGATTTTGGGGGCCCTTGCCCACAGCAAGGGCCAGCCCGTCTATGCAGCTATCCAGGCCCACCAGCGCCGTATTGACGGGACAGCCACTGCGGCGGACAAGCGCAAACACTACCACCTGGAGAAGTGGGTGCCATGCTGGAGGGTGATGCGGGGGTACGACAAGTGGAGTGGGGCGGCTGGGGCTTTTGCTTGTGGCCTCTCCAGTGGTGAGAGCAGCGACAGTGACAGCGAAGACGACGACGACTCTGCAGATGTCGGGGATAGCGGCAGTGGATCTGGACGTGGCGCAGGCGCTGCAAGCGCAACTGCCGGCGGTGTCACTGTAGGTGCTGGTGGTGCTGCGGGAATTGGAGCTGCGGGTGGTGCGGTGGGTGCTGGACGGGCATCTGGGGCAGGCAAGTCCCCGCGCGCCGGCCGCCCATTTGAGCGCCGCCCCATGGGCATTAAGGCGGCCAAGCGGCAAAAGGCTGAGGAGCTGATCATGTCCAGGGAGATGAAAGCCAGCACGGCCGCTCTTGAGGCTATTTTCAACGCCTTCAAAGAGCGGTCCTCTATTTTACTTTTCAACCTACCTGAGATGCGGTTTACTGAGGAGGCGAAGATGTTCCGCCAGGCCAAGGCCCGCGCTGCACTGGCCGCCGCTGGCATCACTATGGACAAGAGCGCTCCTGCTGCTGTTGCTGCAGCCACCCCTGCAGGACCGGCAGTGTATAAGATCGAAGACGACGAGTGGGAGCTGTGGCAGTATTGACCCCCAGGTAGGGGGGCAACACGTGCCATGCAAGGGGCGGCAGGCCACTAGCCTGATCCGTTCCTCCCCCTGCATTTGGGTCCATATTCCCTAAGTTTGGGATAGTTAGCTTAGTAGTAAATCCAACTTGGATTTGAGGGTTTTCTGCATTTATCGTCTTGAATTTTCGTGTGGCCCGGTGGGCAGGTGCTGGGGTGGGAGATTCTGAGTGGCGAGATTCTGAGTGGACCCTGGGGGGATAAGGGGAGGGACAGCGGGGCTTGGCCCTGCGTCTCCGTCCCGACCAAGAAACTGTTGGACCACACACCATCCTCTTGTTTGTCCGTGGGAGGTTTGCCCCACAACAGGGACAGAGTGTGTGCGACTTGCACTTCTTCCGGTTCCCTCGACACGGGAGGCAGCCCTAGCACACCGCCCCAACTTGGGTGCCGTGTGTGCTTGTGGTTTTTGCCACATTTGGTGGAGCAGCAGGGGACAGAGGTAAACTTTACCTCCGGGTGCACCCGGGTGTAGGGGGCCCTCTGTCTCAGAGGAACGGTGGTCTTGGACTGTGTCGTGTGGATCGTTAGCCAACACGGCTGGATCGGACCTCCCGACGTTCGGGAAACTCTCCGGTGACGACTTTACCCCGGCGCCTTTGAATACTGGCCAGACACAGGGTGTACCTGGGGTCGCGGAGGTGCTAGAGGCACTCCAGCCAGCAGGGCCGTGGGTATCGGTGCGGGCGGTATGCCACCCCGACCCAGTCGGGTGTTCACCCTGAGGGTCTTTCTCGGACCGGTGGTTCGCACTTCGGCCACCGGGTGGTACACTCAAAGGGAACGTCCCAAGGTGAGAGGACTGTCCCCGCGAGATCCACTCGGGTTGGATTCAACTTCGGCATAGAGCCGTCGCCAACTAGGCGGGTGGAAGACGGCGGACCTTCACTCGTCGGTGATGGGCTCGAGCCTGTGACAGGGGTCGTAGCAAGTTGCTACCCCCGCCACCCTCAAAGAAAGTATCTTTGATCGGGAGCCAAGTTCGGCTATATCGACCAACATGAGGGACCGGTAGTAGCGGCCACCCTCAACGCGGGCGCGAGTAGCGACCCGAGGTCCGGAAAGGAGAAGCACCAAGCCAAGTCGGCCGCCTCTCCTCGTCCCCATGTGAACATGGAGGGTGTTCCACCCAGGTTGAGGGTTCAAGTTGAACGCCTCTTGGACCAATATCACAAGTTGTGGGATGGTCAATTGGGACTCATGAGAGCCACCCAACACCGGATCGAGTTGAAACCCGGTGTACCCCCTATACGCCAACAACCGTATAGGGGAGGGCCCCGTTCAAGGGCCCTCGTCAAGGAGCGCTTCAACAAAACTATTGTTAGGCAGCTGCGCCACTATGTGAGTGAGCATGTGAAAACGTGGGACCAATACATTTCTATTCTTACCACTGCCTACAATTCGCAGGTTCACTCATCTACCGGGGAAGTACCCCTCGCTTTTGTGACCCCCCGTCGCGTGCGGTCTATTGCTGTGCGGCGGTCGCTCCCAACTAGGGAGGATGATGGCAGCACGCCTACTCCTACTGAGAGTAAGGCGGAGTTCGCTGCTAGGCTTGAACACCTCATCCCTAAAGTCAGGGCTGAGATGGACAAAGCACAAAAGCGCTACAAGCGTACCTTTGACAAAAAGGGGCGCAATGCTAAGCATGTCCCCGAACAGGGTGACTGGGTGCTGGTTCACTCACACACCCCAACTGGGGGTAAGTTGGTATTCCAGACGAAGGGGCCGTACCAGGTCCTTCGTACTGATGGGCGGCGTTTCACCATCGAAAGTGACGATGGGGTCCGCACAGTGAACGGACAGGACGTGGTCAAAGTTGCACCACCGCCTGCAGGCGACCCAGCTTGGGCGCGTGCTTTGGAAGCGTGGCGCCTCCCCTCACTGCCTGCGGCCAAACAGGGCCCGCAGGAGTACGTGTTCGATAAGTTCATCGACCACGGATGGGATGAGGATACTAACCGCCTCATGTTGAGGGTGCGTTGGTTTGGCTACAAAGCCAAGGATGATACGTGGGAGTATGTGGAGGACCTTCCCGCTGAGAAGGTCCGGGCGTACTGTGCCCGGAATGAGATAGACCCTAACAGCCCTCCCTCAACGTGAGGGAAGGCCGAGCAACAGTGCCAAGAGAGTGCTTCAAGTCGAAGTGGTACGCAGAGTGGCTTTTAACTACAGCCCTAATCCTCACACTCTCACAACAAAGGCAGCTGCCAACTAGGCACGCATGCTAGACTCTCCCACTCCACGGCCCTCGCCCTCACGTGGAGGCGAGCGGCGAGACCCACGCCGATAACGGTCTCCACTTGTTGGAGGGGGCGGCGGCTCCAAGTCGGAACCGTCGCGTCCCTCACGGTCGCGCAAGTGGCGCCGACCGTGGCCACTCTTCTGCCTGGTCTTGCGCGCAAGTTTGCGACGCAGACGCTGGACAGACTCCGTCTCCGACGGGGTAGAGGACTCCGAAACGGAGTAAGACAACTCGTCTTCCGATACGGAAGGAGAGCGCCGCGAGTGTCGGCGACGACGGCGAGGAGGCGAGTATGCCCGGCTCGCGCGACGTTTGCCACGCCCAAGTGGGGCTGGCTGGGGCATAATAGCCCCAATGCGAGCCAACTCGGCTGTCATAAACTCCGCCACCGACTCGCAACTCGCGGTCGCCACTGCAGTACGAACGCGCTCCTCAAGTTGAGGAGTCTCGGAACTCTGTAGGGTTGCGGTCGACGCGGCCAACCAGGAAATGGTGCGCACCAACGTGGTGATCATCATCTCTGAGGTTAGAGGCGTGGGCGGCAACACCAACTTGGGGTATACCGTCAGGAGGGTGGCCCCCAAGTTGGGGGACACCGGGGTGGAAGACTCCACGGCCACGCTGATCGGGATGTTCCCGTGAAGTTGGAAAGGAACAGGAGGAAGCGGAGGGGCCCGCCGAGGTGGCGGTACCCGGGTGTAACTGCGACCCCGACTTGGGGCTCCCGCAGTGGGTTGAGTCATATGGTCATCATAGGACGGCACGGCCATAACTATGGGCTTGTCCGGGGGTGGCGCAGTGTGGCGATCCACCCCCGGGGCATACGGGTAGTCCCCGATGCCCAACCCCTCTCGTAGGACCACACGGCCGTCGTGAAGTTCACGAGCGACCCACACGAACTGGCGAAGTGCGCCATCGTCCTTGGGCCCACGAGTGGGGCGGCGCAACTTGTGCTCAATGCTCTCCCACTCGATAAGCTTATGGAGCCGGAGCATCTCCTCAAGTAGAGTGAGTTGTCCTGATGAGCACCCCTCAGCAACTAGCTGAGGGGTGAGCTGTTCCAAACCTTGGAGGAGCCGGAGGGGGAGATGCCAGAGCATCCCCCGCCGCTGAACACAGGACACCCAGGTCGACATGACCTCGAGGAGCCACTGGGTGGCCAACATGGCCCACACCAGGTGATCAGGGGCAGCCGTCAACATGACGGAGCCGAAGTGGTCAAGCAACCGTGGCAACAACGCCGGGAACCCGTAGGGGACCTCAACTTGAGGCCACCACTCGGGCTTCTTCGGATAGTACTGCTCCTTACTGGCAGCAGACTGTTGAGGAAACTCAAGTTGAGCCGAGGTCACCAAGTAGGGACCTCGCCGGAAGTCTTTCTCCATCCGCACATCAAAGTGATGAGTGTGCGGATCGGCCTCGTGGAGGTACGGTGGGCGAGTTGCCACAGCGTCCCACGTGAAGGTCGGCAAGTCGCCGGGACCCGGGATAGTTCCCCCGCGGTCCACCATGGCCTTGGCACGCTGAACGTCCTCAACCTCCTCATCGTCCAGGAAGGCAAACTGGTCCGTCCTGAAGCCGGCAGGGAACCCGACCCTACGGGGATACTTCTCCCGTAGGCGGTCCCATACCCGGCCCATCGCTGCGCCAAGTCGGCCACAGCGAAGAACAGTCAGCCCCTCCTCATAGAGAGGCCAAGCGGGGTAAAACCACCGCCCCAAGGCCTCACGCGGGACAACTTGTCCCGCCTCCGGGGGAGACCCCGCCGTCAACCCAAAGCCGGGTGACGCGGGAGTCCCGTCCCCCGGAGCGATCGCGGAGCCCCCGCCGGAAGTCCCGGCGGGTGCTGCCCCGTAGGAGGTGTCCTCCATGCGCTCGTCAAGAGAGTCCGTCTCCACTCCCGGAGTCGCCATGGCTCTCCCCAAGTTGGGGAGAGACGCTCTGGCTATCGCAGCACGAGACCCGCCTCGAGTTGAGGGGGACTCGGATCGTGGGTATACGGGTGGCCTCCCCAGCGTGGGGCGGCCCAGTGGAAGGTGAAGGGGAGGTGGTGGTGATGGTGAAGTGTGAACTGAGGAGAGCAAGCTGCCGAGTGGGCAAGCTTGAGAAGAGGGGCGGTCAACGTGACCGCCTCCACATCCGTGTTACGTACTCGATTGGGGACACCAAGTCGCGCCCCCAACGCCGAGACGTGCGTTTACGCACCCCCTCACAGGGCCGACCGGGTCGGTCGGAACTGAGGAGAGGGGAGTGTGGCAGTATTGACCCCCAGGTAGGGGGGCAACACGTGCCATGCAAGGGGCGGCAGGCCACTAGCCTGATCCGTTCCTCCCCCTGCATTTGGGTCCATATTCCCTAAGTTTGGGATAGTTAGCTTAGTAGTAAATCCAACTTGGATTTGAGGGTTTTCTGCATTTATCGTCTTGAATTTTCGTGTGGCCCGGTGGGCAGGTGCTGGGGTGGGAGATTCTGAGTGGCGAGATTCTGAGTGCACCCTGGGGGGATAAGGGGAGGGACAGCGGGGCTTGGCCCTGCGTCCCCGTCCCGACCAAGAAACTGTTGGACCACACACCATCCTCTTGTTTGTCCGTGGGGGGTTTGCCCCACAACAGGGACAGAGTGTGTGCGACTTGCACTTCTTCCGGTTCCCCCGACACGGGAGGCAGCCCTAGCACACCGCCCCAACTTGGGTGCCGTGTGTGCTTGTGGTTTTTGCCACAGGAGCAGCCAACCCCGCCACCTCCCCAGGCTTCGCCCATTTGGGAGTCACGCCCACGGTCGGGAGCCCCTGCTGATGAAGCTGCTGTACCTGATTGTGGCAGTATTGACCCCCAGGTAGGGGGGCAACACGTGCCATGCAAGGGGCGGCAGGCCACTAGCCTGACCCGTTCCTCCCCCTTGCATTTGGGTCCATATTCCCTAAGTTAGGGATAGTTAGCTTAGTAGTAAATCCAACTTGGATTTGAGGGTTTTCTGCATTTATCGTCTTGAATTTTCGTGTGGCCCGGTGGGCAGGTGCTGGGGTGGGAGATTCTGAGTGGCGAGATTCTGAGGGGACCCTGGGGGGATAAGGGGAGGGAAAGCGGGGCTTGGCCTTGCTTCCCCGTCCCGACCAAGAAACTGTTGGCCCACACACCATCTTCTTGTTTGTCAGTGGGGGGATTGCCCCACAACAGGGACAGAGTGTGTGCGACTTGCACTTCTTCCGGCTCCCCCGACACGGGAGGCAGCCCTTGCGCACCGCCCCAACTTGGGTGTCGCGTGTGCGAGTGGTTCTTGCCACACCCATCGCTGCTGACCCGGACTTGTACGAGTATCCCCTGGGACCCGCCATGGGCACGGGGCGGGGGGCGCCGGGCGCGGTCGGGAGCGCAAACGAAGGTGCGCCACCCACGCGTGGTCCAACGGGCGACGCGGGAGGGCCAGCAGGCGTATCGGGAAGTTCAGAAGCAGAGCCAGACGTTCGTTGGGGGGGGGGACGCGCAGCTACCGAGAGAGGCGCGAGGGCTAGGTGCAGGGGCAGCTGGGACATGCGGGTCGCTTGCGGCAACGTGCGATCCGGGGTAGGGCACGGAATGCTGCTCGCAGCGCTGGCGGAGCGTCTCCTTGGTGCCGTTCGTAGAGAGCCCGCGAGCCGTCAGGGCGTCCTTCAGCTCCGTGACCTTGGGCCCTGCCATGGTCGTGGGACGGTGGAAAGGAAAGGAAAAGAGAAAAGGAACAAGGCAGTACGAGAAAGGCGGCACGCTGGTGCTGGTGCGCGCTGGCGTTGACGCCGGATGTGCTGCTAGGGAGACGAACGGCCCCATCGTGTTACTTCATTGTACTATGCCCGACGGCGTGAGCGACACAGACTTCCTGTGGGTCCCCATGCTGTAGCACGCCGTCACAGCTGCGTGCATCTCTCTTTCCCTCGCCAGCCCCGCTATCGCCATACAAAAAAAGAAAAGTGCGGGCGTATCCCAGTGCGTGGCGGTCCAGGGGGATGGTCACCAACAATGAAAGGAGTCGCGGGAGGTCGTGGGTGCTTCCCGTAGAGGTGGAACACACCATGGGCAGACACGTTAAGACTAAGCACTAAAAACGGACCGCGAGAAGGACACCAGATGTGCCGAAAGGAAGCACCAAAAGTGGTGGACACGCGGGCACGCAGCAACGTTCTCGGGAGAACCCAGGAAGATACCCCGCTGGGTGGGCGCCACGATGGGCGGGGATGCCATGGGTGAGCGCGCAGAGGTCGGGCAGGCGCGGGGGCGGTCGGGTGGGGTGGGCACACTCAGTGCTAGATACCGACGCCAGGATGAGGGTGAGCGGGCGAGGGATCGGAAGACATCTTGGGGGGGACGCCGCAGCGGTGAGCAGCACCGGTCGGGTGGACACAGTTGGGGGGGACGCCGCAGCGGCAAGAAGCACCGGTCGGGTGAGCACACTTGGTGGGGGGCGCCACAGCCGGGGCTAGTGCTGGTCGGGTGAGCGTACCCGGTGTGGATCCGTACAGGGGTGCCGAATATCTTGGGCGGGCTGCAGTAGTAGCGGGCCGCGGCAGGGCCGGGGGCAGGAAAGGTGGGCAGCCCGTGAGTCTCCGGGGGGCGGGCCATGGAAGCGGCGGGCGCCTTAGGGCTCTTGGGGGCCATGGGCGTATGCGACAACGCGAGGCGGCGGCACCACCGGCGGGCGGCACAGAGGGCGCGTAGCTACTGGGGCGGGGGGTACGAGGGATGGTCGGGGGAGGGGGTTGTCGGCCAGACGGGTGGCTGGTAAAGGGGGGCTGTCGACGGGGCCACAACGACGTCAGTGTAGACTGGTTGCCGGTGCGGGCTGCAGGGTAATGCGATCCTGAGAGAGGCCACTTTGTATTACGACAGATAAGTGCGTTGTAAGTTCTGCTAGTATCGATGTACGCCGATGTATGCCTCGATTAGACATAGCAAGTCTGGGCCAAATTTCGACCAGTCCCGGAAGTGTCGAGCATGCCTCACGGCCCCAAGAAGGCAGATTCATGACGGACGTGTTTTCCTTTGCTTCTTTCAACGCCAGAGCAAGGGAAGCACACCTGACCTGGACATAAAAACCACCACGAGAGAATGGAGATGGATGCTGTCCACTTTTTGGCCAAGCATCAACACCTAGGCGTGGACACCTTCTGCGTTGTGCGTTTTTCTCTTCCGCAGAGAGTGTTTTTCTTAGCTATGAACAGCACCCAGGCGGCCCCATGTTCGTCATCGGCCAACACTCAGCATGATTGATTCGCTCACAGTGCACTGCTAGGCCAGATTGATGGCGGACCAGGTGTTTCCATTGACTCCATGTAATGGTCGACATTACCAGCTCTGTCCTGACAGTGCCCTTGGCTTCTCTCGCTCGTAGCTCCACGAGAGCAGACGTGCTCAGAAAGAAAAAACATTTTCTTACTCCCCTGGGCCTCCTCTACAAGCACGTATGTCGTGCATGTCTTGAAGTACGCGAACACCTTGAATGTCGTCGAGAATGGTCGACATTTAGCCCAGACAGGCTAGAGAATGCCCTCTCGGAAGTCTCTACGTGTTCGCTGCACCGTCACATGGGCGACCAATGGGAGCCGCGTACTCGAGGATAAATGTACACGTACACGAAGGAAAGTGGGACTTGGAAACGGCGTGAGAGGCGCCCCCGCGCCGACCCACCCGCGTGAAACGACCTCAAACATGGGACGAGTTTCGTACGTAATGAAGTGCTAAGTGCAATCAAGTCCGTCTGACTAGGACATTAGCGTCACTAATAGAGGCAAAGAAGTACCAAAAAAGCCCCTAAAGTTTTAGCAGATCCATGTGCAGGCTGATGCCAGCCCCACCCCCCCTCCCCCCCCCCCCCTCCCCCATTGTGACCCCCCCGCCCCTTGCATCCCTGACGTGCTCTTGGCGCATACGTAGAGGGGAGAGCCTCGGTAAGGGATGCGAGGGTGCTGGTGTTCTTCCCCTCGTTGAGCCTTGTGTGGGAGCTGCCTCTGACATTCTTTGCCCACTCCATATCGCGGCCTGAAAGCTGACCATGAGCTAGGCTGCCAACTCCTGATGCGTGCAAAAGTATGCTCAGTAAGCTTGTGAAAGCGCATTTAATGACCCGTCTTCCGAGCCATGTTTGCTGTACTTCCCCTTAGTACGCGTCCCACAGCCCTAATCCGGGCATGTCTGTCACGGCAAAGGGCTTGTTGAACGCTTGTAAAACCTTCTTAATTCTTCGAGGTGGGTAGGTCCTCTTTTTTTTTTTTACATCTTCTGTACGCACCGCCGAGGGCCGTCTCGTCGTACGACGAGACCGATGTTCCAGAGACGTAGAGACGCATCCAATAAGGGTCGAAGGCAAAAATCACATTCGACCGACCTGTGTGGGGGTGTGAAAGAGGGTGTAGAGAGCTGCTTGACAAGGTCTCACCAACGGTTCTGGGGCCAAAACGCCCTTGCGGTGGATCCCGCAACAACGAGTACTGCGCAGGGGGGGGGGGGGCTACGCCGGCGGCCGCGGCGGTCAGCGCCATTGTGGCCGGGAGGGCGGTGCCCTTATCCCACCGGCGGGGTTGCGGTCACGGCGAGGAAGCCGCCGGGCGGAAGGGCGGGCGACCACCCGCCCGCGAGGTGGGGGGCAGAGGCGCCGGAAGGGGGGAGGCTCAGGGGAGATGATTGGCCAGGGGGGATGGACGGCGGTGGATGATGAAGGACCATCGGAGGTGGACGGCCTGGGCGGTAGAGGGCCGTGCTATTTACACATGTATTTATTTACTACCTCGAGGGTTTTCAAGACAACCGCACCGCGAACAGTAGATACAGAAGCACAGCCTCTCCACGCTGTATTTTGCTTTTACTTGTTTAGAAGCCGAAATCTCTGTCACAACAAGTATACCATTGCAGTAAGGTTCTTATGAGTCCCACTGCGGACCGTGGCCAGTATCGACGACTCGTTATGAATTTGGATTAAAAGACATGCAGCTCCCATGAGAGTCGCCACAGAAACGCTATTTTCAGCAGATGGCGGCATGGGCCGCCACCGCGCGAGTCTCGCCTGCCGCGGGCCTCGACGACCACGCCTCGGTGGCGGCGTCACGCCACGGTGGGCCCGTCAACTCGGACCTCCACTCGGCGCGCACCCCTCCCCACCCCCCCCGCGCGGCACGACCTGCTGCCGTTGCACCCGGGGCATTGTCTCTCTGTCGGGCGAAACACCCGCCGCGGTGGGGTTGAGCACCCCCCCCCCCCCCCTCCGCGCCGAGCCGTGCCCCTCGCCCCCCCCTCGCTGTTGCCACGACTGGCAATGTGCGCGTGGCCACCGCGCAGCGCGAACGTCTCCGCTAGCCGCGCTCCCGTCCCCGTCCCCGCCGACCGGCCCCGCTGGTCCCCCTCCTCCCCCCGCATACACTGCGGGCTGGACGGTGTTGGTTATACCCCTCCCACCGCCGCCACGACCGCCCACCGGTCCCCCCGGCGCCCGCCTTGCCCAGCGTGCGCGCGCCGGCCACGCGGCGCTCTGCCGGCCAGCCCCGCTTGCTGCCACAGATTTGCTTGGACAGGGAGGTCCCCGCGGGCTGCCGCCGACGCTACCCCCGCCGCCGCCACCCCCGCCGCCGCCACCGCCGCCGCCACTACCCCCGCCGCTGCCACCTCCGCCGCCGCCACCCCCGCCGCCCGCCGCGAAGACGAGCCGCGACTGCACCGAACGCCGCTCGGTGGGGTAGACGGTGGGCAGTGGAGGGGGGGGGGTGGGGGCGAGTGCCGGCCGACGTGCCCCGTGGGAGAGCTGCGGCATCGCCGCGGCCAACGCGGCGTGTCGCGGCCGCTGCTGCCAACGACGCTGCCGCCACCGCCACCGCCGCCGCCGCCGCCACCGGTGCCTGAAGTCGGGGGGCCGCTCCCGCGCGGGTAGGCAGGGTAGCAACCTGGCCCAATATTGGTCGGGCGGCCCAGCGGGGGGCCGGGCGCACCCCCGGCGTGGCGGGAGGCGCTCGGCCCCTGGCGCCTGCGGCTGCCGCTGCCGCCGCTCACTGCCGTCCTGTCGCCTTTGACAGGTGTCTCCGGCTGCGGTGGTCGTTTCCCGGGGGGGGGGGGGGGGGGGGGGGGTAGCGCGGGTACGGCGGTGGAGCCCGTCATCGGTGGAGCTCCCGCGAGGTGCGGCCAGCAGTGAGGCTCTACCACGCCCCGGCAGCTGGGTGGTAGGCGGCGCGTACGGACGGTGGTGCGTCCTGCGGGGGTGCGGCTGTGGTGGAGCAGGACCCTGTGCGGGTCTTCCCGTCGGGAGGGGACTGCGGGCGAGCAACCGGTGTACGGGGGGGGGCTGTGCGGTGGCGGGGCGGGTGAGGGTTGAAGTCGGGGTGGCGCTGGGAGGGGGGGGGGACGTTGGGGGGAGGCTGGGTCGGCGCAGCAAGGGAGTTGACCCTCCCAGCTTTACTCTGACCGGGGGTATCCGGCACCAGCTGCTGGGCCCGCCGACATGGCACCACCCAGTGAGGATGGGGATGTATCCACATGGCATGACCGCGGGGAGGCGGCGGTCGTACCTGTAGTGCCGCCCATTACTGGCGCGGATTCCGATCGGTCGCGGTCGAGCCTGGACGGCGGGAGCTCCCACGGCAGCGGCCTGCTGGCGGGCCTGCGGCGAACCACGTCGGGCAGCGGCGGTGGGCCGCGGCGGTCGTCGGGGATGGTGCGCAAGTCCAACTCCCACATCCGTCTCCGCACACAGCCAACGATGGCGCGGTCACCGACGGCCCGGCTGCGCCACGCCGTCTTCCGGGGCAACCTCCCTGACGATGGCAGTCGGCTGGTGCTGCTTAACAACGTGGCTGCCAATAAGAAGAGCGACTACTGCTCCAACGAGCTGCGGACTACCAAGTACACGTGGTTGAACCTGATCCCAAAGGCCCTGTTTGAGCAGTTCCGGCGGATTGCCAACTTTTACTTCCTCTTTGTCGCCATCATCTCGTACATCCCAAACGTGTCGCCCACCAACCCGGCGGCCAACGTGCTGCCGCTGCTGGTTGTCGTCGGCTTTGGCTACGCCCGCGACGTGTACGAGGACCTCAAACGGCGGCGGCTGGACAGCCGCATTAACCTCGCTCGCTTTATTATCCTGCGGCGGACCGCTGCGGGGACGGGCACCCCGTTTGCCGCAGCAGCGTCGTCGGGGGATGTGATGGGCTCAGCAGTGATGCCGCTGACGCCCGCGGTGGACGGGGGCGATGGGGGCGGAGGGGCGGGGCTGCTGGGCGCCAAGCCGCTGGAAAAGGACGACGTGGCGGCGCTGGAGCGGGCGCACCTACCCCCCGATGCCCACGCGTCGGTGGCGAGCAAGAAGATTGCGGTCGGGGATGTTGTGTGGATTCGGAAGGGGGAGACCTTCCCCGCGGACATGGTGCTGCTCGTTTCGTCTGGCGACGGCGGCGTGGCGTTTGTGTCGACGGCCAACCTGGATGGGGAGTCCAACTTGAAGCGCCACGTTGTGGCGGCATCGGCGGCGCACCTGCCCGGGGGGGAGGCCCTCCGTCATGTGGCGGGCGGGTGCCACGCGCAGGCACCGGCAGCGTCCTTCCATTCCTTTCGGGGCTCCCTGGCGGTGGGGACGGGCGACCCAGCGCCGCTGGATGCGTCCAACCTGCTCCTCCGCGGCTCGGTGCTGCGCAACACTGATTGGATTTACGGACTCGCGGTGTACACGGGGCCAGAGAGCAAGATTGCGCTGAATATGCGCAACCCGCCTTCCAAGATGGGCCCCATTGAGGTGAAACTGAACTGGATTGTCGGCATCCTGTTTATCTTTCTTGCGCTTGTAGTCATCGTGTCGGCGGTGGTGAGTGGCACGCTGCAGGGTGTCAAGTCGGATGGCCAGTGGTACATGGGTGAGAAGCGGTTGGTGACGGGCGTCAAGACGACCTTTATCGGCCTGGGCACTTTCCTTGTGCTGTTCTCCACATGGATTCCCATCTCACTGTTTGTGACCCTCGAGTACGTTGGTGTGGCGTCGCTGTCGGGGCGTGGGGAACGGGGGCGGGGGTGGGGAGGACGAACGGACACGGCTGTGCAGGGCGGTGGTTTCAGTTTATGCTTTTGTACCCCCATGGACCATTGGGATGGCGCTGTGCATTGGTTTCGAGAGGCTAACTGTCTGGGCTGGTTCCTGGTATGCTGGTGTTGCTGCTTTCTATTGTTCTGTCCTATGGCCTGCACCTGACACTCTTCCCCGCCATAGGTTCGTTCGTGTCATCCAGGCAGCATTCATGCAGAGCGACATCCACTTGACGTCCCGCGGTCACACAATAGCCGCCAAAGCGACCAACCTGAACGAAATGCTTGGCAACATTGAGCACGTTCTGTCGGACAAGACCGGTACACTGACGGAGAATGAGATGAACTACGTGGCCTGCTCGGCTGGAAACCGCATCATTGACATCCGCGGCGACCCGGCAGCGATGCGAACGGCGGTGGCCAATGGCGACGCAGATGCGCGGTCCTTGATCATTGCCATGGCCCTGTGCCACGCTGTCGTGCCGGAGCCCGTCGCGGACGAGCCACCAGCCACCAAGGACGCATCGTCGAGCAAGCGCAAGCTCCTAAGTGGTTTTTCCAAGGACATGACGTCCGAGGTTGCCAGCTCCGTCAGCGACGCGGAGAGCCCATCGGCGATTGCCGGGTCCGCTCCTGGTGCGAGCGGGGCGGCGGACCGCCTCGTAGAGTACCAAGGACAAAGTCCGGATGAGGTGGCGCTGGTCACTTCGGCACGGTCGTTTGGGGTGGAGCTGCTAGACCGCTCCCTGGACACCCTGACGGTGCGTGAGTTTGGAACCGTCAAGAAGTACACCATGTTGGGGGAGCTGGAGTTTGACAGTGACCGCAAGCGGATGAGTATGGTGCTGCGAGACCCGGGCGGCGACGTGGTGGTCATTTGCAAAGGGGCAGATACCGTTATGCTGCCGCTGCTGGCTTCGTCCGATGACCCGGCGGATGAAGGCCATGCGGCCCTCCAGGAGCACATTGACGTGTTTGCCAAGGAGGGCCTACGGACGCTGGTGTTTGCGCAGAAGCGGCTGTCAGCGGATGAGTACACCGAGTGGGCGAAGCAGTTTGACGCTGCGCGCAACAGTCTGGAAGAACGGGACACCCTGACGGAAGCCGCAGCAGCCGTGGTGGAGACCGACATGACACTCATTGCGTGCACCGCCGTTGAGGACCGCCTGGGCACGGAAGTACCCGAGACAATAGCCTTCCTACGCGCGGCGGGCGTGCGCCTGTGGGTGCTTACTGGGGACAAGCGCGAGACGGCTGAAAACATTGGGTACTCAAGCAACCTGCTGGACACCAACATGACTGTTATTCATCTCAAGGAGGATTCGCCCGATGGCATTCAGTTTGCTCTCAACAATGCAATTCAGCAGTACGTGAAGGGAGATGATGGGGAGGGCGGTCAAGGTGACCCCGTGCACGAGCCAGGCATGTTGCGGAGGGCGCGCTCCCGCCTGCGCCGCGGCCGCGACGCCAAAGAGGTGGAGCTAGGCATCATCATTGACGGCGCGACGTTGGGTCACGCGCTGGAAACCCACGCGGAGCTGTTGATGGAGCTGTCGGACGCTTGCAAGACGGTGATCTGTTGCCGCGTGACGCCGCTCCAGAAGGCGCTCGTCGTGCGGATGGTGCGGGAGCTGCGCAAGGCCAACACGCTTGCGATTGGTGACGGTGGCAACGACGTGAGCATGATCCAGGAGGCCCACGTTGGGGTCGGCATTTACGGCAAGGAGGGCTCCCAAGCTGCCCGTGCGAGCGACTACGCCATCTCTGAGTTCCGTCACTTGCAGCGGTTGCTAACCATCCACGGGCGGTACAGTTATGTCCGCACGGCAGGCGTGATTGCGCTCTCACTGTACAAGAACGCGTCCTTCACGCTGACGCAGTTCCTGTTCCAGATTTGGTGCTTCTGGAGTGGCACCACCTTCAACGACCAGTGGATGGTGAGCACGTTCAACGTGTTGATTACCGCGTGGACGCCCCTGTTCTTTGGCACATTTGAGCGCGACTTATCGGAGGAGACGCTGCAGAATCACCCCGAAGTGTACCTGTCGTACCGGAAAAACCGGCTGTTCAACACGTGGACAGTTGCGGAGTACGTGCTGGGCTATGGCCTGTGGCACGCCCTGTGCGTGTACTTTGGCTTGTACCTGTCGATTGGCTACCTAGGTGCGCCTTATGCCAACGGGCAGGGTGGCGGCTTTTACTTCATCGGGCTGGCCAACACCTTCACCATCATCCTGGTGACCTTCGCCAAGATGACGCTCATGTCCCACCTGATCAACTGGTTTGTGATCTTTGGTTTGCTGTTTGGCATCTCCACGTTCTTTTGGCTCATGCCCATCCTCACGTCCCCTATTGTCGGGGAGTACCCCCTCGAGGGGCTGGTGGTCCAGCTGTTTAGCTCCACAGCGTACTGGCTCACAGCTGCCGTCATCATTGCGGCGTGCTTTCTTCTGGACTTTTCGGTGCTGGTCATTCGGCAACTCGTCTACCCGACGCTCGTATCACGGTTGCAGCAGCAGGAGAAGCGGGAGGAGCGGAAGAATGGCGGCGCAAGATTGTGGCCGCCGTGCCCATGACGTGACGTGACCGCCCACCCCTCTCTACTGTACACGATGTAGGAAGCAGCATGGCCCACGCTGACCGCCGTTTCCCGCGACCTGTACTGTGTGCCCTGTCCCTGCCGTCCACAACGATGCGGTGAGTATCTATTTTGACTTTCAATCAATGATGTGTATATGTACAAATATTCCACGTTGATTCTATTTTGGCCATTCCGCGACGTGTCAAGGAACGCCGTACTGATGTTGTATTTAGGAAAGCTTAGAAAGCAAAGGACTGAACCCCGGCGGCGCGGCCGACCCGCGGTGACCAGCCGTCGACTTCGTCCCGTTCCGACCCTGGGCCCTGCGCACGCGCCACAGCCTCCGCATCATCTGGCTACACTGCGACTACCATTTATCCCTCTTTGCTCCGACCTACACGATGGGTCGCCCTCGTCGTCCCCCCCCCCCCCCCCCCCCCCCCCCTCCCGTTTCTGGTCTTGGTGCTCGCCTTCTCACACAGCTGGGCTGGACGCCTGGTACTGGCCTTGGCACCCGGCGCGACGGCATTGCCGAGCCGCTGGCGGTCACTACCCGGACTGAAGGCACCGGCCTTGGAAAGGCCCCTCCAAGCCGGGAGCGCTTGTACGCCCGGACTGAGTGGTGGGCGGAAGGGTTTGCAAGCGCGCTACAACGGACTGGCGGGGCCAATGCGGCGGAAGCCGCCTCGTCATCGGACGACAGCGACGACAGCGACGGAGAACCGGGCGGCGGAGGCGGCGGTGGCCTGGGTCTTGGTGCGAGTTCTTCCCTGGCGAATGCAGCCCGGTCAGCAGCTGGTGAGGCGCAGGCTGCACCGGCAGCGGGTGCGGTTGGCATTTTTGCGGCGTGTGAGGGCCGCCGTTGCCGGCCCGCCGGGGCAGCCAAGCTGGCTCGCCTTGCCGCGCAGGACGCCCGTGGGGCCTTCGTGTCATATGACGGCAAGACTGTGGCCGGGGAGGTGGTTGCGGTGCCCGCAGGGGGGGTTGTGACGCTAGTGCCCGGGGCGGTGGCGCCGCCGGTGCGGCGGAAAGAGCCTCGCAGTGGGAGGAGCCGGGACAAGCTGGAGCGTTCTATTCGTAAGGCGGCTAGGGCGGCGCGGCGAGCGGAAAAGGAAGAGAAGCGGAACGCCAAGGCTAAGCGAAGGGATCGCAAGGAGCAGTGACTGCCACAGAAAGCACGGTACAGGTTGGCGTTTTGCCTCGTTCGATCTCCCGTTTTTGTATCATAGCCTTGACTGAGGAGCGGTGTGCTATGGACTCTTGTTTTCTTGGACGCGTGCTCCGCGCACGTGCTCCGCGCACGTTCTCCGCGCACGTGCTCCGCGCATTGGTCCCGTGCCCCCCTTCCCTGCATCAATCGGCGGCATATTGCTGGGGAGAGGGGGGTGCTGAGGGACTGGAGGGCGCCTCCAGCCTGGTTGCGATTTTCGTTTCGAGCAGGTGGTTAGCTTCTTATCCAACATGTGGCCGTCTGGCGCCTCATCACATCAACGTATGCTAATCAACAAGCCCTCACGTACGTGATAGCCCTCGATGAGGATGTGCCTGTGTGTGTGTACAAGTGCTGCTGCTACTTAGGTATACCAGGGGCAGCTGGTGCTCTAATTCGTTGCAGGAAGCGTCCGCACGCTGAACGACAACAGCTAGACGGGTGCGGCCAGCATGGGCGAGCTAGTCAGCATGGGCGAGCTTTCCCTGACAAGTCCCGCGCAGCCCCGCGAGTGTACGTCAACGCATTGTGCACTGTCTTCAAAACCCACCCCAGCCAAAAAGACCTACCTCACGTTCAGCCAACATGTGCCCACCTTGGCTTCCGGGACTCACGCCATCTACACTGCTCCCACTCCAAGTTCGCAAGACTCACCTGCGCAGGGCACAAGCCTCCTGAGCTGCTGCTCCTGCCGTGCCTAATCTCAAGTCCACCGCCCTCGCCACCCACCTCGCTGCTACACAGCTCCTGCACCGCCCCACCCGCAGGGCCTACGACCCCCGGGCTGTAGCACCTGCCTTTGGAGTCGTCGCCCAGCCCGTACCTTCACGCTGACGGCGTGTCGCTAGCATACAGCCGCGTCCACTCCCGCGCCTTTGCTAATGCCGCCTCCTCGTCTCGCTTCCACAGGTCCGCCGCCTCATTGTTCAGCGGGTCCTCGGGGTTAGGCGCTGCCAGCAGCGCCTGGATGGACAGCAGTACCGTGCGGATTTGCAGTGCGGGGCTCCACATCTTCTTGATCACGTCCAGGCAGATCCGCCCCAGGCGGTCAATGTTGGGGTGGTACAGGCGCGTCAGGAACCGCACCTTGGGGGGAGCCATCGGGTAGTCATCGGGAAGGAACAGCTCCAGCCGGAAGGTGCCCCCTGCGCAACGCGGACAAGGACAAGGGAGGGGAGAACGCGTGGGTTACAGCCACGGAGGAAAGCAAACGTTGGACATTAGCACCCACTTCCTGGCTACGCGCCGTGCCAACAAGGGCAGCAGCTGTTGTCATAATGCCTCCATACTGTCCACGCACACCAACAAAGCCAACCAAAAAGTGGGGGTGGCACTCGAAGGGGGTGGTACTTGGCCGCTGCCAGCCAGACACCGCCAGCATTAAACACAAACGAGAGAACTGCCGAGCTGGCCAACAGCTACATACCTGCATAGGGGGAGTCTTGCGGCCCCAAAATCACAACAGAGAAATACCGCGCGTTGTCATCGTGCGGCACCGCATTGATGCCAGGTACTGTGCCGGGTAGAGCCCAAGGACATAGCAGAAACGATACGACAGCCACATCACGCCCACCCCACCCACACACGCAATGGAAAGGCATAGAACAGCCCACGTGGCCACAGCCACACACTCAATGCCAAGCACACACGATACATCTTTGTCAGCACCAGTCCAGCAGCGCCCCTTCCTCACCCTGGGACTGACAACCCAGACAAACACGGCCACCCGCAGCTCAAGCCCTCCCCCCCCACAGACCCTTGTGTCAGCGGACATCAACCCACAAAGAGAAGCAGAGAAACGCGGAAAAGAAGCATACCTGGATCACTCAACAGCCGCTCCGTCTCCTGCGCCACCCCCAACGCCAAATAAGAAACCCCAAGCCATTCAATAAAGCAATGCACCCACACAACAGCGTCAGCGGGAGCCCAAACCGTCTGGAGATACCCACCAGCTGCCACCTCTCTCCACCTGTCTCTGCATCGTCTCCGCACTGGTGACACCCCCACACAGCCGCGCCGCGCCCCATGTTCCGCCACATGTCGCTCCCGCGTGCACAGGCAGTCCACCTCCCATCCCATACAGCAGGGACCAGGCACCTTCTCCTCTCTCTTCCATTCCGGCGACTGTCTTGCTCCCTCAGAACATCCGCCGGCCCTCCAACTCCCGAGGCCCTCACCCCCACGCACCTTCAGAATACGCTTGGGCAGCGCTCCGCTCCCACCAAACGCCATGACCCGGTGCCAACTGCTCCCCCGGTCGCTACCTGCCACTGCAACCCGGCGCGCCACAGTTCTGCAACACACCGTCGGCCACCAACAGAGAGAGACGTCGTCTCTCCCGAGAGCAGTGAAAGGGAGAACCCCCAGCCCAGCGACTCGGCCCCTCTGCGTCCCCTCCTGCCCAAAACGACCGCTGAGGGAGGGAGTACCACGGGGCCAGGTCGCGGAGGCATCAAGGCTCAGGGTAAGGAATGACGCAGCGAGCGAACTCTTGGTTGTGGCGGACACGCGTGGCAGTTGTGAACAGGCAGCACAAGGCCAGCACAACAACAATGTACTTCGTGGAAAGTAGTGTGGTCATGAGACAACACTTGAGTACGACATGAAACTGTTCCTGGTGAATTATGTGACGAGCGGAGAAGGGATGTTCATGAATTTCATTGCTCACCAGTAGGCACATGTCAAAACTAGAACCACTTCTGATCAACTAAACAGTCGCGCTGGCGATTCGTTCGTCACGTCTGTTCAGACCTGCCAAGGCTGCTCTCATCCACGACCCCCTGCCCATCCCCTCTGTCTCATCCTTGACCGTGGTGCCTTGATGCCTCCGCGACCTGGCCCCGTGGTACTCCCTCCCTCAGCGGTCGTTTTGGGCAGGAGGGGACGCAGAGGGGCCGAGTCGCTGGGCTGGGGGTTCTCCATTTCACTGCTCTCGGGAGAGACGACGTCTCTCTCTGTTGGTGGCCGACGGTGTGTTGCAGAACTGTGGCGCGCCGGGTTGCAGTGGCAGGTAGCGACCGGGGGAGCAGTTGGCACCGGGTCATGGCGTTTGGTGGGAGCGGAGCGCTGCCCAAGCGTATTCTGAAGGTGCGTGGGGGTGAGGGCCTCGGGAGTGGAGGGCCGGTGGATGTTCTGAGGGAGCAAGACAGTCGCCGGAATGGAAGAGAGAGGAGAAGGTGCCTGGTCCCTGCTGTATGGGATGGGAGGTGGACTGCCTGTGCACGCGGGAGCGACATGTGGCGGAACATGAGGCGCGGCGCGGCTGTGTGGGGGTGTCACCAGTGCGGAGACGATGCAGAGACAGGTGGAGAGAGGTGGCAGCTGGTGGGTATCTCCAGACGGTTTGGGCTCCCGCTGACGCTGTTGTGTGGGTGCATTGCTTTATTGAATGGCTTGGGGTTTCTTATTTGGCGTTGGGGGTGGCGCAGGAGACGGAGCGGCTGTTGAGTGATCCAGGTATGCTTCTTTTCCGCGTTTCTCTGCTTCTCTTTGTGGGTTGATGTCCGCTGACACAAGGGTCTGTGGGGGGGGAGGGCTTGAGCTGCGGGTGGCCGTGTTTTTCTGGGTTGTCAGTCCCAGGGTGAGGAAGGGGCGCTGCTGGACTGGTGCTGACAAAGATGTATCGTGTGTGCTTGGCATTGAATGTGTGGCTGTGGCCACGTGGGCTGTTCTATGCCTTTCCATTGCGTGTGTGGGTGGGGTGGGCGTGATGTGGCTGTCGTATCGTTTCTGCTATGTCCTTGGGCTCTACCCGGCACAGTACCTGGCATCAATGCGGTGCCGCACGATGACAACGCGCGGTATTTCTCTGTTGTGATTTTGGGGCCGCAAGACTCCCCCTATGCAGGTATGTAGCTGTTGGCCAGCTCGGCAGTTCTCTCGTTTGTGTTTAATGCTGGCGGTGTCTGGCTGGCAGCGGCCAAGTACCACCCCCTTCGAGTGCCACCCCCACTTTTTGGTTGGCTTTGTTGGTGTGCGTGGACAGTATGGAGGCATTATGACAACAGCTGCTGCCCTTGTTGGCACGGCGCGTAGCCAGGAAGTGGGTGCTAATGTCCAACGTTTGCTTTCCTCCGTGGCTGTAACCCACGCGTTCTCCCCTCCCTTGTCCTTGTCCGCGTTGCGCAGGGGGCACCTTCCGGCTGGAGCTGTTCCTTCCCGATGACTACCCGATGGCTCCCCCCAAGGTGCGGTTCCTGACGCGCCTGTACCACCCCAACATTGACCGCCTGGGGCGGATCTGCCTGGACGTGATCAAGAAGATGTGGAGCCCCGCACTGCAAATCCGCACGGTACTGCTGTCCATCCAGGCGCTGCTGGCAGCGCCTAACCCCGAGGACCCGCTGAACAATGAGGCGGCGGACCTGTGGAAGCGAGACGAGGAGGCGGCATTAGCAAAGGCGCGGGAGTGGACGCGGCTGTATGCTAGCGACACGCCGTCAGCGTGAAGGTACGGGCTGGGCGACGACTCCAAAGGCAGGTGCTACAGCCCGGGGGTCGTAGGCCCTGCGGGTGGGGCGGTGCAGGAGCTGTGTAGCAGCGAGGTGGGTGGCGAGGGCGGTGGAGTGGAGGTTGGGCGTGTGTTGATGGGACGTTGGGAGAGCTTTTTGTCTTGTGCCAGGTGACGTTGTGCGCAGACTCCAACATTGGCGATGCATACACGGAAGACGAGCATGGTGGGTCGTTTGGTCCGGCGTGAGCGCGCTGTTTGGCTTGTCATGTCGCGGCACGACGGCTAGGGAAAACATCATTATCTTGGCCATGGCCGTGGTGAGCTGCGCCTCGACTTCGGCTGAGAGGGGTGCGCTGGCAGCCCTCAACAGAACTGCGGTTCTCGCGTGCCGCGGCCGGTTAGAGCGCTGGATTGTTCTGAGCACGCAGACCGCGAGGGAAATGGACCAGGTGTGCGCGGCACAAGACCGTCCGAAGGTTCGTGAGAGAAGAAAGCATACGCCGCAAGTCGGCATCTGATGGGGTGCTGCCCGCGGGAGCCACAATCTTAGCGCACGCATTCGAACCCCACGCTGGCCAGCTACAGGCCCACCATACGGGCACCACTCACCACCACCGTGCCGCCCAACTGAAAGCGCTCACGGTCACGTGGACACTGCCGTACGGAGGCCCGCCACCTCAGCGGCGCACGCTTTGAGCTCTTCCCTCACCTCCTCAGCCAACGCCTTGTCCTTGCCCGCCGTCACCAGCACAACCGAGGTGGGGCGCTTGGTGCGGCTGGCGGCGCCCAGGTCCTCCTTACGGGGCGTAAAAATGTACGGCACCGCCGCGTCCTCACACAGCAGCGGCAGGTGACAAATCACGTCCAGGGGCGCCACGTCACCGGCAATGATGCACACGCTACAGCGCAATGGGAGGCACAGAGACATACGCAGCACCCATCCCCCAACAGGCAAAACCGCAACACGAGACACCACCGGCAAATGGAAAACCTCAACCGGGGGGGAGAGCGGCATGTCAGACTCACGCCTCGTCGCACAAAAAAGCACTCTCCAGCCACTAGAGCGGACGGGTGGTAGGAGAGCAAGACACAGGCTGCTGTGTGACGATGCAACGCCTCCCTACGCCTCCCCACCCCCCCTGCACTAAGGCGTTGACGGACGTACCCCTTTTGGTTCTTTCGGACTGCCTTGACCACTTCCTTAATTCCCCTGCGGAGGGTGCGGCCCTTGGCAGACGCGGCAACAAGCTTGTACAGGCGCTTGGTCAGCTTCTTGCCCGCCAAGGCTGTGGCCACCAACAACAGGCATCCATCCAAGCAGAAAAGCAAACAAACCACATGGGGAGGGAGAGGGAGGGAAAGGGCCAGAAAGGGGCAATAAATTGCTCAGGCTGGTCAGCTCCCATGCCCGCGAGGGCTCCCTCCACACAACTCCGCACAGGGGGCTGAAGTACCAGCAGGGTCGCAACGAGCCAGCTGAGTGGCCTCAGGCGACGACAGCCCACACCACACGAGCGCTGCACAAGAGACGCTGACCCAGGATGGCACAGCCATCCGGGGCAACACACGGCGCAACATCCCTCGCAGCGCGACCAACCCTAGACAGAAGGGGGCATGAAAACGCCCACCGCACCCGGCCAACGTTGCCCATGCACGTCTAACACCGCTCCACTCCTGGCGCGCCCACGCCGGAAAGACGGACACCCCCCACTCCCCTCCAATCCCCCCCCCTCCCCACGCCCCCCCCTGCAACAACAACAAAAAAAACGTACGGCTGGCAATCGGCGACAAGACAGGCACCACAGGAACATCCGCAACCGCCGCAGGCGCCGCCGCCTCCTTGGCGGCCACCTTGGCCGCGTCTGGGGTGGCCGCTGCCGGTGTGTCGGCCGAACGGTGCTTCTTCTTCTTGGACGATGAGCCGCCGTCGGCCGCGTCGGCCTTGCGGCGCTTCTCGCCCATGGCGGGGGGGGCTCGGTGACGCCAAGCACCCCGTGCGGGAGGGGGGGAGGGGGTGGGGGACCTGACCAAACGAGCAGGGTTTGCTGCTCTGATAGAGTCGCCAAAACACAAGAGAAGATTAAAAAAACACAAAAGAGGGGCGGAGCAGGGGGGAGGGCCGAAGTGGGGCCAGAGAACTCCGCACGCGCGCTTCCCGGCTGGGATAGAGGCGCGGGGGGGCACAGGCTCCGCGGCGAAGGGGCTCTGTCGTGGCCGGGGTTGCACGAGCCGAGTCGGATCAAGCGGCGGCGAGCGTCGCCGCTTCGAAAGGAGCCCCCCCCCCTATCCCCCAGCAACGGGCCCCCCGCAGTTCAGCGTGCCTGTCGAACTGTATTTTACGCAGTTCGGGAAGTTGACCGTTGGGTCGCCGTAGCGTATCGTAAACCTTTGTCGAGACGGTGGGGTCTGTCCAAGGCCACAGCGATGCGCCTTGACGGCGCTGGCCCGCGTCGGGCGGCGCTCCCCAACACCCCGCCCCCCGCGCCAGTGGGAGGGCGGCCGGGCACAAGGGCAGCCCACCGCCGGCGTCCCGCCGGCGAGACCGCCGCACCCGCCGTCCCCCCCGGCGAGACCGCCACGCCCGCCGTCCCCCTGTCCCCAGCTCCCCCTCTGCGCCCCCCCGTCGCCGGCGCGAGTGACTGCTCCCCCTGTTCCTGCTGGTGGGCGGCCCACCCCTGGGCGGCCGCGTCCCCCAACCCCCGCGCCCCTCCGTGCCCTTCTCGGCGTCGCCCACCGCCGCCGCTGCCCCACGCCCCCCTCCCCCTCACCTCTTTACCCCGCCCCCCGTTTCCGCCCCCCTCATGGCGACCGACGCTGGCGCAGCGGCGGTGGCCCGCCTCGGCCAGCGGCTGGACCTCCTCCTTGCCGCCGTCTCCTCCCCGCCCGCCGACGCGGCGGGCGGCCTCCTCATCGACGACGACGACGTGGCCGTCGCCGCCGCCGCCGCCGCCGCCCCCGCGGACCGGGCGTTGCTGGCGGCGGCCGCGGCGCTGGCCGCGGGGGACCCCCTCCCGGCGCTCTCCCACCCGCCCGTCGTGGCCGCCCTGGCCGCCACCGCCGCCGCCACCGTCGCGGCCACCACCACCACCACCGAGCGGGGCGGGACGGCCGACGCGGACGCGGCCGCCACCGCGTTTTGGACTGCCCAGCTGCCTGCCTATGTCGGCGCGCTGGCGCTCCTCGCCACGTTTGTGCGCGACAACTGGACGGGCCCGCCGCTGTCGCCGGCTGTCCCTGACGACGTGCAGCTGGCCGCCGCGGCCGACGCGGCGGTGGCGGCGGTGGTGGCAGCGGCGGCGGCGGCGGGGTCGCCGCCGCTGGCGGCGGCCGGGGCGGGCGGCCGCGGCTCGTCGGGTAGGGGGGGGTGGGTGGACCTCTCTGCCGATGGAGAGGACGTGGTGCGCGGCGTCGTGCGCCCCGGCGCCCTCTCTGTTGCCCGCACTGCTCTGGCTTGTCTGCTCGACGTCAGCGGCGGCGTCGGCGTCAGGACGACCGCCGCCGTCCGTTGTGGCGCCCCTTCGCCCCCGCCGCTGGGGTTTCCCTTCCCTTTGGCCCCCCTCTGGGCCGCCCGCGCGGCAGGGATGCAGGCGGCTCTCCTCCGTGGTCCAGCCCCATCGCTGCTGAGGGCGGCGGTGGCCGGGATGGAGAGCGTGCTGGGGGTGGGGGCCGTCCTGCGGCCGAGCAGGGCGGGGTTGCTGGCGGATGCGGGCGAGGGGGGAGTGTACGGGGAAGCGCCGCGTGAGCAGCCAGACGGCAACGGCAGCGGCGTCGACCACGGTGACGAGGAGGACGACGCGCTGCTGCCGGACGTGACCTTTTTCGACGACGGCGCCAGTAGCGACGACGACGACGACAGCGGCTCGCCCTCCTCCGTGGGTGACGGCGACGGCGGCGGCGGCAGCGGTAGTGGGGGGGGCGCCCCCCCCGTGTCGACCGTCGCGTGGCTTTCGTCGGCCGCCCCAGAAGTTCTGGCCGTCGTGTGGGTCGAAGCCGCCCACACGGCGCGGCACGTGTACGACGCAGATGCGGCGGCCGATGCTGCCGTGGCGGCCGCCGACGCCCTGGGTGTTCGGGTACGCCTGTCCGGCGCGCTCGGCGTGCGGACCAAGTACCAGGTGCGGCCGCTGGCGCAGCTGACCGCCGTGGTGCTGCGGCGGGACCCCGCCGGGGTCGCCGCGCCGATGGCGTTGGGTGAGCCCGCCGACGGGGCCGCCGCGGCGGCGCCACCCACCACACCGCCCCCGGATGGGGACTGGCCGCTCCCCGCGGACGTGCCCCTCGACGACACCGACCTCCTCGGCTATGCTCGCCTGGGCGGCGGCGCCGAAGACGACCCGCCCGATGCTGACGCGGTGGCGTCCCTAGAGGCTGCCGAGGCGGCGGCCGAAAACGCTGCTGCCGCGGCAGCCGGAAACGCTGCTGCCGCGGCAGCCGGGGCGGGCAGTGCCGTCGACGGGGCGCCCCGACCGGCCGCTCTGCCCGCCTGGGTGGCGGGTGGCGCCCTCTCCCCCGTTGAGCAGGCGGTAGTCCTTGCCGCGGGTGTGGCTGCGGCCGGCGCCGCCGTCGGCACCGACACCATGGCCGTCGGGGAGCGCGCCGCGTACGCTGCACGGGTGGCGGCGGAAGCCGCGTCGGCCGGCGGGGAAGCGAGCTCCATGGTCCTCGCGCACGCGCTGCTGGTGCGGTCCGACGGGGAGGCCGCGCGGGGCCGCTTCCAAGAGCGGGTGCTCGCGCAGACGGAGGCGGTGGCGGACTTTGTGGCCGACCCGATGGCCGCCGCCCCCCCCGCCGCACGCTCCGCCGCCGCGGCCGAGCGGCGGCGGCTGGCGTGGGCTTCGGGCCTCCCCATGGCGTGGGCGGTTCGGCTGGCACACGCGCAGGTGCTGGGCCGCCTGGGCATGGTCCGCTCCGCGATGGCCATCCTCGAGGCGCTCGACTTTGTGGACGAGCTCATCGACTGCCACACCCTCCTCGGTGAGCCGGGCGTCGCCGAGGGCCTCATCCGCACCCGTCTGGCGACCGCCGACGGCACCGACCCGCGGGCCGCCGCCGCCCGCCCGCGCCTCCTCTGCGTCCTCGGGGACGTCACGCGGTCGCCGCTGTGCTATGAGCTCGCCTGGCGGGAGAGTGCCGGCCGCTGCGCGCGCGCGCAGCGGGCGCTCGCGGCGATCGCCACGACGGACCGGCGCCATGGCGACGCGGCGCGCCACTGGGAGGCGGCACTGCGCGTCAACGCCCTCTCCCCCGATGGCTGGTTCTCGTTGGGCGTGGCCCATCTGAGCCCCGGCGGGGACGGCCCGCTGGCCGCCGCCCGCGCCTTTACGCGCGTCGTGCAGCAGCAGCCCGAGAATGGGCAGGCGTGGAACAACCTGGGCCGTGCGCTCGTCGAGTGTGGGCCCGAGGCCGGTCCGGGCGGCGGCGGCAGCCGCGACGCTGCCGCCCTGTCGGCGATGCGGGAGGCGGCCAAGCGCCTCCGCGACGCGCCCGAGGTGTGGGACAATGTGGTCACCCTTGCGGTGCGGACGGGCGCGACCGAGGCGCTCATTGGCGCGCTCGACGCGCTCATGGACCTGTCTGGCGCGGAGGGGGTGCGCGGCGCTGCCCTGCGCGCCGCGGCGGACCAGGTGGTGGCCCGCGCGGCGGCCGCGGCGGCCGACCCCCGCGGCGGCCCGCCGCGGCCCGACGGCGGCAGCCGCGGCCGCACCGACGCGTCGGCGGCGGTGGCGCGCCTGTGCGAGCGCCTCCTCCGCACCCTCCGCACCGCCACCGGCCTGGTATCATCGGCGTCGGGGGTGTGGGACGCGCTGGCGGCGCTCCACGAGGGCACCCCCGGCGGCAGCGCGGCGGCCGCCCTGGAGGCCCGCCGCAAGGCGCTCGTCGCGACGCTCGCCACCGAGCCCACCTGGCCGCGCGACCCCGCCGCGTGGCGCCGCGCCGCCGCGTACGCGCTGCGGTGGGCGGCGGCGGCGGTGGTGCACGGGGAGGTGGGAGGGCTGGCCGCCGCGGCGGGGCAGTTGACGAGCATGCTCGCACAGACGGCGGAGCGGTGGGGGGGGGGCGCCGCCGGCACCGAGGGGGAGGGGGCGGAGGGGGCGGGCGCCGCCGCGTGGGCAGAGCTCTCTGACGCCCGCGCGCTGGTCCTTGCGGACCTCCCCGCCGACGCGCGCCGCCGGTTTGGGGGGGGGGCGGGGGGGGACCCCACCGCCGCGGAGCGTGGTGCCGCCGGGGGGGGGGGGGGGGCGGAGGGCGGAGGGGGCAGGTGGGGGGTGCAGAGGCGGGTCGTCCGCGCAGTCGCCGTGGCTCTCTCCCGGCGGGCTCCCTCCCGACGGGCTTGTGCGCGTTCTTTTTCGGGCTCCTGTCTATGTGCGCGACCATCACGCCATGTCGTCGGGGGGTGAGGGCGGCACGTGGCGCGCTGCCCCGCGCGGGGGAGGGGGGAGGGCTGGGCAGGGGATTGTCACTTTGGAGTGCGCGCGCCCCCCCCCCCCCCCCCTGGCCGGCGCGACGGGAATCCCCCCCCCCGCGACGGGGATGAGGGCGCAGGCTTGTCTGGGCGAGCGCGCGTCCAAACAGGCAGCCGGAGTTCCCCTGCCGAGCAGCGCGGCCATCAAAAAACGGGTCGTGCCTCGCACTCGTGCCGCTGCCCGCGGGGCCCGCCCATGACAAGGACCCGCGGTCGGCACCTTTTTTTTTTTTTTTGGGCGGGCCGTGCGTTTTGGGTGGAAACGACAGGAGGGGGGACGGCGGGTGGAGCAGCGAGTACCCGTTCTCCCCCGCGCGCCACTCCGCCCCCCATCTTCCCCCCCTCCGTTCTCCACCCACTGAGGGTGGTGTCCTCCCTGCAAGGCAAACGATAGACATGACCTGACTTTGTTGTTGTTTTCTTAGTATTCACACGTCGGGACGCCGCGGCGCGGCAGTTCCCGTCGATGGGCGTCTCAGCCCGCCCACCCTTTCCCTCGTTCTGCTTGGACGATGCGTCTATGCAGACGACGAATTGGTTGTCCGCCCCGCACCTGCAACGGTGCGTGCGCACCGCCTTCTTCCCTCCCCCCCCCCCCCCCCCCAGCCCCCTCCCCCCCCCTACCTCTCCCCCACGCGGCGCGGCGGTCAGCACTTCTTCCACACTGGCGACTTGTCCGCCGGCTTGCACGTGCACTCCTCCTTGTCCGCCCACACCCAGTTGCAGTCCTGGCCGTCGGTGGACTGGTCGACGTTGAGCTTGGCGGCCCACCAGTGGGACACGCACACCTTTGTCGGCGTGCGGGTGGTCATGGTCTTGGGCGCCGGCTTGACGCACGCCGCCTTGCACGTCACCACGTCGCACCCCTTGTAGGTGCACACGCCCCCCTTAATCTGCGTGCCACACGCAAACCACCGCGACACGCAGCGGCGGCCGTCCTTCTTGGTGTACCGCTTCTTCATTTCGGCGGGCTTTGGCGGGCAAACCGGCGTCGCGCAGTCGGTCTTGTCGCACCACTTCCACACGCAGTTGCCCGCCGCGTTGAGCTCCCGGTCACAGACCGTCCAGGTGGACAGGCACTTCTTGCCGTCCACGTAGGTGGTCATGGTCTTGGTTGCCATCCGCGGGGGGCAGCACTTTGTCTCGTCCTTCCACTCCCACCCGCCGCCCCTGGCCTTACCCGTCACGTACCACGTGCTGATGCACTCCTCGCCGCTCTTCTTGGTAATCTTCATCGTCTTGGGCGTCGGCACGGGGGAGACAGAGGACGCCGCCGTGGCGGCGGGGGCGGCCACCGCAGCGAGCGCCGCTACTGCCACCGCCGCCGCCAGGCTAACGGCCCGGAACGACTTCATGGTGAAAGGAAGGGGGTGGGGGGGGGGGGCGAGCCCGGGGGGGTAGGGGGTGTGGGGGTTCAACGAGGAGATGAGGCACCGGGAAGCGGGTGCACTGCGACAGCGGCAGTGTGTGGGGTCTAGGGTTGACGCAGAGGGACAGCAAGAGAGCGGCGAAGTCTCTGTCACGCGATACCGCACCCCCACGACCGGCGCAGACGCGCCGAGGCTTATAAGGGGGAGCCGACGCGGCAGCGAGTCGGTACCAGGGAGGGCGGGCGGATGGTCAGTGCACCGGTGGCTGCACGTGCGTGGCGGCACTGTGGCAAACCGCCCCGCGCCGGTGGCCCTTCCCGCACGCCCCCTCCCGCCCGCCTACCAAATCGGGTGCATGGGGGCCGTCACCCCGGCGGGCGCCCACCCCCCCGCTGCCACGGCGGCGGCGCGACTGCCATCTGGCATAGTGGCGGCCGCCCCGTTTTGCCAGGCCGTGGCGGCGGGTCGTACCCGTCCGACACCCGGCGACACTCCCCCCCCCCCCTAGGAACCCCCCCCGACGACAGTCCCCCACCGCCGCCGCCGCCGCCGCCCACACTGGCAAGCACAGCGACGGCGGCGGATCGGGGCCCCGCCGCAGCCCCACCCCACCGGGCGTGCCAGTGGCGGTACCCGCCCCTGCACTGCGGGGTCCGCCACCACCGACGGCATTGCATCGGCCGCGGAGGCGGGCCGGTGGCAAACGCCCGCGGTGGGGGCGTGCCGCAATCTGCAGACTGTCACGCTGACCCCCCGCCGGGGAGTGGGGACGGGGGAGAGTGCAGGCAGATGAGGGAGTGTGCAGTGGGGGGGGGGTGGCGGAGAAGCTGCCGGAAGAGGGGGCCCCGCGGCCACCCCGCCCACCCGCCGGTGACCAGTCCAAACGAGGGGGGGGGGTGTAGGGTTGCGTCAGGAAGGCCCCCGCCTTCTTGTGCCCTGGCCGGGAGGCCGGGCCTGCGGCCCATGACTGGGATCCGGGGCGGTGCCGGCGCGGCGCAGCCGCTGCGCACACCTCCCCACTCTGCACCCGGCGGCCGTGGGGCCGTCCCCCCCCCCCCCCCCCCCCCCCCCCAGGGCCATCCCCAGCCACCTCCACTCACTGCGCGCCATTTTTGGCCTCAACAGATGGGCGACGGTGGCACGCGGCGGGTGCCGCACCGTCGGCGGGCCCTACGGCCGCGGCCGAGGCCGCCGCGGTCACGGCCCTCTCTCATCCACGCAGCGCCCTGCAGGGCGGGCGCTTGGCAGCAGCAAAGCAGCAGCGCGTGGCGGGTCGTGGCGAGAGACGCTGCACCGATCCCCACTGCGCGAGGGGTCGGGGCTCACCCCCGTTTTTCTCCCCCACCACCAAACCCCCCCGTCGCCTGCTGCTAGATAGCCAGACCAACCGCGACGGCGGGCCACTGCGATGCGTGTAAGCGATGTTAACAAGAGGGCGGATGACACCTCCCCAAGCGTCAAGCGTGTGCTACTGAACGAAGCACGGCACGCGCGACTGGTCGCACCCAGCCGCTCAGCCGCGGGGTACACCCCCCGGCGCACCTCCATGGAGGACGACGAGGCACTTGGAACCAAAAGCGTATTGCTGCCTGCTCCTCTCGAGCTCCCACCAGCAGAGATGTGGACTGGAAGGCGTGGTCCCTTTGAGTACCGATTTTTCGTCGAGTACACCCGATTGTCAATATGAAAGACGCTGCCTGTTCTAACACGTGTGTCGTGCTCTTGCCACAGTGGCCTCTGCGGGAGGTGCACAGAGCGCCAAAAAGGAGGCGTTCGGATACGTCTTCGGATTGTCCAAGTAGGAAGAGAGGCTATTCTTGCTTCAACGTCAAATTCTACGATTCTTCGTGAGCTTACATCGAGATGCGTTCTCTTTGTCACAACGGGAACGTTGGCAGGGGGCAGGTATAGAAGCAAAAGGCGGCGACTGGACGAGGTGCACGCCTGCCGTCGATGTCCTTTCAGGTTCTCTTCGGCGGCTCGCCTCGGCGGACGGCAAGGGTGCTTTGTAGACGAGGAGGAGACGAGGCTATGAGCCGGCTCCCCTGGTCGCCCCTTCACTACTGCCTGGCCGCGTTTGGTGCTCCGCACCATCACTGCTGCGCGAAGCCTGCCATCACCGTACCTCTCGGTCAGAGGAGATGGCCCACCAGTCTGCCGTGAGCCAACAGTTGGCAATCTGCACCGGGGTCACCTTGTCCCACTCCTCCCGAATAATGCGAGCTGCATCCAGCAGGTGCGCCTGCCCCCCTTGGTCCAATCCCCCGCGGGCCGCCCCGTGGCACGCAAGGAGGCGCAGGAACCAGAACTGGTGCGGGTGCTCGAGAGACATGCGTCGAAATACTGTTGGGGCGGTCGCATCACAACTGCGGAAGTACTCTACTGTAAGAGCAGTTCACGTTATTTTTCTGCGAGATCGGCTCGTTTATATCACCCGGGGTCATATAAACGAGCCGCATACAATCGAATACACACTTGATCAGAAAAGCAAAGTTCTGCTCGAGCCGTTCATTTTCGTGCTCGAGCAGAGCAAGAATTTGAACAACGAAGCAAGAGATCTGGCCAAAAATGGGCTTGTATCTTGACAGGGGATAAGCACTGCTGCGCTGGATCCCACCACGAACTTCTCGCTTGCCTCTCCCTCGCACACTTACTTGCCTCCCGTGCGCACAGCGCTTCCAGCCTGCAGGCTACGTCCTGTGGCAGCCCCGAGGTGGTCTTGCCGGCTGTCATGGTCGGCCGTCGTCGAATCGTGATGGTGGATCGACGCGTCTGTTTATTGGGCGCTCCTTGGTCCGGCGGGGCCGATCCCCGATCAGGACACCCACGTCTTCTTCATCCTGGTCTGGTCAACCCGGCAGGCGGCGGGCGATGTGCCACTACAACGTGCTCCAGTCGTTTCTTGTGGATGCCTGTTCCCTGGGCGCACCTCACTGCGCGGTGGTGCTGACACTTTTGCAGCTGCTCCCTAGCTCGTTCCTCTGCGTGCTCAAGCTAGTCGTTTCGCCTTGCGTATCGAATGGGGGCGGTGCCACTCGCACGCCCTGGGACGGAAGGGTCGCACGAGCAGGGCACGGATGGGCGCAGCCGACGTGGGGCGGCCAAGCGGTGGCACTCGCAGTGCCGATGCAGCGTTTGTTCCATGCCCGGCGCGAGGTCGGCGCCTGGCAGTGTTGACCATGGCACGCCCCTCCCCCTTCTTGGCACGATGGCTCGATTGCGGCGCAGCTGTGCGGTTGCGGCGCGGCTGCGGCCGTCAGTGGCGCGTCGCGATGGCGGAGAAGAGGTGGTCGGCTGCCGCTGGTGGGTACAAGAGGCCACTCTGCTGGCGGGTACTGGACCTGATTTTCGTCCCTCGTCGCCACCAAACACACATGCACACTCACACACTCACACCCACACGAACCAGCCGTCGGCGCACGAGGACGTCTGAATAAGCCCTCTTCCCTCCCCTCCGCGAGATGGCGCGTCTGGCATGTGTAGTCGCCGCTGCGGCGGTGGCGGTGGCAACAGCGATCCCGGTCGACGGGGCGTCATCCCTGCAGGACGGCTCTTCGCGCACCTTTTTCCATCCTCGGCCTGTATGGAAGAAGCCGGCGGCGGTGCACAAGCCCGCCCAAGGTAAGGGCCTGGCCGGCCACGGGGCGCTGCCGGTGGTGATTCTGCCCGCCGAGTCGGCGCTCCCGGTGGTGGTGTTGCCCGCCGAGTCGGAGCTCCCCGTGGTGGTGCTGCCAGCCGAGTCAGAGCTTCCCGTTGTCGTGCTCACCGCCACCCCGTCTGCAGCACCACGCACGGCGCCGCCGGTGGTGGTGCTGCCATCGGCGTCGGCGGCACCTGTGCTGACGGCGTCGCCTATGCCGACGGCCAAGCCGGTCGGCACCGCCGTACCGCGGCCGACGGCGTGCATCCCGGCCGTCCGCAATGGGGTGACCTGCCCGTGCAAGAACGGGCGGCTCAACTGCGCGGCGGCCACGGCGGCTCCCACCGCCGCGCCGTCGCCGCGGCCGACTGCGTGCATCCCGGCGGTGCGCAATGGGGTGACCTGTCCGTGCAAGAACGGGCGGCTCAACTGCGCGGCGGCCACGGCGGCTCCCACCGCCGCGCCGTCGCCGCGGCCAACTGCATGCATCCCGGCGGTGCGCAATGGGGTGACCTGCCCATGCAAGAACGGGCGGCTCAACTGCGAGGCGGCCACGGCGGCGCCAACCGCCGCGCCGTCGGCTGCCCCGAGCGTGGCGCCCACTGCTGCACCCACGGTGGTGGTGGTGGTGACAGCTGCGCCCATGGCGTCGGCCGCCCCCGTCTCGACTGTGGTGGTGGTCGCGCCCGCGTGCAAGTCGTGTGACGCCGGCCGGGTGGTGGCCAAGGCGGTGCCGTGCGTTAAGACCCAGAGGAAGCTGGTGTACGGCTGTGCCTCGGCGCGCGCGTTCTTCCCTGTGACGACGGCGGCGCCGACGGCAACGGCGGCTGCCCTCGCATGCGCGCGCTGGGTCGACGTGAAGGTCCAGACGACTTGCCATCAGCGGAAGTTGGTCAAGGTGTGCCGCCAGGTGCCGTGCCCGGTCAAGGCGTGGTAGAGCACAGCCAGGCACCGTTTTTGGCACACTGGCGTGTTTCTGCTGTGCTTTCCACGTAACTGATTAAAACTGCTGTTCTCCTGCTTGTCTTCTTCCTCGTCTCCGCGCATTGTGCGCCACCGGTCGAGCCAAAAGCCCCTACTTGTGGACATGGGAGGACTAGGTCCCCAGGTCCTGCTGCTACTGCCACTCCTTCCTCAGTTTCAAGGCATGCGGGAGGTGGGAGTGGTGGAGGGGGTGGAGAGGGGCGGTGGGCACAACCCCCACCCCCGCCTTACCGCCTCCCTTTTTTCCGCCAACTGCACCCAGCGCAGGAGCCCGGGCCCCCTCCGTGCGTCTCTCCCCCCAAACCGCCATTGCCTACACCACCGCCCGCTCCATCGCCGCTGCCCGGAAGTGGGTGAAGGGGGGGGGGTAGTACGGTGCCCTTGGCTGTGGCGGCACTCCAGCGCCCGCGCCTCTGGCCGAGAGGTGGAGGTGAGGGGGATAACGTCGTCATCCTCGCGTACATGTCAGTCCCTTGACCTCGGGGTCTTCAGCCCTGTGGCGGTGACGGGGGACCTGGACAACGCGGCAAAAGACACAAATGTACCGGTAATGTAGCGCTCACCGGATAGTAAGTACACACATACATTAGTGTGCACATGCATAATTACATACGTAGATAGGTAGGGGCATTTTTAGTCGCCGAGAGTGCTGCCTAATCGCCATGCAAACCTACACCAGCCACACCAGCAGCGCTGCGATCCGCACCGGCTGGAAGGTGCGGCGGAGGGGGCCTCTTTGCGGCGCATCGGCTGATGCGGGGCAATGGCCCCGCATCGCCGCCCAAGACACTCAGTCGCTGCGTCCATGCTTCCACGTCCCACTTTCGCCCTGCCATTGCCCGTGCCCCCACTCCGCCGCTGCCTTCATCCACCCCCCCGCCCAAGACCCACTCACTTGCCTGCTCACTCGCCCATCTGTCGTCAAACCCCCCCCTCCCCCACCCCCGGCTGCCCTTGACCATGGCGTTTGTATCGTCCGTGGCGGCCGCCGCCGCCATTCTGCGCCCCCCCCCCCCACGCCGCTGCCATGGGCGCACACGCCGCTGCATGCCTGCGTCGCCCGCCGCTGCCGCAGCCGCCGCCCCGGTGCTGCGGCATTGTTCGTGGACGCCCACTTCTGCGGGCACCCCCCCCCCCGCGGGGGCGAGCGCGGGCCTGGCGGGCCCGCAGGGCGGCCGTGGCAGCAGCCGCACCGCCCCCCCCCCACCCACCGCCGCCTACGACACGGGCCTGCCGGCCGACACGCCCTACGCCGCCTCCCTCGCCGCTGTTGTGCTCACCGCGTTTGCGGTGGGCAAGGGTGTGCGGGTGCCGCTGCCGCTACTCACCCCCGTCCTTGCGCCGCTGGCGCTTTCATCGGTGACGCCCGTCCTTGGCGCCAAGTTTGTGTCGGACTTTGGGGACCTGTCCTCCCGGCCGGGGAGCAACTCGGACCTGGTCGCGCCGCCGGGGGTGGCGGAGGGGGTGTCGCCGCCCAAGCGGCGGTCGACCAAGGTGTTTGCGGGCGTGTCGGTCGCCGAGGTGCGGGACGCCTTTTTCCGCGTCGCCCGGACCAAGGGGCGCGTCACCCTCGTGCGGGCCCCCGACGGGGACGGCGAGGATGGGGGGGAGGACCAGGTGTGGTGGCTGGTGCAGCGGACCAAGACATTTTTCTTCCCTGACCTCATTTCCGTCGCGTTTGTACCGACGCCGGGGGGGGTGGGGGTGGTCATGTACTCCAAGAGCGTCTACGGGCAGAGTGACCTGGGCGTGAATGCCAAGCGGGTGGACGAGTGGATGGGGGAGGTGGAGGAGGCGCTAGCGTGACGGGGGGGGGATAACCGTAGTCGCGACAGAGAGGACCTGCGAGCGCGGCCAGGAAAAACAAAATAGGCGCTTTGGAGAGAGGGCAGCGTCTACCCGCCGACCCACGCACTCACCGCAGAGTACGAGCACGACGAGGCCTTGATGGGCCTGCGAAGACACCAAAGACACGGGCACTGGTGGAGTGGGGGCGCACGTTGAGGCGCTGCCGGCAAGGCCCGCCGTGGCTTGCGCCGCTGCCGCCTAAATGAGGAGCAGCACCCTGACGGCCTTGGCCAACCGCACGAGGCGCCATGGCGGCACCGCCGTGGAATTTTTCGGTGGGCCCCTCTGCCGCAGAGCCTCCGAAACCTGCTGTCGGCCGCGTCCGCTTCCGCCCCATCCCCCCGCCGATGGGAGTGTCGGGGGAAAGGACGCCCCCCCACACCATGCCCCCCTCCCCCCGCTGGCAGGCGTTTCCTGCCCCACCCTCTCAGCCCCAACCACCGCCACTCGCCCGTCCCCCCGCACCCATTACCCGTGGCCGGGTTTGCCTTCTTTGGTAGACGCGACGGCGCACGCGGCCACAGCTACAGTCATATCCCGCTGTCGCGCCGTGTTGTTGTGGGCGGCCGCTGTCGCTCTGTGTTGTTGCGGGTGGCGCTGCGGACACGCTCCACCATCGCCACCGTACGCGAGTCTTCCAGCCGATACGAAGCACAGTGCTCGGCCAAAAGAGGCCGTACTGCGTACTGTGTCGACAGCACAGCAAGACAGAGACGGAGGTCAGGGTCACGAGATACATTAAAAAAAGTACATTAAATATTAGCACTGGCCGCATGGCGGCCTCGGCGACGAGGCCGTGCCGTATGTACACGCGCACGCGGCTGACGCGGGCTGACGCGGGTCTGGGGCAGCCCGTGTCCCCCCCTTCCCCCTCCCCCCCCCTCCTTCCGGCGGCTGCTGCTTAGCACTTGGTCCACTTGGGCGCCCCCGTATCGCAGTAGCACGTCTCCACATCCCGCCACAGCCACTTGCACGTCTGCGCATCGGTGGAGTTGTCCACGACGAGCTTCCACGCCCACCACGCGGACGAGCACACCTTGGTCGCCGTCCGGCGGACCATGGACTTGGTCTCAGGCTTGGCCGGGCATCGCGGCTTGCACGAGACAACGTCACACCCCTTCCACCCGCACACCCCCCCCGTGTACTTCTTGCCACACGCAAACCACCGGGCGATGCAGCGCTCCCCGTTGGCGCGCACAAACCGGCGCTTCATGTCCATTGGCTTGGGCGGACACGCCGGCGTGTCGCAGTCGGTCACGTCGCACCACTTGTACGCGCACGTGCCGGCGGCGTCGAGCTGGCGGTCACAGACAAACCAGGAGCTCAAGCACTTCTTGCCCCCCTGGTAGACGGTCATGGCCTTGGGCGTCGGCCGCGGCGGGCAGCAGGTGTCCACGTCGGCCCACACCCAGCCTGCGGGGCCACGGCCCGTGACGAACCACTTGCTGATGCACTCCTCCCCCGTCTCCTTGGTAAACTTCATCGTCTTGGGCGTCGGCGTCGGGCCGGTCGGGGCGGTGGCGGCGGCGGTGGTGGCGGTGGCGGCGGCGGCAGCAACGGCCACGACGGCCACAATGGCCAGGAAGGTGTGGCGGCTCATGGTTGAGGCGGGGGGGTGAAAAAAGATAAGGAGGCGAAACAGAAGGAGAGCACGGAAGGGGGAGAGAGGGAGAGGGAGGGTGAGGCGGGGGAAGCGGGGGGCGGGCGAGCGGTGGTGGTAAGGGAGACGACGACGACAAGAGACCGGCAGCGGCGGCGGTTGTGCCGGCGGCGGCGGCGGCAGGGGGGCGGGGTGGGTGGCGCTTTTGGGGCAGGCACGCGCGGGTGGGAGTGGTGCGGCGCTGCTGTTGCTGCTGCTGCGGCTGTTGTTGTCTGCCCTCCGCTGACCTCCCGGTCCGCTGGTGGCGCCCTTATACGGACCCCCCACCCCACAGGGTGCCGCCGCTACCCCCCCACCCCCTGGCGGGTGGCCACGCCACAGCTGCAGGGGGCAACCCAGCGCCCACCCCACCCATTCCCACCGCCCCCACCTCCGACCTCCGCCCCCCCCCCCTCCCAATCCCCGGCCGACGGGAGGCAACGGGAGCGGAGCCCCTGTTCCCCCCCCCCTCCTCCCCCTCCCCGCAGCGTGATCCGTGGGGCACTGTGGCATCCGCCCCCCCTCTCCCCCTGCACCTCCACCTTGCCCCTGCTCATGCTACCTTACCCAACCCCCGCTGCCGCCGCCGCCGCCGCCGCCTCTCAACCTTTTCACCCCCCCACCCTTCCCTCCCCATCCGTCAGCGCCCCGCGCCTCGGCGGTTTACACCCCGACGCGCCCCACCCCCGGCTGGAACGGCCGCGGCTACCGTCATACAACACGCACGAGCACACGCAGCACTCCACACCCCTCCCCCGTCCCCCGCCCCCCCCGCCCCACCCCCCCCTCCCATAGATAAAGTCTGCCCCCCCCCCCCCCCCCCCCCCGCCCCCCCCCCCCTTTCCCCATCGGGGGGAAGGGGGGGGGGGGGGGGATGATCCCGGCGGCCTCCAAGCTCAAGGCTGCCCAAAGCCGCGGTGGCTGCCGCCCTGCTCCCCCTCCCTGGTTCCACACCCCGTCGGTCTCACCACCGGTGCCCCACCCCCCGGTCCTCCCTCTGGTCTCCCCCCTCAGGTCCCGCCCCCGGTCCCCACCACCCGTCCCAATCCTCCACCCGTCCCAATCCCCCACCCACCGACACCGTCATCCCCGTCGGCGCCCTGCTGCGCCGCCGTGAGCAGTCTCCCCCCCCCCCCCCCCCCCCCTCCCCCATGACCGGCCCACCCGCCACACACGCGACCTCCGCGGCCATGTCCCACGGGCGCGGCCTGCATTCACCCTCTGGGCAAGGCTTGCCCACCCCCAACGCTCCGCCCCTCTCCCGACCGACACTCGGCAAAGCGCACCCGCCGGTATCATACCGATGACACTAGATAGCTAGCCGGCACAGGCGCCGCCCCCGCCCGCCGCCGCCGCCCGTCGCGAGCCTGTGCGGCTCCACCCGCCGTTGCGCCACGCACGCCCCCCCCCCCGGCCCCCCTCCCCCTCCCGCATCCCACCCCAACCCCACCTCACCATCCGGGACGAGCCGTCCCCAAATGGGATACATTCCTTCTCTTCTCCCACGCACACGTGCTCCCCCCGGGGCGCGTGTAAGAGGGGGGGCTCGACATCCCCCCCCCACCCCCGCCCTCCCCCTCGCTTTGTCGGTGTGCACGCACGGGCGCGACGGGGGCGGCAGCGCGGTCGCCTGCAGGGCTACGCTGCCACGGGCAGCGGCCGGGGGAACAGGCAACGTTGGAAATGGCCAGTCGCCCGGGCCGCCCGTCCCCCCCCCCCCCCTTCCCCCTCCTTCCGAAGTACCTTCCCGTGAGGGGGGTGGGGCGGGGGGGCGACGAAGGGGGGGGGTGAGCAAAGTCAAGGACACGGCACCCGCACGGGGCTGCTAGTGGCACAGGTGCACCCGCCGGGCCTCGCAGACGGAAGGCAGAGGGAAGCGATTGGTACACCCATCGGGTGCCCACGCTGGGTGCACACAGCGCCGACGCTCAACTCGCCCCTCCCCCCCCCCCCCCTTTCCCTTACCGGATGCCTCTGCGAGTCACTCTCTCGTGTTATCGAACGCAAGGTCACGGGTCGCGTGGGGTGAGGTCATGGTCAAACTTCCCCCCCCCCCCCTCAAATCCTCCCCCGTGGCCTTCCTTGACCGGTCCACCGTTTTACTTGCCCAGCAGGAGGATCTGCCGCCCCCCCCCCTCGGTGGCCTGTTATCGTGGCGAGAGGGCCGCTGCATGGGGGGAGCGCCGCGTGGGCCAACTGTCGAGGCGCTGACGGCGGGTGCACGCCGGGAGGGCACCGAGCTCGAAATACGCCCCCCCGCTCGTCGACAACCTGTGCAACTGAATGATTGGCTGGATAAACCTGGTCATTCACGGATAGCCGACGGATCATCGAAGCGGTTCATCCAATGGATAACCCCCTGGATAACCTGCGGGCCAAGAAAGTCATCCAAGGAAAGGTCCTGGCAGGTCGTGCCTCGCGTTCTCGATTACTGCCCCCAACAACCAATGAATACGCAGTCCCGATAGTGACTCGAGTACATTGCAGAGCTCGAGCGCCAGAGGCGAGTTCGCGGCGTATTTGACGGCCCTCAAGTGACATCTAAGTGTATCCCACCCGACGACTTCTTGTACTTGCCTATGAGGGCCAGCGAGATCGCAAATGGAACAGGCCCGCTCCCATCCACACACCGTCCGCCGACCTCGTCTAGCGTCTTCACGCGATGCCACTGTGCCCCCACCATCCCACATCTCCTCACCTTGCGCCACTCTCCCCGCCCCTCACCACCCCCGCATCCCCGCCATCCCCCACGTTGCTCACAATCTGCTTGCGCGAAGTGGGTCCTCGGTCACTTGCACGTTCCTTTGCTTCGGCTCGGCCGCCGCTCCCGTTGCCCACGCGTCATAGGTGCGCCGCAGCGCTGCTTCCCTTTGACTTTGTCTCCTTCACCTCTCCCCTTTCCTTTATCTCTCTCCCTCGTCTTTACGCCGCCAATTTTTCTCCCTTTTTGTATTGTGTTCTCCCCCATTGTACCGCTGTCTTCCCTTGACAGGTGCACCGCGACGCGGTCCTCTGCTCACCTTTTCTCATCTGCCTCCCCTCTTGGCCATTATGGCGCTCTTTCTCTATGTTTTTTCCTGCGCGCCCCTGCCTCCACCCCCCCCCCCTCCCCCCCACTGTCGTCCATGATTGTCAGTTTCACTAGCTCCGCCAGCACCCGCGACCACCAGCGCCGCCGGAACCACCAGTGTCAGGGTGCTACAGCCCCGCTCCCCGCGCGTACCCCGGCGCGGACAGCTGTCACGCCTGGCGCGCAGGGCAGGTCACAGCGGGCCATTCCACGAAAGAAATCATCCTGCGGTGGCGTTGACAAGTACAAGTCTAGCGACATTGTAACTATCAACTGGGTCTCGATTGAGGCCAGTCACGAGCCAGCCTCGTGTTCGAGATCCTTGCCCCTGAATGCTCCTTGAAGACCAATGTAATAACATCGCCTGAAGACCAATGTAGTAACATCGCGGTCATTCAAGGATAACCCTTGGACAACATGCCGGGTGAGATTCCGGTTTATCCAAGGTGCACATGTTGGCGACGCTTCCCTGTCCCCCACCGGCCCGCCAGCCCACCCTTGTCACTTCTTTTCACCCTTCCCCGCCTCCTTACGCCCCCTCGGTAACTCACAGCTGATGCTACCTGCCGCCCTTCACGTCACGCGAGGCACGTGGTGGATGGGGAAGCAGTGTGTCCTTTTTGGAGCACTGGCAGCGGCGCCTTGGAGTTGTCGGCAGTGCCCCCCCCCCCCCCCCCCCCCTTGAAGGCGGGGGGGGGAAGGGGGGGGGCACTGCCGAAATTGAAGGCGGGGGATGAGGGGGGGGGGCGCTGCCGACAACTCCTGGCAAGCTCCCACCTCGTCCGCTGACGCGGTGTCCCGCCAACAACCGGGAGCGTGGCGCGCGCAACGGTGGACATGCGCGGCACGTGTAGCTATCGGACTGTTTGTGCTGCCTGGGAAGGGGATTGCGGGAGGTGGCTCGGCTTCGGTGACTTGCTAGTCACCGCCGCGAACGTGTGGCCACAGACCAAAGGCGCTTGCTGTCCAAAGGGGCTGGAGCGGAGAGGGAGAGAGCGCGGCTGGTTACGACCACAACCTCCTTGCATGCGCCACTGGGGGGGGCCGCTAGAGGGGGTGAGAGAGGGGGAAGGACGTGCATTGGCGTGGGTGGCGAGGGCGGCGCTGCCCCCCCATCCATGCAGATCAGCACAGATCAGTCAGACACCAATGCGCAACGCATTCACGCGCGCGCAATTCAAATACGGTAGGTGACCAGGGCGTTCACACGGAACTGACATCCCCGGCCCATATACAATGCACGACCAACGAACTTCTTGATATCCGCCTAGATACCTCATATAGTACAGCGTATCCGTCACTGATTGGCACATTCACGGTGAAATATTACTAATTTGCATACAAACATAATGCATGTAGTTAATATTGTTTCTCGGAGTTGAAAGTGACGTGGCGGTCGGAGACAAACCTGGAGCAATGGAAAGCTCCTTGAGAAGAAGTCTGGGCAGCTGCCAGCCGGCGGCAGCGGCAGCCCCGGTCTCGGAGCGGCCCGCTGACGGTCACGGTGGCGGCGGCGGCCGCGGTGGTACCAGTGGCGGCGGCCGCCGCGGCGGGACCGGCGGCGATAGCGAGGGAGGCGGCGGCGGCGGCAGCAGCGGCGGCGGCGGCGGCGGCGGCGGCAGCGGAGGCAATGCCGGGCGGGGAGCCGCCAGCTGGAGTAGCTGGCGTCGGCGGTGGCGGGGCAGCGGCCAGCCAATGGCCAGCCGGCGGCGGCGGCAGCGGCGGGGTGCAGACAGGGACGAGCCGGCGGAGGCAGCCACGGCAGTGGCGGCGGCACCGGCGCCGGCGCCGGCGCCGGGCGAACAGAGACTGGCCGGCGGTGGCGTTGTCCGCGGCGGCGGCGACGGCAGCGGCAGCGGCTGCGGCGGTAGCGGCGGCAGCGGCGACGGCAGCAGCGGCGGCGGCAGGAGCGGTAGGGGCGGAACGGCCAGCTGGCGGGGCTGGCGGCGGCGGCCGCGGCGGCGACGGGCTGGATGCAGCTAGCCGACGGCCAACAGGCGGCGGCGGTTGTGGTGGAGGGTGGACAGGGACCAGCCGGGGGCGGCGGCCGCGGCGATGGCCGCGCCGCCGCTGCCGCCGCTAGCAGCCAAGAGCCGGCGGCGGCGGCGGCGGCGGCGGCGGCGGCGGTAGCGGCGGCGGCGGCGGCGGCAAGCGGGCGGGAAGCACCTGGGGGGCCCTGGCCAGCTGGCTGCAGTGCTGGCGGCGGCCGGCCGGGAGGGGTCGCGGCGGAGGGGCGGCTGCCAGCCGGGGGCGGCAGCGGCCGGGGGCCCGTCGCCAGCTGGCAGCGGCGGTGGCGGCAGCGGCGGCCTGCGGCGGCTAGCCAGTGGCCTCGGTGGCAGCGGGGGTGGCAGCGCCGATTCGGTGGGCGGCAGGGGTCACGTCGGTGGCGACAGAGTAGGGAACAGTCGGGGACAATGGTCGACTTGGTGGCGACAGAGTAGGGGTCAGGTGTGTATACAATTGTGTGATGCCTCCCGAGCTGCTCAGGCAATTACAACATCGGAGGCTTAAGGCCTTCAACTGCATCTCTACAGTTGCAAAACGCAACAAACCGGCTGGGCCGGACAAAGCCGTCAACACGTAACAAATTTCTCAACCGACGTGGCACCCGCCCCGGTGCGTGCTAAGCACTGCAATCCATTGGCGAGAGATGGGCGGCTCCTGGCCTTTCATTAGAGGCGGTCCCTAACGACAGGCCAGCAGCCGCCCGTGGTGGGCGAGGCCCGACTGGGATACCGAATGAGATACTTAGGCTACTAGAATTATCCGGCATCGTTGGTCGTGCATGGCACATGGGCCACATCCCCTGCGCAGTGGGGCCACCCGCCAGTCGCTTATTTTCCTCGCATTCGGCCCAAATCGCCCCTGTCGGATCTCGCAGGGTCGGCCCGACAGCCCTCAGCGACCCCGTAGAGGCCGAAAACTCTACATGTTTTGTGTCCAGTGGACCTCACGAGGAGGGGGTTGCCCCGTTCTTCTCGCCTTCTTCAAGACCACGACCACGACGACAAGGTGCTCCTCCTCGAGAAAAAACGGTAGCTCCCCGACCATTTCCGGCTGAGATCGTACCTCCCAAACACATGTTTGCAGACACCTGCTTGCAATATACATGTCCGTAAATACAACAGACATGTCGTCCCCTGTTTGGGGGCATGTTCATACAAAACACTGTTTCTCAGGTATCATGCGGATGCATGGAAAACGGCACCGTCGCCGGAAAAACACCAACAGATCTTGCACACCCACTGCACGATTCATGGGGGATTTGCCATGACAATTGCCGCCGGCCGCACGTTTTGTGCGCGAGATACTGCTGTCTTGCGCGCCAACGCACTCATCTCGCACCGGCGAGCACCGGCGAGCACACCCCCTTAGGCGCCATCGAACGTGAACGTCATTGCCCGCTCTACCACCCATGCCGCCCTCACACAAACCCACACGCACACCTCCCCCCGCCTACCCACTGTCTTCGACAACGACGACCGCTACACCGACTGCCATCCCTCCCCCCGCCTACTGACTGGGCACGACTACGACGCCCGCCCTCCTCCATCGGCGTCCGCCCTCCATTGCGCCTACCGACTGGGCACGGCGACGACGCCCGCCGACGTTCCCTGCACCCCCGCCTACCGACTGTCTACGACAACACACCCTCCGGTGCCGTCCTCGCCCCGTCGGCGATCGCCCTCTATTCCGCCGACCGGCCGGGCACGACCACGACGCCCGCCGACACCTCCTGCGCGCCTGCCTCCCGACTGGGCATGACTACGACGCCCGCCGACATTCTCTGCGCCCCCGCCTACCGACTGTCTACGATCACTACACCCACCCGTGTCGGCCCTCCCCCACGGGCGTCCGCCCCTCTGTCCGGCCTACCAACTGGGCACAACCACGACGCCCGGCGACGTTCTCCGCCCGTTCCTGCAAACAGGACATCCTCTCCATCGTGAACTGTTACGATCTACTGCTCTCGATCCCGTCCACACCGGCTATCTGCTGGTGGTGTGTCGTCATCGTGGCGTGCATCACTGGCCCCGCCTCTATCGACCGCCCATCCTTCTGATGCAGGCGGTGGGCACAGTCGCTTGCCCTTGACACTGGCAGTTGCTCTCCCGCTTCACTCTTGGGCGGACAGACATGTCTGAGGCAGGCCCTGCCGCACCTCCCGTCGCATCTACCGGCGACGGCAATGCCGGCCACGACGACAGCGGAGGTGAAGACCTTGAACCAGGTCAGTGGCAGCTCTTTAAAGAACGTGACGCAAGTGGGACCTTTGTCAGTGACATTCGACGTCGGCGAAAGCCACAAGCAATCACCATTCCCATCATTTCACATGTTGAACCGGCTGAAGGCATTGACGCAGAACCACCGGGCTCTTCCTCCTCCACGCCTGTCGACACGCGCACATGGCTGATACGGGGCCCCGTGCGTGGCTATTCGGATGATGCTTGGCGGCTCTCCACGCTGACCACGGTCACGGCCGCATCGTCGATGCCCCGGCACGAGGTATACGTGCGATCCATGTCGTGGTTGGTTCCTGGCACCTACGTTGACGTCGAAGACGCACACGCTTCCATACGAGCGGTGTTCTTGGCGCGCTCGCCATCTGACAAGCACTGGGATGAGACGACGGCGACGAGCTCATTTGCCACTGTGAGGCAGCACGACTCTCTGTCTGACGAAGACGTTGCAGAAGTGCTGCGACTGGCGTCTGCCAATGTGCGAACGTCTCGCAAGCGCATCCCCGAAGGCTTTGTGGTACTAGAGCATCGCCGCCATGCCATCGACGACCCGGTGAACCGGAAGGGCGTTGCGGCACTCCTCCACCAGCGCTCAATTCGTGCAGTCAGAGACTTCCGGAACCGCGGTGCTGCTTATATGAGAGCAAGGTGGAACCAACTGCTCCGCGCGATGGGCGCGGGAGCGGTAGCCGGCATTCGTCGCATTCTGGAGTTGGATCCCCCGCGACCCTCGAGGGGCATGGGCAAGCGGTCCACGCGCATCCGCTTATCGATGGGGAAGAGCCAGATGCGTTTGCTGCCGTCTCGCGAGGAGCTTCGCGAGGTCCGCCGTACCGAGTTTGACCGGGCCAGCCGTGTCCAGCACTTCTTCTTCACTAGACAGGGCGCCGATTTGGTTCTTTGGGACTACGTGCGCGGGTCATGTTCGGCCGGCATTCGCCGGTACACATCGGTACACGGGGGGCAGACGATGCAAAAGAGGCTGCGCGCGTACACGAACAAGTACTGGATGGCACCGGCCCAGGCGGGGGGCGACGATGGCGACGACGATTCCTCCGTCGACGACAACGGGGTCTATTTTGACAACGACAACGCGGAGACGGAGGGTTGCTACGCACCACGGGAGCGAGACAAGAAGCTACTCGACGAGCTTGTTGCCAACTTGCACTCTTACCTCGAGGATGACGACTGCACTGGGGAGCTGCGAATCCTGGCTGTCAGGTATGGCAGCGTAGCCGCCCTGCAGCGGGCTGTGGAGTTGGCTACAGTGCCCGACCTCTCAGCTGCTGCCGCTACCTCAGCCCCGTCTGCGGTACTGACTTTTGCCGCAGACGGAGGCACGATCGCTGGAAAGTTAGTTACTGCGTTCACCGCGGGTCTGGCCTGGCCTCACCTGAAGAACGGCAGGACCGACCTCACACCGCTGGCTTACTCTCTGACAGGAGAGTCAGATGTGGACCACCTGGTGGTCCTCGCTGTTCGAGACATGTTGCAGTCCATCCTAGCCGCGGACATTTTCGTACCTGTTATGCGTACGCTCGCTGACAGTGCCGCGGACGCCGGCAGTGCGGACGACGGACTCGCTTCAGAGGAAGACGATGAGGCTCCCAGGGTCCCTCTCAAGTTGTGCGATGAGGTGCAAGTGTGTGGTAAGTCAGACCGACCCTCTCTCCTGGCCGAAACGCGTCGTTGCTGTGTACCCGAACTATTGTGTGTGCAGGGGGGAGTATTGCTGCTACATTTTTTGCGTTCACTCCGCTTCAGCACACGTACTAATCAGCACACGAACTAATCACGAGTCCATATCCCTATCGTGCGTCCACTTATGAACACCTCATGTTGTGTCGTGCAACCCTCTCGACAGCTGACTTCAAAATGACGCACTGGATCCATGGCATGACTGGTAGCGGAGACAAGTGGCGCTGTGTCCATCGGGCAGGGTGTCTCGTGTTAGAGTATCTGCGCGCGAGCTGCCAACTTGACCAGGTGGCCGACCGGTCTGCCGACGTCGTGTCGGAGCAGTGGCACCTGGCAATTTGGACAATGGCCGGCTGGACGGTGGTGCACAAGAAATCCCCGGTCAAGTTCAATGGGGGCGAAGCATACGTCCAGTGTCCTGTGTGCAAGTCTTTGTTGGCGGTGTCGGGGGCCGACGTACTTTCTGGCGGTGCTGTGCGGTGCCCTCAGGCCTTTTGCGACGGAAACGACCCTGTGTACCTGCTCCAGGAAATTGCAAGCAGTCCCTTCGACGACGCCATGAACGCTGCACGTACTATGAGCGGTGGCGTACGCGGCTACCCCCTACTCCGCAACATGAAGTCACGCCTTCAGCTACCAGTTCTACACTGTACCGGCAACATTGCTGAGGTTATCACATACTTTGTACTAGAGTGCTTGCCGGAAGTTGTGTAGAACGACGCGCGAGCTGCCCTCCTGGCTATTTCGGGGAAGGGCAAGATGGACGCATTGTACCTGCGCGAGTACCGCGAGCTCATTGCACATACAGCTGCCCGTCCTGCGATCTTCTCAAGGGACCTGGACTGCGTCTTCGTCATTCTCTTGCAACTGACGCAGCTACTGAATGCTGCATGGCGCGGTTCCCTCACGGATGAGGAGGTCAGCAACAGAGACGGTGCCGGGTCTATTGCTAGGCTGACCGCCTCCATCATGGGGCCGCTTTTTCAAGAGGTCAAGCCCCTGGACCCCCGGACGAAGGACGCGAAGGTGCTGACGCTGTACATGCACGCCCCAATCGCACACCTACATCATCAAGTCGGGAACCAGCGATCACCAGTGGCGTATATTTCCGACGAGGCCATTGAGGGTCATCTTCGTGGAGTGGGCCGGTACACGAGCAACCATGCCAATAACGCGCCCCAAGCCGCTGTACTGTCCGACCTTGCCGGGTTGTGCGACGCGACGATCAAATTCGCCACACCACGTTCCCATCCCTCCTCCCTTGTCTACACAAAGCACATCAGGCTGTGCAAGTGCTGGAAAACATTGGGTCGTCATGGGGCTGCGGAGTTTGAAGCACTCGAGACCATTGCGGAAAGGGACCCCAACCTCCTCGTTGAGAGCCGCAATTCTGGGGCAGAACTGTTCTTTACTCTTCCACTACACGATGTCGTAGACGCCAAGAAGGCCAAGCGGTTTGATCCGTCGGGGATTCCCTGCACGGGAAAGAAGGAATACCTTCGGCGCGGCCTGCGCAAGCGCCAAGAAGTCATCACCACATGTTTTTGTGGCGCTTTACCTGGCACTGACTTTAGTTCTGTCATCCCCGTTGCACGCGCGCGACGGGCCGCCAAAGAGGTCAAGGCAGCCCAAGCAGCCGCCGCTGGGGCAGTTGCATCCTCTGGCGATGAGTCTCAAGCTGGATCAGGCGCTGAAGCCCCCCCCGACGGTGGGTCCGGCTCCCTTGGAGCTGCCGTCAAAGCTAAGAAGGCCCAGGAGCGTTCGATCATCCCAGCTGTGCGCCGCGCCCTACCTCCGCTGTGGCTGTTGCACAAGATCTTGCCAACTCCTGCGGCGTACGCCACAGTACGGGAGTTGGCACTTGGCGGCCTTGAGGAACCCGACGCTCACGTCGTCGAATCTGTGATTCGGCGGCATGTTGCGTACCTACAATTCTTTTTGCTTCGCACGCAGACGCCGCAGTATGCGCTCTGGGCGGCCCAGGCACAGGTTCATCCTGCCCACGTGAGGGAGGCGGCGGAAACGATCCTCGAGCGACTATCCGCCCTTGCTTCGAGCAACGTACTGCTCCGGGATACAGATGTAGTAATGGACGTCCAGTAGGTCGACGCACATGCTGGCGTTGCCTTCGCTACAGCTCTGTTCCATCTCCTTATTCGTTATGATGATGTAGCACCCGCCTAACGAGCTCCTGCGCAGCCGGTATCCTCACTTTCGCGACAATCGCAGCAGCAGGCCGCCGAGAGCGCTGCGGCGGTCGCGTTAACGGTGGCCAAGCTGCCGCTGCCGCCCGACATGCAGAAGGTTGCGTCGAAGGCGATGGCGGTGGATGCGCCCAAGCCGCCGCTGCTTCCGGCCACCGAGAAGGCCGCGGAGGTGGCGATAGCGGTGGCCGCGGCCCCAGCAGCCGCCTCTGTCAGCCACGGTGAAGGGCGTCGATGCGGCGGTGGCGGTGGCGGTGGCGGCAGCAGCCATGGCTGCTGACCAGGGACAACGCTGCGGCTGTGCTGCCGGCGGCCTTCGGCCGCTGAGATGGCCGCGGCGGTGGCGGTAGCGGTAGCGGTCGCGGAAGCAGCCGCCGCTGCCACCGACTGACTCGGCTCCGGCGATTGCGGAGGCGATGGCCGCAGCAGCCGTCGGTGCCGGCGACGGAGATGGCTGCGGAGGCGGCAGTAGCGGTGGCCGCGGCCGCCGCAGCCGCCTCTGCCAGCCACGTCGAAGTTACGGGGATGGGCGCTGCGGCAAAAACCACAAGCACACACGGCACCCAAGTTGGGGCGGTGTGCCAGGGCTGCCTCCCGTGTCGGGGGAACCGGAAGAAGTGCAAGTCGCACACACTCTGTCCCTGTTGTGGGGCAAACCCCCCACGGACAAACAAGAAGATGGTGTGTGGTCCAACAGTTTCTTGGTCGGGACGGGGACTCAGGGCCAAGCCCCGCTGTCCCTCCCCTTATCCCCCCAGGGTCCACTCAGAATCTCGCCACTCAGAATCTCCCACCCCAGCACCTGCCCACCGGGCCACACGAAAATTCAAGACGATAAATGCAGAAAACCCTCAAATCCAAGTTGGATTTACTACTAAGCTAACTATCCCAAACTTAGGGAATATGGACCCAAATGCAGGGGGAGGAACGGATCAGGCTAGTGGCCTGCCGCCCCTTGCATGGCACGTGTTGCCCCCCTACCTGGGGGTCAATACTGCCACACTCCCCTCTCCTCAGTTCCGACCGACCCGGTCGGCCCTGTGAGGGGGTGCGTAAACGCACGTCTCGGCGTTGGGGACGCGACTTGCTGTCCCCCATCGAGTACGTAACACGGATGTGGAGGCGGTCACGTTGACCGCCCCTCTCCTCAAGCTTGCCCACTCGGCAGCTTGCTCTCCTCAGTTCACACTTCACCATCACCACCACCTCCCCTTCACCTTCCACTGGGCCGCCCCACGCTGGGGAGGCCACCCGTATACCCACGATCCGAGTCCCCCTCAACTCGAGGCGGGTCTCGTGCTGCGATAGCCAGAGCGTCTCTCCCCAACTTGGGGAGAGCCATGGCGACTCCGGGAGTGGAGACGGACTCTCTTGACGAGCGCATGGAGGACACCTCCTACGGTGCAGCACCCGCCGGGACTTCCGGCGGGGGCTCCGCGATCGCTCCGGGGGATGGGACTCCCGCGTCACCCGGCTTTGGGTTGACGGCGGGGTCTCCCCCGGAGGCGGGACAAGTTGTCCCGCGTGAGGCCTTGGGGCGGTGGTTTTACCCCGCTTGGCCTCTTTATGAGGAGGGGTTGACTGTTCTTCGCTGTGGCCGACTTGGCGCAGCGATGGGCCGGGTATGGGACCGCCTACGGGAGAAGTATCCCCGTAGGGTCGGGTTCCCGGCCGGCTTCAGGACGGAGCAGTTTGCCTTCCTGGACGACGAGGAGGTTGAAGACGTCCAACGTGCCAAGGCCATGGTGGACCGCGGGGGAACTATCCCGGGTCCCGGCGACTTGCCGACCTTCACGTGGGACGCTGTGGCAACTCGCCCACCGTACCTCCACGAGGCCGATCCGCACACTCATCACTTTGATGTGCGGATGGAGAAAGACTTCCGGCGAGGTCCCTACTTGGTGACCTCGGCTCAACTTGAGTTTCCTCAACAGTCTGCTGCCAGTAAGGAGCAGTACTATCCGAAGAAGCCCGAGTGGTGGCCTCAAGTTGAGGTCCCCTACGGGTTCCCGGCGTTGTTGCCCCGGTTGCTTGACCACTTCGGCTCCGTCATGTTGACGGCTGCCCCTGATCACCTGGTGTGGGCCATGTTGGCCACCCAGTGGCTCCTCGAGGTCATGTCGACCTGGGTGTCCTGTGTTCAGCGGCGGGGGATGCTCTGGCATCTCCCCCTCCGGCTCATCCAGGGTTTGGAACAGCTCACCCCTCAGCTAGTTGCTGAGGGGTGCTCATCAGGACAACTCACTCTACTTGAGGAGATGCTCCGGCTCCATAAGTTTATCGAGTGGGAGAGCATTGAGAACAAGTTGCGCCGCCCCACTCGTGGGCCCAAGGACGATGGCGCACTTCGCCAGTTCGTGTGGGTCGCTCGTGAACTTCACGACGGCCGTGTGGTCCTACGAGAAGGGTTGGGCATCGGGGACTACCCGTATGCCCCGGGGGTGGATCGCCACACTGCGCCACCCCCGGACAAGCCCATAGTTATGGCCGTGCCGTCCTATGATGACCACATGACTCAACCCACTGCGGGAGCCCCAAGTCGGGGTCGCAGTTACACCCGGGTACCGCCACCTCGGCGGGCCCCTCCGCTTCCTCCGGTTCCTTTCCAACCTCACGGGAACATCCCGATCAGCGTGGCCGTGGAGTCTTCCACCCCGGTGTCCCCCAACTTGGGGGCCACCCTCCTGACGGTATACCCCAAGTTGGTGTTGCCGCCCACGCCTCTAACCTCAGAGATGATGATCACCACGTTGGTGCGCACCATTTCCTGGTTGGCCGCGTCGACCGCAACCCTACAGAGTTCCGAGACTCCTCAACTTGAGGAGCGCGTTCGTACTGCAGTAGCGACCGCGAGTTGCGAGTCGGTGGCGGAGTTTATGACAGCCGAGTTGGCTCGTATTGGGGCTATTATGCCCCAGCCAGCCCCACTTGGGCGTGGCAAACGTCGCGCGAGCCGGGCATACTCGCCTCCTCGCCGTCGTCGCCGACACTCTCGGCGCTCTCCCTCCGTGTCGGAAGACGAGTTGTCTTACTCCGTCTCGGAGTCCTCTACCCCGTCGGAGACGGAGTCTGTCCAGCGTCTGCGTCGCAAACTTGCGCGCAAGACCAGGCAGAAGAGTGGCCACGGTCGGCGCCACTTGCGCGACCGTGAGGGGCGCGACGGTTCCGACTTGGAGCCGCCGCCCCCTCCAACGAGTGGAGACCGTTATCGGCGTGGGTCTCGCCGCTCGCCTCCACGTGAGGGCGAGGGCAGTGGAGTGGGAGAGTCTAGCATGCGTGCCTAGTTGGCAGCTGCCTTTGTTGTGAGAGTGTGAGGGTTAGGGCTGTAGTTAAAAGCCACTCTGCGTACCACTTCGACTTGAAGCACTCTCGTGGCACTGTTGCTCGGCCTTCCCTCACGTTGAGGGAGGGCTGTTAGGGTCTATCTCATTCCGGGCACAGTACGCCCGGACCTTCTCAGCAGGAAGGTCCTCCACATACTCCCATGTATCGTCCTTGGCTTTGTAGCCAAACCAACGCACCCTCAACATGAGGCGGTCAGTGTCTTCATCCCATCCGTGGTCGATGAACTTATCGAACACGTACTCCTGCGGGCCCTGTTTGGCCGCAGGCAGTGAGGAGAGGCGCCACGACTCCAACGCACGTGCCCAAGCTGGGTCGCCTGCAGGCGGTGGTGCAACTTTGACCACGTCCTGTCCGTTCACTGTGCGGACCCCATCGTCACTTTCGATGGTGAAGCGCCGCCCATCAGTACGAAGGACCTGGTACGGTCCCTTCGTCTGGAATACCAGCTTACCCCCAGTTGGGGTGTGCGAGTGTACCAGCACCCAGTCACCCTGCTCGGGGACATGTTTAGCATTGCGCACCTTTTTGTCAAAGGTACGCTTGTAGCGCTTTTGTGCTTTGTCCATCTCAGCCCTGACTTTAGGGATGAGGTTTTCAAGCCTAGCGGCGAACTCCGCCTTACTCTCAGTAGGAGTAGGCGTACTGCCACCATCCTCCCTAGTTGGGAGCGACCGCCGCACGGCAATAGACCGCACGCGACGGGGGGTCACAAAAGCGAGGGGTACTTCCCCTGTAGATGAGTGAACCTGCGAACTGTAGGCAGTAGTAAGGATAGAAATATATTGGTCCCACGTCTTCACGTGCTCACTCACATAGTGGCGCAGCTGCCTACCAATAGTTTTGTTGAAGCGCTCCACCTGCCCATTAGTTTGTGGGTGGTAGGGGGTGGCATAGTTTGCCTTAACCCCCAACATATCCAGCACTCCCTGAAACAGTACAGACGCAAATTGCGGTCCATTGTCCGATAGTGTACTATCTGGGATGCCATACGCGGCAACCCAGTGATCTAGGAAGGCTGACACGACCGACATGGCCGTGATCTCTGCCAGTGGGATCGCTCGCGTAAGTTTCGTGAAGCGGTCACAGATGACCAGGAGGTACTGGTTGCCCTCCTCGGTCACGGGCAGTGGCCCAAGGATGTCCATCGCCAACGCGGCGAAGGGCTCCTTGGCCGGGAACAATAGCATAGCCGTACTAGGCCGCCGTTCCATCAGACGATTCTGTGCACAACTTGTGCAGGCAGCCACCCAACTGTAGATGTCCACCACCATGGACGGCCAGTAGTACCTGGTCCTCAGGGTCTGGTACAGTTTACTAGACCCCAGGTGTCCACCCGTTGGAGCGTTGTGCTCCCTCTCAAGGATACTGTCCTTGAGGGATGCGGGGACGACAAGTTGTTCAGTCCCCTGGAATACCCCCCTCCTCATGAGGAGGCCATCATCTCCCAGAAAGAAGCGCGTCTCAACCACCGTATCCAATGTATCCCTCTGCGACTTGCAGAAGGGATCCTCGGCCTGGGCCTTCACCACCTCGTCCAGGGACAGGGGCAAGTACTTCTTGTTCCCTGGCGCCTCGGGGTTCAACGCCTGACCCGAGCGCGTGACTACCCCCACGATGGGGATGTCCTCATCGACTGGGTTAGTGTCCAGCCCCTCGGTGCGTACCCGAGAGAGGCCATCGGCAAGGGCATGTTGCCTGCCAGGTCGGTACTCAATGTCAAAGTTGAAGGGTGCCAGTCGCACCCTCCACCGGTTGAGACGAGTGTTCGTACAGTCCGTCTTGAAGATAAACTGCAACGCGCGGTGGTCACAGCGGATGAGGAACTTCTCACCCTCCAGGTAGTGACGAAGTGACGTCACCGCCCACACCACTGCGAGTCCTTCCAACTCGGTGACTCCGTAGTTCTTCTCCGCCGAGTTCAGCCCCTTACTAAAGTATCCCACCGGCAAGTACTCCTTGTCCGGCTGCTGCTGAAGCAACACACAACCAAGTTGGTCGTAGCTAGCGTCCACATCCAGGATGTAGTGGCCTCCCAACCTGGGAATAGCCAAGATGGGGGGCTTCAGCAGAAGGTCCCGAAGAGTCTCAAAGGATTCCTGCTCCACCCGACTTGGGGGAGGCAGGTTCTTCGGTAGCGTTGAGCTCACTAGCTCATTCAACGGCTTCGCCACCTTGGCGAAGCCCTTGGTGAAACGTCGGTACACGTTACACATCCCGAGGAAGCTCCTCATCTGGGTCTGGGTCCGGGGGTACTGAGCCTTACGAATGGCCCTCAAGTTCTTCTCGTTAACACTGAGACGCCCCGGACGGACAACATGTCCCAAGTATTCCACCTCTTGAGTAAAGAGGTAGCACTTACTCGCCTTCAGAGACACACCGGCGTCAGCAAGTAGCTTGAACACCTGGCCAAGATGGCCAATGTGTTCCTCCGGACTTTGGGAGAACACAATGATATCGTCTAGGTACACAAGACAGATCTGCCACCGTACTCCGGCCAGAATCATGTCCATAGCGCGCTGGAAAGTTGCCGGCGCGTTACACAGACCAAACGGTAGGCGTTTTCACTGGTAGGTACCACAGTGACAGGTAAAGGTAGTTTTATGCCTGTCCTCCGGGGCAATGGGAATTTGCCAGTACCCCGCGTTACAGTCCAGGGTAGAGAACACGTTTGCCTCCCCCAGAGAGTCCAGACAGTCATCCATCCTAGGTAGGGGATAACTGTCCTTCACCGTGCTCTCGTTGAGCTTACGGTAGTCGATACAAAACCGGGGGGTCCCATCAACTTTGGGGACTATAACCACCGGACTCGCCCACTCGGCGTTGCTGGCCTCGATCACATCAAGGGCCTCCATGCGAGCAACTTGCTCCTTAACGAGGGCCCTTGAACGGGGTCCTCCCCTATACGGTTGTTGGCGTATAGGGGGTGCACCGGGCTTCAACTCGATCCGGTGTTGGGTAGCTCTCATGAGTCCCAATTGACCATCCCACAACTTGTGATATTGGTCCAAGAGGCGTTCAACTTGAACCCTCAACCTGGGGGGAACACCCTCCATGTGCACATGGGGCCGAGGAGAGGTGGCCGACTTGGCTTGATGCTTCTCCTTTCCGGACTTCGGGTCGCTACTTGCGCCCGCGTTGAGGGTGACCGCTACTACCGGTCCCTCATGTTGGTCGATATAGCCGAACTTGGCTCCCGACTTGAAGTACTTGGGCGTCGGGCTCAGGTTCATCACCTGGATCCTCCACGGGACCCCGGCTTTGGAGTCCATCGTGCCAAGGGCAACATGCACTTGGTGCTTGCGAGCAAGACGGGGGTTAGGGTGCACCAACCCGTTCCCCGAAAAATCAGTTACAACGTCAACGTGCGCCACCGAGTTGGGGGGCAACGTGACTTTGCGGGCTAAACGCAGGGTAGCAGTAAACCCTTCCCTCACAGAGCAAACAGGCTTCGACTGTGAGACTGTCACAGGAGCCACAGACTTTCCCTTACCAAGGATGGGGATAGTCTCCCCATTCATCAACTTGACCCAGTACTCGGGGCCACAGATCAAAGGCACTTGTGTTACGACATAAGGGGTACCCAGAAGCAGGAGTACCGATATATTCTCAACTACACCATAGGTCACGTCGACCTCATGGGTCCCCAACCTAGTTGGTAGGGTCACGGCACCAACGATGGGAAGTACCCCACCATTGATGTCAATCATATGGTCAGCCTTGGACCTCCAGCGTTGGAGCTTCACCTCCTTTGGTAATAGCGACTTGCGTATCAAGGAGGCTCCTGACCCGGTATCAAGTACGATACGGGTACAGCATGCACGGCCGGGGGCAAGTTGCACCCGTCCAGCCACCTGGAAGTTCTCACCCGTCAGCACCGCGATGACCCGACGTGGGTTTACGTTCTTGGGGAGTCCTACCCGAGGTGGGCGGACTCCCTTAGGTCGCCGCAGTATCCGGCACGGTTGGTTCGTCCTTCTGGCCCACTTGGCCGAGGCTGCCGTTGTCAGCTTCGGACGACCAGCCCCCAACGGTCATTCGTTTCCCGCCGACTTGGCGTCCGAATCTGAGGGCGGGGAGGAAGACGACGAGTCCGAGGACGACGTGTCCGCCTCCTCCGCCGAGGGTGTGGCGACCGCAACGACCGGTCGAGACCCACCCTCGCGGCGTGAACGTACTTCGTTCGTAGCCGACTTTTTACTCGCATTCCTAACAAGTTGTTGGATGCGTTTACTCAACTTGGGGCAATCATATGCCCAGTGTCCATCGGAGTTGCAGTTCCAACACCGATGGTCAGTTCCCGGAGGGGTCTTCCCAACTGGGGAAGACGAAGAGGTACCCTGGGAAGTTCCCACGGCAGCTACCACCCTCTCCTTGCGGATTCGGCGTGCCTCTCTCAACTCTCTGGTTTGGCGCGCCTCCTCCCGTTCCTTGGCCAACTCGGCCTGACGCTCCTGGCGTTGTTCCTCCCGCAACTTGCGGTAGGCCTCGCCTCTGCGATAGGCGAACCTGGCCAACTCGGCCAGGGTCGCTTGGGCAGTGTTATGCTCCCGGGTCTCCATCCGGACTGACCAATGGAGTCCCTCCACAAACCGACTCTTCACCACAGCTTGTGGATGAAGAAACCCACAAAGATTGTTGAGCTTACGGACTCGCTCCGCAAAGGACAACTCGTCCTCCGCCTCTTCCTGATGGGCTTGCGTAAACTCCTCGACTTGAGAAGCCAACGCTGCCTCATCAACCATGGCTCTCAACAACCAGTTGACGAGCTCCAAATAGGACGTCACCTCCCCAGCGCCTCCACTTGAGGAGCTGGGCATGACGGACATAAGTTCTGTCCGTAGGTCGCCCTTCGTAAACTCCTGTAGCATGTAAAAAGCCATGCCTTCACTTGGCATTGTCGTCACAGGCTTTTGT